>JAJJMB010012081.1:4956341-5030740 GCA_023531105.1 Papaver atlanticum
ATAGATAAGTTTTAGTCTCCACATACCTTTTGTTGATGAAGTTCCTCCAAGCTCTCCCCAGTAGATCTTCGTCTTCAATCGATGAACGCCTTGAAGTCTAAAGCTCAACTACACAATCTATCCTAATTCGAGACATAGCTATAAGTAGACTAGAAATCAAGACTTATAGTTTTGATCACCTAAACTTGACAAACAAGTGATAGACGCATTTATGTGTCTATTTTCATCTCTATTGTGTATATTGTTAGTACCCATTTTTGTACTTATTTTGGTATTTTATCTCTTTGTAGGTGTTTTTGGAGAAATAAGCTTTTGCGGCGAAATTGGCTCGAAAAGTTGATAAATGCAACCCAAGGGACGAGTGTTATGCGGACTCCAACAACGGATAAGGGGCGACCAATGGATAAGGGGTAACCTTTCCTATTCACGTTCAAATTCTGTTTTTGGCGGGAAACCAAAACCAAAACAGAAAACATGTTTCTGGCAGTTTTGGTGGTAGTGATTTGGAGGAGTTTGAGGTCGACTAAGCCTCTGATTTTCATAGGATAGACTCCTTATGGGTCTAGGAATCTAATATGGGTGTTGAAATCAATTAAACTGGGCTCAATCGACGGATTTTTATCTCAACAGCAAAATATGGAAAGTCACGTGTGTGACCTGTTTTAGGAAATTTTAGAGAGATTAAAGTGCTATAAACCTTCCCAAAGATTGGTATCTATCTAAGGAAGAGTTTAGAATCAAAAGGAAAGCTCAGAAACGCGTATAAATTCTAAAACAAGAAATTGCCGCAACTTTGCCGTGAAGAGAAAGGAAGAGATTTTGGAAGATTTTTGAGAGATTTAATCGCTCTTTTGATATAAATAGATTGGTTGGGTCATATAGAAGGGGTGTCGAAAGTTAGGGAAAGTTTAGAACAGGACAGAGCCGAGAAATCAAAGGTGCAGGAAACCGGGTTCTGCTGCTGCTGCTGCTGAAGAACACGAAGAACATTGACCCACACAGAACAGTCGCCAAGAAGTATCGTTCTCAACAGCATAACACAGTTATCGTTTATAAACAACACTTCAATTGTAACGGTGACTTCTGTACGCCAGAATAGCGTTGCAGATTCGCTGTATTATTATTCTCCTTCAATAAAAACACCTTTTGAGCCATGTTTCTATCTTTTGAGCATATTTTCACCATGAAGAGCTAAACCCCAACACTGGGATGACGGAGGAAGCCCTATTTCACGCATGTGGTAATTCTAATTATTCTTTTATGACTATTTGCATTGATTTTTAATTGATTTATGATTTTTATTGAATGGGTGTGATTTCGTTTGATGATATATGCTTGGTCAATGTATTTTTGATACATCATGCTTTTGATTTACAGTCATTGCTTTTCAAAAATCTACTTTTGGCAAAGAATAAGAGTCCATATTTTTAATATTTGAGCTATAATTGATTGGAATTATTATTTGAATCACATGAATGGAATTTGGTGGAATCCTGAGTCTCGGTGCTTTTTATAATCTTGACCAAAACATTATTTTGATTTTTCTAGTTTTCTAAATTAAGTCTAAAAATTATTCTTCACAAGTCCGAGTTGAACGAATCTTATTACCACTTTTTCTACAACAATTAAAATCACATCAATTTTGGGCGCCGCCGACGCGGAATTGTTTTTAGATTTGTTTTTAGGTTTTTAGGTTTTATTTATTTGTTTGTTTTTATTATTTTTGTTCTTCTTTAAGCGTTTGGTATTTTTCGATTCTTTTTCAGATTTGTAGCGAAGCTAAAAGGAAAGAAAAAGTGTTATAAGAGGAAAGAATCACCAAAGAAGGAAAGAAAAGAGGAGTCCAAAGGAGTGAAGAAGAATATTTTTGTATATAGTTATTTTATTTTATTTCTTTTTATTTTTAGAAACTGTAATTAGGGATTTATTGCAGGGAAGGATGATGATTACGATATCGTCTCGGCCCCTCGAGTTCGCATATTGACACAGGAGTCAGTGGCCCGAGTCGACTACAACCGTTTCATCCCCCGTCTGGTACGGGAGGTAAGCTTCTAAACACCCGCGAATCCCTTGTCAGCGGGTTTACTGTTTTCCTTAAGGTGCATATATGTTTAGGCTTTGAATACGGATTTTAATTTCCTAGTAAAGGGCAAGGCCAGGCCATACAAGATAAGGGTTCGGATTTCATCACCGTTCTCTTCTTGCCCGTCTTAGGAAAACGATACCTAGCGCGAACCTAAGCATTGAAATATTGACTAGAACGAGACCGAT
This sequence comes from Papaver atlanticum, assembly GCA_023531105.1. Lineage (NCBI taxonomy): Eukaryota > Viridiplantae > Streptophyta > Magnoliopsida > Ranunculales > Papaveraceae > Papaver > Papaver atlanticum. The sequence goes on from JAJJMB010012081.1 coordinate 4,958,613, forward strand.
AGGGTAACGAGCTTAATAGGAAAGTCGTTCAAAAGGATCGTATTGGGTATCTTGTTAGCCTAACTCGAAGTTCAGGAAGATTATTGTAAGTCGATTAGAGCCGCCTTGTAACCCAGGGAAGCGTTGCCAAAGAGGTGGGGGTATCAAAGCTACTCTGAGCTTCCCCTACTTCTCTTCGACTTACTTTATTCGGATTGTTCTAGAGAGGTTTGCTAAAACTATACCTAGTTGCCTCTTGGAAGGATAGAAGCTGGTCTAGAAACAATCTAAGGGAGCCAACATGCTTGTTGTTTGCTAGATTTTATAGGTTTGATTTGGTCGAGTCATCCTTGTTTGTGATTGTGTTGAATTCCCTTGCAATTAAGAATGTCGAACTGGTATGATAGAAGCCAATACAATGAATATCGACCTGAATTTGAATATGGACATCATCATTTTTATGACCATGGTGGGAATAGTAGTTGGGAACGCCAACCTTTTCAAGGTTATGGTTCATACCATAGTGAGCCCAATTACTATCCACACACACACCGGACATACGAGAGAGAAAATAAGGATTATTATAATGCTAGTACCTTGTCTTTGGACAATGCAATCAAACTGTTGAAAACTAGTCCTTATTATGATCCTTCTGTTCATATTTATGATCCTTCCGTATCTTTAGAAGAGTCTCTTAAGCAGTTAACTGAGCAAACAAATAGGTTTATGTCGGAAATGAATAAACGAACTGCACCATTGAGAAAACTTTCTATAGAGGAATCCCTCAAGCTGATGGCTGAGACGAACGAAAGACTTGCTCGAAATAATCTTAATTTCCAATACAGTGTTTCCAATAATACCCTTGAAAATAATGATAGTTATTTTCATAATCAAGATGACGAGGTTAGAATTGGTAACACTACATGTTTAGATGAGGTTCAACCATTTCCATGCTATTATAATGACGATTATGATGAGGATAGTGTTGCTGAAGAATATGAAATATGTAGGCATAGTGATCAGGAATTTGTTACTCCAATTGAGCTTTATAATGATAATGTTATTTCTAGTTCAAATCCAAATAAATTTAATAATTATTCACCTATTCAAAAGGACGAGGATTTGTCTAGAGATATCCCCGTTTTAGACGATGTAGTATTTCCTTTTGATTACGAAGCCAATAATGGTTTAGAGGAACGAGTTTATTCTGAAAATACTGTTTTACTGTCTAGTGATTTAGAAAAAATATTCTTAGATAAAGAAAATGAACTCGTAGAGATGAGTGAGGATGAACTTGACTTAGAAGAATCAATTGCCTATTTTCAGGAATCTGATGACCTAGAAATTAGGGAGATTGTGACTAGTCTAACTAGAGACACTGAAAACTCTAAGTTTGGGGGTGGTTATCATTCTCCATGTGCTTTAACTCTTAGAAAGGTCCCTCACTTGGGACTTGACATATGTGCCTCAACCGTTTTAACAGATTATCTTCATACACGTTTCCCTGAATCTAGTGATGTCCATAAGGAAGTTCAGTTGTTAGAAACCCATCCTATGGTTGATGTGGTTTACCCAGGCTATGATACCCCGGTCGATTTTGTTTTCCCACCAAATATTTTTCTTCCAAATGTGGGAACATATAGATTTCAAATGTGTCACCTATTAGGTTCTGAGACTAAGCCTAAATACTTTAGGTTAATAAAATCGACACATTTGCTTAAGAATGACCACTACTCTCACTGTGCTCAATTATGTAAGTCAAACCTGATTGACTTAGAGGATCCTCAATTATTTAGGTTATTATTATGTGCTTCTAAGTTCTTATTTGAGTTTCTACAGACTCTTGGACCTAATAATTTGGATCTCACTTATGAGGAAATGCATCCAATGAAAATATTTTACTTAGACCCTTTCATAGATCCTGAACCTGAACCACAATTAGATATTGATATTCTAATCAGGAAACTAGATAAGGGAATGCTATTCTTGTTCACTTTCTTAGTTTATTGCAATTTCCTTTGGTCAGCTCTATTTTTTGAAGACCCACAGTTATTCCGACTGTTACTTTATGATTCGAGTGACTAATCCTTTCTTAGTTTGGCTGAAGACTTTAAACTTAGCACTTCTTGGGAGGTAACCCATGGTTCATGCAATATCTTTCCTTAACACTTTTTCTTCAAATGGTAACAGTTTCTCCTTGTTCATGATTTTAATTTTATCTTTAGAACATTGAGGACAATGTTAGGTTTAAGTTTGGGGGTATGGGAGAAACTTTTTAGTTGCATTATAAACTCCAGAGCCTAGAAATTTATGTCTATTAAGGATGGCACTAACCAATCTAAGTGGATGGAAGCATTTTGGTTTTAGGAGTTGAGGGACCAATCTGACTAGATGGAAACATCTATAAGAGTCTATTCATAAAAGCACAGAGCTCAGGTGTTAGAAATAACATGATAGTTTTACCGTATCTCGGAATCATCTTATTACTTCTGTTTTTGTTTTTGCAAATTTTTATGTTGATGTCTGCTGGGTTGAAATAAAGTGATTGAGTTACTAAAAAAAAAAAAGACCAGATCAATTAGACCAATCGGAATAAATATTAACACTTGGATAGCAATATGTGTGTGTTCTCCCTGTCTCCGTCGCCTAAACAAGCGTGGAACGCAAGATCCACGGGAATTACCATGTAATCTGCTGACAAGAAGCATGCGCTTGGATCAAAAAGATCTAATCATGTCGTTAAAAAAAATAAAAAATAATAACAATAATAATAATAAAATAAATAAAGGTTTATTATAAATTCGACCGCTGGTTCCCTTGTATATGCAAACTGAGTTGATGTAGATTTAGGATTGTCGACCACTGGTTCTCTTGTATATGCCAGTTGTGTTGATATTAGTCCAGACCAGTATCTCAATCCACTAGGTCATAGGTTCATCTTGGCATTGAAGTTCATTCGCAACCATCTATTTCTATATCCATCTTCTTAATCTATTCATGTGATTTGTTTGATTCCGGATATTGATATCCATAGTGCGACTATCTGAGTAGAGCTCTGTCACTTATATATGAATTTAGTATGCTTGAGTGCAAACTCGTGTACATCAATTGGAGTTTCGCATCAGGGTACTTCCTCCCGTAATCAATAAGTATGCCAACGAAGGAGGTTCTTTAGTACCATTCCAAGGTTCTGCGTAGCTAGCTAGGGTTTGGAGTAAAGGTTTTGTGGGTATATCTCTAGTAAACCCTCCCGAGACTATAACTCGGCCACTAGGGCCACCTAGGGGTTTAAAGGCTTGTTGCACATGCTAAGTGCAATCGACGATGCCTGCGACAGTGAGTAAGGATTTTATTTTCTGTTTTTGATTTTCTTGGGACTAGCAAATAATAAGTTTGGGGGTATTTGATAGACGCATTTATGTGTCTATTTTCATCTCTATTGTGTATATTGTTAGTACCCATTTTTGTACTTATTTTGGTATTTTATCTCTTTGTAGGTGTTTTTGGAGAAATAAGCTTTTGCGGCGAAATTGGCTCGAAAAGTTGATAAATGCAACCCAAGGGACGAGTGTTATGCGGACTCAAACAACGGATAAGGGGCGACCACTGGATAAGGGGTAACCTTTCCTATTCACGTTCAAATTCTGTTTTTGGCGGGAAACCAAAACCAAAACAGAAAACATGTTTCTGGCAGTTTTGGTGGTAGTGATTTGGAGGAGTTTGAGGTCGACTAAACCTCTGATTTTCATAGGATAGACTCCTTATGGGTCTAGGAATCTAATATGGGTGTTGAAATCAATTAAACTGGGCTCAATCGACGGATTTTTATCTCAACAGCAAAATATGGAAAGTCACGTGTGTGACCTGTTTTAGGAAATTTTAGAGAGATTAAAGTGCTATAAACCTTCCCAAAGATTGGTATCTATCTAAGGAAGAGTTTAGAATCAAAAGGAAAGCTCAGAAACGCGTATAAATTCTAAAACAAGAAATTGCCACAACTTTGCCGTGAAGAGAAAGGAAGAGATTTTGGAAGATTTTTGAGAGATTTAATCGCTCTTTTTGGTATAAATAGATTGGTTGGGTCATATAGAAGGGGTGTCGAAAGTTAGGGAAAGTTTAGAACACGACAGAGCCGAGAAATCAAAGGTGCAGGAAACCGGGTTCTGCTGCTGCTACTGCTGAAAAACACGAAGAACATTGACCAACACAGAACAGTCGCAAAGAAGTATCGTTCTCAACAGCATAACACAGTTATCGTTTATAAACAGCACTTCAATTGTAACGGTGACTTCTGTACGCCAGAAAAGCGTTGCAGATTCGCTGTATTATTATTCTCCTTCAATAGAAACACCTTTTTAGCCATGTTTCTATCTTTTGAGCATATTTTCACCATGAAGAGCTAAACCCCAACACTGGGATGACGGAGGAAGCCCTATTTCACGCATGTGGTAATTCTAATAATTCTTTTATGACTATTTGCATTGATTTTTAATTGATTTATGATTTTTATTGAATGGGTGTGATTTCGTTTGATGATGTATGCTTGGTCAATGTATTTTTGATACATCATGCTTTTGATTTACAGCCATTGCTTTTCAAAAATCTACTTTTGGCAAAGAATAAGAGTCCATATTTTTAATATTTGAGCTATAATTGATTGGAATTATTATTTGAATCACATGAATGGAATTTGGTGGAATCCTGAGTCTCAGTGCTTTTTATAATCTTGACCAAAACATTATTTTGATTTTTCTAGTTTTCTAAATTAAGTCTAAAAATTATTCTTCACAAGTCCGAGTTGAACGAATCTTATTACCACTTTTTCTATAAAAATTAAAATCACATCAACAAGCTTGAGATAGCAACACTTGCGAGTTCGACCGAGCAGTGCTCTAATAGTTACCACCGCTGGGATGAAGTAGAGTGATTGAGTTACTAAAAATAAAATAAAGAGACCAGACCAATCATACCAAACAGAATGAAAGTAAAAAAAAAAAATTAACACTTGGATAACAATATGTGCGTGTTCCCCCTGTCTCTGTCACCTAAAAAAGCGTGGAACACAGGATCTATGGGAATTACCATGTAATCTGATGATAAGAAGCATGCACTTGGATCCGCAAGATCTAATTGTTAGTTACCAAAAAAAAAGTTTGTTAAATGTTTAGTGAATTAATCGACCGCTGGTTCCCTTGTATATGCCAGCTGAGTTGATATAGAATTAGGATTATCAACCGATGGTTCCCTTGTATATGCCAGTTGTGTTGATATTAGTTCAGACCAATATCTCAGTCCATTAGGATAGGTTCATCTTGGCAGTGGCCTTCAGACAGATATGGGAAACACCGTCACCTTAGTCAACATCATTTGCAACCCATATATTATCTCCATATCCATCTTCTTAATCTATTCACATGTGTTTGTGGTTCGTTGACTCTGGATATTGATGTCCATAGTGCGACTATCTGAGTAGAGCTCTGTCACTCGCATCAGGGTACTTCCTCATGTAGTCAATGAAAGTATGCCAACCAAGGAGACTCTTTAGTGCCGCTCCAAGGTTCTACATAGATAGCTAGGGTCTGGAGTAAAGGTTTTGTGGGTATATCCCTAGTTAACCCTCCCGAGACTATAACTCGGCCACTAAGGCCACCTAGGGGTTTAAAGGCTTGTTGCACACGCTAAGTGCAATCGCGATGCCTGCGACAATGAGTTAAGATTTTTATTTTTGGATTTGCTCGAGGATTAGCAAATAATAAGTTTGGGGGTATTTGATAGACACATTTTTGTGTCTAATTTAATCTCAATTGTATATATTGTTGGTGCTGGATTTTGTATCTATTATAGTATTTTATGTCTTTGTAGGTGTTTTTGGGCAATAAACATTTTTGGAAAAATTGCTCAAAAAGTTGTTAAACGCACCCGGAGGACACCTACTATTCGCACCCCTATTTTGGATAAGGGGCACCTCAGTTGATAAGGGACACCAAATTACTATCGGCACCCTGCAGTTGGTTAAGGGGCACCTTCTTCTTCACTTGAATTTTAAGAAATTGGCGGGAAAACGAAACCAACGCTTGCCGGAGTTTGGATTCGAAATTTGGATTGACTTAATGAGATTCAATCACAAATCTTCGTTGGGATGGACTTGCATGGAGTAAACAGGCATGGTATGGTTGATTAAATCGGAAAACTTGGGATAGATAATCCAATCTTGGGTGAAACATGAAGAGAGTATTATCGGGTTAACTGCGTGAAGTTTTGGCAGTGATTTGGGAAAGAGTTTCTTGGATATTTTCATGGCCTTTACTTGGGATTGATTGGACGAGATAAAAAAAGGAAGCTAGGTCTTCAAGATTCGGAAAAATATGAGATTTAAAGTGATTATCCACAAAAAAGGAAGATATTAACGAAAACAGCGAAGTTACGAAAATATATGGAAGTTATGTGGGATCATAGGAAATATTTATGCTCTGTAAGATTCTGTTACGTCATGAAGATAGTTTTGAAGGAAAGAGACATCCAAAGACGCGTACACAGAGAAGAAAAAAAGGGAAAGAACCAGTGACTTGTAGAGGGAGATAATTTCACGGGATTTTCTTAGCCCTGTGAAGTATATAAGAGGTGGTATGAGTCATAAAAACGGTTATCGAGAGTTTGGGGGAGATTATCGAGGAGTTAGGTGAAGTTTAGAACCCTGCAGAGTGACAAATAAGAAGTTACTGCTGCTGCACGGGAGGAATAACACAAAGAACATTGGGCTGATAAAGTCAGTCGCAGAAGCAGTCTCACATTCAACCACAGAAGATGCTGTTTATTTAGTTGCAAAAGGCTTTCTGCGACTGCTGTTTTATTCTTTTGATTCTTTTCACCTTTGTAAACACCTTTTGAGCAATGAATTAATATTTTGAGCATGTTTCCAACAAGATGAACTAATTTCATCGTAACCAAGACAATGGATGAAGCTATTTACGCATGATTGATTCACTTTAATCACTGCTTCTGCAGAGTTTTAAATTATTTGCATGATTTTCCTAATTATTTGTCATTCAATTTGATAGGTTATTCTTTGTTAAATCTATTGATAATCTATACTTAAGGTTTACAAGTAATATTTGAGAATCTGTCTGATTTTTAGTGAATTAAGATAAAAAGGGACTTAAAAGTTGATTAGAGTTTTGAAATCCTTATCATTCAATCATGAGTAGTAGTGAAATCCAGAGTCTTGGTTATTTCTGAAAACCGTGATATCACTTTTAATTGAGGTTTATTTATTTTAGCATTAGAAATTAAATTCTGAAACCAAATCTTCACAAGTCTTAAATGAACCACTTTTCTTAGGAATCATACTTTATGTGTGTATCGAGTAAACCGATTGTATACCTAGAATTCAAAAATATGCATTAAAAACCATTGTTGTTTTCCACTTATCTCCGTATTCTCCAGGGACAACAAGGGCAAGCAACAAAAGCAACTCGGAAAAAAATATAAGAGGAAAAATGACTTTGATTCTCCTTAGAGTCTGGAACCTCGTCGAAAGGGAGGTAAAAATTTGAATGCTTCTCACCGAAGGGGCTCGAGGAGTAAACCCAAAGCCAAAGGTATCCGAATCAATGACCCACCACCTCAATCAGAGCAACCAACACAAGAAGAATCTGATTTTGCTACACCTACTGAAGAAGAAGAAGGTGGCGATAGAGAAGTTGATGAAGAAGAAAGTGGTGAGGAGGAAGTTAATGAAGAAGAAAGTGACAAGGAAGTTGGTTAAGAAGAAACTGAGAAGGAAGTTGATGAAAAAGAAAGTGAGAAGGAAGTTAGTGAAGAAGAAAATGAGAAGTAAGTTGATGAAGAAGAAAGTGAAGTTCAAGGACAAGTGCAACAACAAGTCCAAGGAGGAGAAGTTCAAGAACAAGGTAAGAAAGATGGCAAGAAAGATGGTCCAAAGAAGAAGAAATGGGACCACATGCCCGACCCTCTGAAGATGTTTCCTCGCGGCCCTAATGATCCTGTTTACGGGTTACCCAGCCATGAAGGAAAGTTGTTATGGGGATACAAAGAGAGTTGGGCCGCTGTCGTCTGTTATACCATAGTAACTACCTAAACCTTATGCTATGTAAGATGAAATTTATTATCTATTTAGTGTTTTGATTATTGTCTATCGGATATGTTTTGTTTTATAGGATCACAAGGATGTCGTTCGTCGTATGAAGCCAAGAACGTCACTGAGTATGATGAAGAATTGACCACTGGAAGCACCAGAATCAAACATAGGAGAAGTTGAGGAAGTAATCGAGCTAGTCAAATCTACGAGGTTCTTGGATGCGGTTGACAATTTGGTTCTTGGTTACGATAAACCTCTTGTTTCCGCCTTCGCCGAGAGATTTTACGGAGAAAAAGATACTTTCCATCTTACGGTTGGCAAAATGACCATATCTCCAAATGGTGTGAAGTTCATTACCGGGCTAAGCATAGAAGGTAAAGCCGTGAAGCACAAAGACTACGCACAAGAGCTTGAGTGGGACAATATTTACGCCTTTGATATGATTTTGTATGGTTGTAGAAAAAGGTTCATTTAAGACTTGTGAAAGTTTGATTCTAGATTTAAATTCTAAAACTAAAACAACAAATTAAAATTAAATTGTTTTCAAGAATAAGAAAGTACTGAGGCTAAGATTCCACTATTTTACCAATTTCCAAAGTGATTTTAATATTTGTAATTATGCAATCTAAACATTCAAGTTGATTCTAATTATTGCAAGAGTAGATTTTTTAGAAGAACAATTGTAAATCAAAAGTATGGGATATCAAAACCCTAGGCTAAGCATATACCATCAATAGAAATCTCATTTGTTTATTAAAAATCAATGAATCCATTTTTTATTCTAAGCAAATAATCATAAAAAAATAAATTGCCCAAATTAATAAAATAAGAGTTACCACTTTTTCATTGGAGAAATAGCTTCCTCTGTTGCCCCAGCAATTGAGTTTAGCTCGTCATGTTGGAAATATGCTCGAAAATTGATTTCATTGCTCAAAAGGTGTTCACAAAGAAGAAAAGGTATAAAGCAGTAAGTTTGTAACAGATATAATTGTTACAGAACCCACTGTTACAGAGAACTCTTACGAACTCTAACTAATTGTTACAGAAATTGTGACAAAGTATATAGAGTTTGACAGCAAAGGCCACAGATTCTGCGACTCTCTTTTACTGGTGTTCTGTGTTCTTCTTCTTCCTCTCAACTTTATCTTCTCTGCAACTCGATTGTGTTTCTCTGCAAGCTTCTAAACTCTCCCAAAGTGTACGTACCCCCTTCTCTAACTCTCAACTCCTATTTATATAGCAACAGCAACAAAATCTCACGTAATAATTGATGAGAATCTTCATGGTAAAGAGATTATTCTCGGGAGTATTTTCATTCTCAATTTCCCATGTCTTTTCCATTTCTCAGCTCAACCTTCTCTGTAGTCGATAGATTTAAATCTTCAGGGATATTATCTTCCCCTATATAAGATGTAACTTTCATAAACAAATCCAACAGATTACCGAGAATATCACCCTGTTTTGTCGAGTATCCCCTTCTTTCATTTTCACGCGTGTTTGCAGCTGTCAAACGATCTTCAGGATAATATCAAATCAACACAGAATATCGCCTTTCCATTTTCTTCCAACGTAAACTCCCAAGTATATAAAAATTTTCCCGATAATAGCTTTACTTCCCTGTTTCACTTCTAATCGGATTATCCAGCCCAACTGGGTGAATTTCAATCACCATAACATTCCTGTTAAGCCCAAACAGGTCCAACAAAATTGAAATCCGTGATTTAATCTCGTTAAAACTCTTCCAAAATTCGAACCCTAATTATGTACGTGTAGAATACATTTTCCCGCCTTTTCTGAAATTTGAATTTGGGAAGAAGGTGCCCTTAACCTGCTACTGGGGTGCCCATAGTAATTGGGTTGCCCCTTAGTAATTTGGGTACCCCTTAACCAAAATGGGATCCCTTTATCGCTTGTCCTTCGGGTGCTTCTATCAACTTTTTTGAGGTGTCTCCAACATATTTCCAGGGTGCCTTTAACGCGTCCTCTGGGTGCTTTTACTAATTTCTCCCGGGGAGTGCAAATACAACTTTTCAAGCCAATTTCTTAGCAAAAGCTTATTTCTCCAAAAAGACCTACAAAGACATAAAAATAACATAATAAGTACAAAAATGAGCACTTAACAATATATAAAATTGAGATAAATCAGACACAAAAATGTGTCTATCAGCCTTCACCAAGGATGTGTTCCAATGGGATGAGGAGACGACCAAGTCAGAGATGCTAGTAGGCACATCAAAGCAGAGGATATTCCATCTCGCATGCTTGAGGTACCGCTTCATGGGAACAAAGGAGCTTCGTGCACAGGGAAAAGAGGTGACCAAGGAACGTATCTTCGCCACGGCCAATGCATATGTCCTCTACATCCTGGGAGCTGTTATCTTCCCTGACGTTTTCGATTCCCATGTGAACGCCAACTTTGTTCAACTGTTGCAACCATTTGACAAGATTCACGAATACTCTTGGGGCACTGCCATCCTTGCACACTCGTTGAACGAGTTGAGAAAGGCTTCTAGGGCTCAAAGGAACCAAATCGGAGGGAACATGGCTCTTCTGCGGGCGTGGATATATTTGCACTTCCCAATATTTGCTGAAAGGGCTTTTGTGAACAAGCAATGGGACAGTAGGTTTTATGGAGACAGGTACACCTTCAACAGTAAGTCGAAGTCCCAAAATGTGGAATATCTGAAGTTGAGACGCCAGTTGGACAAATTGCACAAGTGGAAAAAAGACGTTTTAAGATAGTTGAAAATTGTCGTATTAGCGAGAAATAAGACATTTTGGAGTTGCAGCTGAAAGTACCATAGATTCAGTGTCTTTTTCTGGAACGACACTTTCAAGTTGACTCATAATTACGATACTTTCGAGTTGTCGTTAGGTACGATACCTAGTTTACGTCGTTGATTTAATTTATTTTAATAAAAAAAAGTCAGATCTGGCTGACTGGCTTCAGCAATGCTGACTGGGCTGAAATAAATTTGATTCAGACTCAAATTACAAATCAAATTACACTGAAATTCAAATTCAGATGAAACACAAACAATAATTCTTTTCATATAAAATGAAAATTCAATTATTTTAAAGTTGTAAATTTAGTTCAAAATCATACAAGAAAGAATTCATGTCCTAAAGAGAACTGCTACAACTAAAGAAAAAACTAAATCAATTTACAAGGATTCTCAGTGTTTATGCATGACCTGGGAACCATCTTAAACTCTCATGGTCAAGAACAATGTATTCACCTCTACCAATCGCTAGAGCATGTATAAGCAGTAGCCATGGTACCTGTCTAAATGAAGCAACTTCCAACCGTCTGGTATACAGTAACACCAATGCAGTAGCAACCATAAGCAACAATTCACAATCACAGTGACTGATAATTTTGCACCCTTCAATGATCTTACAGTCATAGGCAACAACACCTTTCTGAATAGCTTCAGTTACTTTTTTATTATGCACAACACTACAAAAAAATCATCAGTAGAAGAATCATTATAATGGCGGAATGCGAAGCTTTGTGTTACGAGTTACTTTATAGGTTTAAGAATCGCAGTCTCGCACATCAAGACAGTGAAGAGCTTCACTCTTACCTGACAAAAGCACAGTCAGTACTATTTTGTCCTAACTGAAGAGCTATGGCAAACTGAAGCATGCAAAACTTCTAAATCAGTAGAAAATGATATAAAGCAAAATCAACTTATGCTTAATTTATATTTGTAAACTAGATAGCCTCCACCGGAAGCCGTAGCCAAGCCTATAAAGATGATCCGAAAAGCAGTCCATACCGACCTTGCTCCACTAGTACTTTTGCCGGTTGGTTACCCAAAATAAGTCAAACAAATCAGTCCGTGATTCTAGGGAACATAAATCTAACAGCTTAGGTCAGTTCGTGGACAATATCAAGTCTCGGTTAATCAAATGCTACATTATAACCACTATCACAACATTAGGGAATTAGTCCCATAAAATTTACAGGGGACCTTAGATAGCAATTCACGTAGCAACTGAGATCCATCACTCATGCAAGAACAAGAGCAACCTACTTAAATTTAGTTTATAAAAACATATGGTACCATACATTGCAGATTTAGAGCCTGTTTCCGTACGAATACTAGTGGTAAAATATGCCTACTAAGATACTGAAATTAAAAATATCCTACGGAAGGCCTCTCTGTCCCACTTCGGAACATATCTCACTAATTCCAAAGTATTCTCCAAACTTATATAAGAAAAGACGCAGACACAAGAAGCATAGAAGATAAATGATATCCACCTTTCATCATCTCAAACATATGAAGCTTCACATATATGAAGGGTGAATAGGTGCTTGTATGAAAACAATATTTCCCAACCTATAACAAAATACAATGCCAATTAGAAGCACTAAATAAGTAAAATTACCTCGAGAGTTCCATGGACAACAATTACATATGGAGGTTGTTCTTCTACCACCGTAGGATCGATAGCAGCTGTAAACAATATAACATATTAACATATTTGTTAAGTTACTTGAATTCAATGGGCACAATAATAGTACAACAAACTTTACGATAGTAAAATGCAAAGGAATATTAACCTGCATATATCCTACATTCTCTTCTCCAGGACGGATGCCTCCAAGGAGAATAGGATGGCAAGAATCATAATTTTCAACAATCTGGGAAGGAATGTCTCGGACCTCCAACTTTAGATAGGTTCCTGATCTGAAACCATCGCTCTCAATGAGATCTTTTTCCTGATGGCACAAGATTAGGGAATTGTGAAAATAAATAAGGAAATTTGTAAAAATAACACAAAGATTACGACATATATCCATAGAAATACGTGTTTAGCAAGAAATTGATGTTTCTACACTTAGACAATCATACTACAAACATTATGTGAAAAAGAACCACAGCCCGTTAAATTGAGAAAAGGGATCCGCGATATCACCTTTTCGAGATCTCTTCCTTTAGGGACCAGCCAGTAATGGGCAAGGATCGGCTACGCTTGTTACACTAAATAGAAGGAAATCACCAACACCAGCAATGTGCACCTGACGTAATAACCTCAAGTCAATTTGCGTACTGGTGTAAAAATATTCAAGTAAAACTCAGGATGAAAGAAATGAAAATAACAGTTACTGATCAATACATAAGAAAATGGGACAAGCCTTCATGAAGCAAACAAAGCTAATTGTGTAGACAACTGATCACAGAGGTGCAGGAGATAAGAGGGAAAAGTAGCAGACACAAGTAATGGCTTAGCCGTGTCTGACACGGATGAAAAAAATAATTAAATCCGCACTAAAAAGGGAAATAAATTGATATGTAAGAGATTGAGAAGTTCTAGTTCTACAAATGCATCTTAGAAGACATCACCTTGAGAGCAAGGTAGCCATCAAGCCAATCTGTAATTGCTGCAACAAAGAATATGCTTGTCGTAGCTGTTGCCGCCCACGATCTAGTCAATGAAAATCCAGTAATAAAATCAAGTATTAGCTCATAAAGTGAAAAGACTTAACATACTGACCACTATAACAACTAATAAAAGATGCCAGTAAATGATGTTGAAGAAGATTGGAGGATCTACCGAATCTCAATGAACATGAATAAGACTTAAATTTGGTACATCCTGATTTCTAAATTACTAAATATTTTGTTCATGGTATTCCACATTGATACAGTGCATATTTATTTTCATTGTTTTGCAAGCCAAGCATTCACCAAATTGTCATTTAGGTTGAAGTTGAACACGAAAACATAGCCAAAAACAACAGGAATAGAAGAAGGTTAAAATGCAAAAAGAGGCCATATAGAACACCCAATTAGTTGCTGGGTTTCTCAACTTTATATAAGTTGGCTAGTTTGATACTTTCAGCCAAACCGCAGAAGACTTTTTAGTTTTTTAACCCCTTTTATGATAGGTGTATTCCAGTTTCTACAATTTATTCAATATACCACTTCTATATGGTCTTACTTAATTCAACATTCCTATAAACATAACATTAATTAATAATTCCTGAACTCCATAAAATCTACTGGTCAGGGACAAGGTATTCAACTCTCTACCAATAATCGCTATTGCAGGTACAAGCAGCATCCATGATTACTTATTTAAATGCAGAAACTTCCAGCGGTCTGGTACACAGTAACACCAATGTGGCAGCTACCATAAAGAGTTTAACATAAGAAAACAAGATCAAAAAATTGTATCAAGAGCTTCAGAAGAGTGGTACAAGTCGAAACCTTCATGGAGATCTTCTCTCCCTGCTCGAAACCCGCAAGTATATTTGGATTTGACGACCTAAGAAACTTCCAACGCAGTTTTGTAGAAATCCAAAATAAATTCATGTGTCAAGACTACGAACACACATACCATTGCGGCCAACTAGAAATCTTAATATGAAATCAAAGACACCATGTTATGATATCAACACAATTATAGATCCTTGTCAGTTGAATTCACCAACTATTAATCAGTCCATGTAGGCATTTCGATCTCAACTTCATGTTTAAAATAATACTTAAGGTGGAAAACAAAGTAGGCACCCTGTACCCTTAACAAAAACAATTTAATTCCATACTATATCTGCTACTGATGGAAATTTAGTCAAACATACATGGAAAGAAGTTTGGTAACTCATAAGTAGAAATACATATGATAGTTATATACGGCTTTAACACATATATCAAAGAGGTTTCATTCAATCCCAAGAGTCATCAGGTTTTGGCCTAAACAGTGAAGTTACTAATGCAGTTTCTTGCTACTGCCACTTGCAAAAACAAAAACCTTCTAAGGGTTGACGATCTCTAAGGAGTAGGTCATGAATAAAATTCAAAGAAATCTGAAGATAATAAATCAATGTATTTATTTTACCTTCTCTTCCTTTTCCTTTGGCCTTCTTTTCTACAATTATTATCCTGCAGATGTGCTTTGTATCTCAGTCCATATATTACCCCACCATGGAATGCGTCTCCAAGACTATCCCAAGCTCTATTCATCTACATACACAACAAACGTCTAACACGAGCCAACAACTTCACTCCCAAACTACAAAAACAGTTTAACCAAAACCCCAATTTAGTGGAGTTAGAGAATTTATCTATGAATTTTATTTTTGATGTTACCTTCAAGAGCTTCTGCAAGACCATCCCAAGTAGAGCGAAAATCGCTGAATCTAAACAAGATAATACCAAATCAGAACAAGAATTATCAAATACATGGAGTAGAAAACATAAAAATAAAAACTAAATCAACAGATTAAACATGAAAATCCTTAAAATCGATAATTAGACCAAAGCCCCAAAATCATTTCTGCTATAGGAAACATATACCATTAGATCAAACAAAAAAATGGAAAAAATAAATAAAAGGAATAAGTTGGGGTTTAGAAGATTTACCTTGTAATAATCGATCGGTCTTCCAATAACTCCTACAACAAAATCAAAAGAGTTATGAAACCCTAACAATAAACAAAACGAATAAATAACAAAAACAAAAATTGGGAAAAAAATTTATTTTCAGACCTAACTTTGCCTTCTGAAGTTAAAGAATCTGAAAACAACAAATTATCAGAGGAACAATTGATTAATCTTGAGGTTTTAGATTCACAATTTAGGGTTTTCAGAAGAAAAAAAGCAAAGTGCCTCTAACGATCTCCGTTCTTCAGAACAATCCTACAATAACAGAAACGAAGCTCTTCTCCCTGGCAGAGTGACCGCAGATTGAAACGAAGATTTATAGGGGGAGAGTGGGTTTGATGAGGATTGAATCCAAATAAGGGATTCAAGAAGAGTAAGATAAAAGGAGAAAAAAGAGAGCAGAAAGAGAAAAGAGGGTTAGAGGAGGAGAATGAGTGGTGGCTTTCTCTCTCTGCTTTTAGTACAGATAAGGTGAATCCGTAAATGTGAGATTTTTCATCTCCAACCGTCCATGACTAAGAAGAGCAAATCCTAACCATAAAACTATCACAGAAAGGATACTATTGAGTTGTCGTTGTATAAGTCAACGAAAGTCCTAATGGAACGACAGTTTGACTTTAGTCAGCGGTAAACTAGCTGCGTCGTTGTAGAAGTCAACAAAAGTCTTAACATAACGACAATTTGACTTTAGTCAACGACACTTTCTGTATCGGGTGACATCGCCATATTTAGTTTGTGTCGTTTCATGATGTCTCAGATAGCCCGTTTTCCACTAGTGTTGACGACGAAAGATGTTGTCTTTGACCCTTATGAGGAAGTATCAATTAAAGGAAAAAGGAAAGATGGTTGGGTGCGCCGAGCAAGAACGTTATTTTGGGCCTTTGTTTCACCCAAGAGGATATGTAATGTACAACCCGACGAGAGTCGCAAGACAATGCGGATACATACAAAAAATCCTTATGAAGCACAAGAAGTTTTCTATCGATGAGAAAAAAAAGCGAGTCATTGGATAATGATATTGAGGTTGTTCACGACCCTTTACCATCATGTGAATACTGGGATGAGATAAGGTACAACAAACATGATATGGATGGTCATTCGAAAACAGATGATAAGGCAATTCCGGGTTACATGCCATGGTAGCTCAACGTTTTGCATACTCGAGTGATACGAGTAGATGACAGGCCCTAGATACAGGACAAAGATACATCTCTCGAATACCTGGTGTGTATTTTTACTCAATTATGGTTTTGTTAATGGTTTTAGCATGATTTGTTGAATGCTTGTTGTTTAAATTGGAAACAGAGAAGACTAGTCGGGCACTTTATAACCCAAGCAAGGCTAGATATTAGGGAAGATAAAAATGTTAAGGGCAATGAAAAGCTGATTGATGAATTGAACAATCTCGAAGATGTTGAAGCGGGTGCAAAGTTTGGGGAAGCATAGGTGGAGAAGACAAAGAAAAAGAGGACGAAAACCCCCGCAAAAAGGAAGTCTCAAGGTGAATCGAGCAGCGTCTAACCTGCTAAACGAGGACGAGGTGGTCGTGGATGTGGTCGTGGTCGTGGTCGTGGTGGGGATGTTGATGGTGATGAAGATGTTGATGAATGAATGGTTTTCTTGTTTTCCAAACTTATGTCTTTAACTATGGATAATTATGGAGTCAAAACTTATGTCTTAAACTTATTGTCGAATTATGTTTGGTTATGTTTCCTAGTTTATGAATGACTGAATCTGGTTTGTTTTGAAAATTATTTATGTTTGCCTAAGACGCGACAAAATAACCAACTACAACAAAAATGCAGGATTCTGGCAGTTTTTTCAATCAGAATCGGTTTACGTTTACCTATATAAAATCTGATTCTAACAGTTCTCCAGGGGTACAATTTCATAATCGGGTTTTGGGGGTGAACCACATAGACAGATTCTGGAAATTTCATTCACCTGGTTTGTAAGTGTTCAAAGTCGGTTTATACGGATACTTTTAAAGTCCGAATCTGAAAAACAAAAAACCCATAATTTTGATAACCTTAAGAATCGGTCTATGTGGGCATCCCATGTAATCCGATTTTTGTTAGGAAAGTGACACTTTTTCTGTATCTTTTTTTTGTTGATAATAATCGGATTACAAGTACAATATTAAAAACCAATTATTAAAAATCCGATTTTCACAACCTTAAGAATTGGTTTTGTGGGCATCCAATGTAATTCGATTCTAGTAAGGAAAGGTGGCATTTTTTCTGTATCTTTTTTTGATAATAATCGGATTATAAGTGCAATATTAAAAACCGATTGTGGAGAGACAAATTTTATATGATTTTGCAAGGCCACAATATCTATGTGGACATTCATAAAAAACGATTGTGTGAATTGATTTCGAAAAAATTAGCCGTTGAGTCTTTATCTATATAAGGACAACCTCTTTGAGCCACTCCCACATCACACACTGAGCCTAGAAAATGGAATGAGATCCGAAAGAAGATATGCTGCTCTTGAAATCGTTCATCCCCGTCTTCCACGAACGTCCCAACAAACTATATTCAATGTTTTGGAAGAGGGTGTAAGAGTTCTATTATGAGCGCACCACTAATCCAAAAAACCGTAAATCGAGAGAATTAGCTTTTCGATTCCAATACATAAAAAGCTCAATGCGAGAGTATGTTAAAGTAATCAAAATGGTGAACGACTATCATCCACAAGCTCCTAGTCGTGAAAAAGTGAGTAATTCGATATTTTAATACCTATCTCATCGTTTAATGTTTGCATACAACATCGAATAATTGATTTAATTGCAGGTGGAAACGATTCAATGGCCTATGGCGAATTCGTAATAGGAAAAAAAGTTCATTCACCACAAGGAATATGCGGTGTTGCAACGTCGTGCAAGGAGGTTGTGATCGTAGGCCTCAAATAATCACAATTGGCCCCAAACTAGCCGGGATAAATGAAGGGTATATCCATGGGAGTCATGGGACCTTTTCTATTGATTTTGTTTTCTTCAGCCCCCTGCATCTAACGACTGTTATGGCCTCAATAATGAGCATAATCCAAGCGTACCTAGTCAAGAGTGGAGCATGCGAAACGCGTCTTGCTCTCTGGTTAATAGAGTAGACCAATCTATCTATCTAACTAACTAGGTGATAATTGAAACTCAATATTTAATTCTCATCCACTCTGACCCCACCAAAATCTGATGTGGACAATCAAACTAGAGAGTATTAGGAAATACAACCCTTTCATTAATTCTAGCCCCACACAATTAAAGTTGTGTTACACCTCATTCGCAACTCCCACTTTACCCATTTTCCCATAACCTAACTTTGTCTCTATGTAACTGACGATCCCGTCCAAATAAAAAACTACAGCAGCCTCGGAATATCAGAATTGTTATCTGTGTTATTCACAACCCCCTGTTTTATTTGATCTCTGTTCTTGAACCTGGGTAATTTCGTGTCTGTTAGTGTTCTCCTTGAAGAATCGAATAAGCAATACGGTAAACAGGTTTGGCAACTCGCTCATCACCGTTTTTAATCTCTGTAAATTCATCATGGTTATTAATTTTGGTTTTTAATCTCTCACTGATTTAGGTTAGGCAATTTCGAATTATAGATTTTGGGCGCTGTTTTTTGAGGTAAGCCTAAGTGTTTTTCAATTGCTTTTGTGTTACTATAATCGAAATCAAATTTAAGATTAACCCTAAATCTAAATCTACAATTTGATTATCAATCAGAGTTTGGTTCTTGAACTCTCCCAGATTTTGGGTCCAAAAATTTAGGATTCTGATCATTCTGAATTTTCTACGCATTTTTATTTTGGGTGAATTTAGGATTTAGATCTTTGATTACATTATATTTTAGGAGGGAAGTGGTTTCTTAAGAATACAATGTATTTAGAGAATCGCAAAGTCTGGGTATCGGAGAAACATTAAGCATACCGAGAGAGAAACAGAGTTTATAACAAAGTTTTGTGCCTTCGTATCAATGTATGGCTGACTCCGTTTCAACTTTGGTTGTACATATGTGTAGGCAATGTGCAGAGAAAGCACATTCTTCATGCTCATATCATTCCCCTTGATTTATCTAATAATGTCTACCTTTCAAGTAAACTCCTTTACTTCTTTTACTGTGTTAAAGATGTTGATTCTGCTTGGCCATAATTCTCACATTCCTTCTTATTTTGCTCCTATGTTTATCTTAGTTGTCTATTTTTTGATATTTTGTAGGAATTATTACGTCGTTTTTTACCACTTTAGATGAATTATATTGGCATTAGTAGAGTTCACCGGCATCTAAAGATTCTGAACCGTTAAGGCGTTGAATTTTGTACACCGATGACAAGCTACTGGAATTACCAGTTTGTTGATATCCACTGAAGCCCCAAGTAAGAACCTAAAAACTCTACATATTTTATTTAAGTTATGCTTAAGAATCATGATGGGAAAGAGTATGTTTGTTCAATAGGTAAAAAAGAGTTTCCTTAGCTGTCTTTTATCTCAGTGTTGTTGAGTCTGTTGGTATAGCTATGTAGGACACCTCGACCATAGAACATTTTATGGCAGATCCACATGGAGATGATTCAAGGGGTAACATTAGTGGGGATATTAAATTCATAATCTTCACAGTAATATAGCTCATCTAAAACTATTTCTCCGAGATTAACGTTAGTGGAGATTAATATAGCTCTTGGATTACACAGATTGATAGGTCCAAGTTTTGGTGTCCTAGAAAAAGCTTTTGTAGGAATCAAAATACTCTTTCACGGTGATTCAATGTAAAAGCTACACATCAACGTATTCTGAACACTATTATACGCTATGGAATAGTAATGTTTACACATTTTTGACGGGTAGGGAAAGATATCTGGGTTAGCTAAACTCAAAAAGAAAAACACTGACATACGACTTCATTGTACTGGATATTGTGCAAGTTCTTGGTATTGGTAAATAAATCTACTTTTAGTTGCTTCACAGCTTCATGTTTTTAGGTCAATTACACTAATGGGCCACTTTAATTTGCTCAAGATTGAGGTATCTGGATTTGACTGTTAATGTTTGGTTTAGCATGATTATGCTACAACCTCCATATGCTCTAAACTATAGCAGGCCAACAAAAGGATCGTCGATGCTCAACTCGCGAAGGACTTTGATTAACTTCTAAAGTAGTACAAGATTAAATATTTGGATTTCTTAAACATATTTGGGTGAACTATAATTTGATTACATTATATTTTCAGGAGGGAAGTGGTTTCTTAAGAACATAATCTATTTTGAGAATCGCAAAGTCTCAGGTTTGGACAAGTGGGTGATTAGATAAATGTTTCTTATTTAGTGGTACTATTGGGCTTGCCCAAAATGCAGGATCAGGCATGGATTCTTGGATGAGAAAAAGTCGTGCTTCAGATGCAAGTGGCAGGTCAAGGCAGCGATACCAAGGTAAAAATTAATGTGTATTATTGGACTTTAACATGTTATTGCTATTACAACTCTTAAAAGCTATGTTCTACAGGTATATATTAAACCTTTGAGGTAGAAGATCACAGTGGACCAACTGTTTTCTTAGCTTTTGGTGAAACTGCCGAGCAGATCATCGTAAATAAATGTAAAAAAAATCAGACGAAGTGAGATAGAAAGGGGTAATAAAGACGAGGTCATTGACTCACTAGTGAATAATGCTCAAGAAAAGGTCCCTTGTTGTCAAATGCAAAACAAAATAATTACAAATGTCTGTCTGTGTTTATGTATGTATCTATACCCGCATTTCTGGCGACGAATACTTTAGATAATAATGATAGGGACTGTACCCTATAACTAATAACATAGAGCTGCAGTCTCTCGTTCCCGTAAGCACAAATGGTTTGACATCAGTAACCCTAAAATATACTATATGCCAGCATTTTTCCTACTGTTTCTAGGATGGCACACAACAGATAACCCCCGAAATCTTAAGTGCATTTCTATTTTCCTACTTGATAGTTTATATCAAAAACACACACTAAATCTTGGAAGGACATCATTGAAAGGATAGCTGAGAACTAACCGAATATATATTCTAGAAGGCTAGGAACCTAGGACTACTAGGAAAGCTCTCCGCTTCCCACGATAATACCTGCATGTAACACTCAAACTCAGATTTTAATTTCTTATGCAGGAGTAAGATTTTCAAAGTTAACATTACATTCTCCATTAAGAAATTAAGACTAACTAAAGTAAATCACAGAATGCACGATAAACATACAAATAAAAATCTATAAGAGTAATTCATACATGATACAATCAGCACATATTAGATTCAGGAAAAATCCCTTGTTATCTAATCCCAAAATGCTTAAAAATTCAATGAAGGTTTATTAGAAGTACACTTACCTAGAGATCTCTTACTTCGTTCTGCGGCTTCTTCAGTTTGTTTTCTGTCTGCTCACTTGAACTTGCTCTTTCACTGGATTCCATTGTTTTTATATCCTTTTCTCCTAATACTTTTAATGAGACTAAAGTATTCTTGTGAGGGATTCCTTTCTGAATAAACTTGTTAAAACTCACATCCATTTTGGCAGATGAATCTTTTGGATGGTAACTATAAATATTGTTATCTCCGTAGCATAGAAGCCTACCACACTTCGTATAATAAAATGGCCACGTATCGTCCTTGGCAAAAACCTCAAAGCTAAAGTCTTTACTCCAGCTCAAGTCATCACAATTATCTTTATTCAATAACCATATTTCACAACTACCAGCATTGGGATAATAAGTAGCACTTAGAAAATCACCTAAAGCCCTTAGCGTAACAGCAACATCTGAAACACCAGATCGTATCAAACAAGGTAGCGATGGAAGCTCAATAAACTTTTCATCAGTCAACTGGAAAGCAACAATAGTTCCTTCGTGTCTGTTCACCCAATGAAAAGCTCCATTTGCAGATGCACCAGCGCATGGTGTAACATAGTTACTATCGATGTGTATACTTCCTACACTTCTCCATCCATTGCCGCTGCCAAGAGTGTATACCTGAACATTTCCAGCATCCAAGTCTACCGAGCCATCAAATATTCCAACAACCTTGTACTCATTGGTTGAAGGAACATAACCAAATCCAGACCAGTGGTAAGCGCCTTTAGCTATTGGAAGCAAAATGTATTCTCTGGTGATTGGATTACAGATGTAAGCAGGTCCAAAATAGCCATTAAACCATGCACTGAGGCTAACTAAACCATTGCATGAACCAACTAAATAATAATGATACTTGTAAAATGGAGGGCTTAAATTCATCCGTGTTTTTCTCCTAAACAGTGTCTCATGAAAATTCTCATCAAACTCAATATAAGAAAATTGTTCATCCAGCGTTGTCATAAAGAAAATAAAGGTCAACTTACCGGCAGAATCAAGATGATTTAAATGCATTTGAGAGAAGGATTGGTGAAGAAACACATTTCTCCAAGACTTGCAAACTAATTTGCAGTCTAGAACGGACTCCGTTGGCAAACGACTTAGAATTTCTGACATGATCTCTTCTGGTAGATTGTTAAACCTCCCCATAATCAAACCCTTTGCTCAGAGGGAGGAGTAATAATGATAGCAGAAAAGACAGAGAATAATTTAATCAATTTTTTTTACTTCTAGGGTTTTGATTTTGGAGACCAAGAGAGTGACTGATAGTGAGAAAACTGAAATGGTTCTCAAGGGTTTAGGGTAAAAGACAACTCTGTACCAGGGATTGGTTTGTGATGGAAAAACCATATTCGAAACGCTTTTCACAGTTTGTTTTTGCGAGCTAGGGTATCCAGGCCTCTTAAGAGCACGCACCACTGGCAATTTTCAAATGTCGACTCTGAGCCGTACAGTTTGTCGCGGTACCGGCCATGACTTATTCTGGGCATCAGTACATGCCAAGCTCAAATAAGCAATGGACAAGCTAAGTGAAGTGCGAAGGGCTCGGCATATTTTGATCCGTCAAATTTTGCACGTCAGTACATGCTTTGGCGCTTCAAGCATGATCTACCATGAAAAGTTAGTGAACTTGTGGCTTGCAAGTATGCTAGGATGTTCTTAGGTAATAAAAACAAACATAAGTAAATAATTTCTTGTATCAAAATCTCCAAAACCTCAAAACTCACATAGTTACTTATCGTTTGCCTTATACATTTTGGCTTCCCCGTATCAACGTTGGTCTGGTCTCAAAATATCCAGCTTATTCTAATAAACTGCACTAAATATTTCTAGCCGCTATTGCAGGAAAAAAAGAGAGAAAAACTGAATGGAACCTCAATCAATCGCCAATCTTTGAACACGAAATCAAACAAACAACACACAAATCGATGAGACTGATAGGTAAAACTCAGATCTCAACATTGGTAGGTGAATGTGGTTCAATCCAGTCGGCGTAGATGCGACTTAGCTTCTTTGTGTCCCAATTCAGTAAACACTTCTTAGACAAAACCACTTGATTTTTAGATGAGATGACTGCTGTATTACTTTCCAGGAATTGCTGCATCATTGGTATTAGGTATAAACTTCGCCAAGTCTATGGTTGTGCTTCCCGTTTCCACTTCATTATGGCCTCCATACTTGTACAGTTCTGCCATTCAAACAAACTACTGTTACAACCAATCCGTGAGGTTAAAGCAAAATCATGCACAACTATTTCATCATTTTGGAAAGTGTTTTGTTCTTTTAATAGATGCTACATCCATGAAAATCTATCGACAATAAAGGCACTTATAATTTAAAGCATCTGCACAACTCCAAAAGCTTCATCTTAAATTAGTACACACGATATAACTTGACAGGACTTGAACATTGGGCCTACAATATTATATTACTAAGAAGATTATATCGGCTTCAAACCTTACATGATAGCTAAGCATACAATGAGACAATGTTTAACAAGTTTGTATTCTACATTCCACTTTACAGTGAACCTAACCTAACTTTAATTAAAATTAACCTGATGGGAGCCCCTGGTAATCCCAAAATGGTGTGCGGAACCAAATAAATGAGTATTTCAGCAACACTGAAGAAAGCTCCGTCCATTACTGTAAAAAATTACATTGTTTCCCTAGTAAAAAAAATCAGTAAACTATGTATAACAATATTCTGCTGAACATATGTTCAACAAATTGTACAACACAAGAAAGCTAAAGAAATCTACAAATCAGACGAAGTGAGACAGAAAGGAGTAATCAAGTCATTGACTCACTGGTGAATAATGCTCAAATAAGGTCCCTTATTGTCAAATCCCAAAATAAAAAAATAATATCTGTCTATGCTTATGTATGTATCTATCTCCGCTGAATTTCTGCAGATGAATACTTTAGATAATAATGATAGAAACTGTACCCTATAATTAAGAAGATAGAGCTGCATTGATTCTCTTTCTCGAAAGCGCAAATATTTTGACATCGATAAGCCTAAACTTTACTATGTGTCAGCATTTTCCCCACTGTTTCTAAGATGGCACACAACAGATAACCCCCAAAATCTTAAGTGCGTTTCTATTGGCCTAAACTTTAAGATTAGGCTTGTTGTATAATTCACTTTCATAGAAACTGTCTACAGTACTCATATCGAAAATTTCTGTCTACCAGTGTTCAGTGTTCACTTTTCTTATGAAATTTATGGACTAATAATGAAGACAACTTTTATGTTGTTTCCTACCAAAGAACTGTTTTTTTTGTAGGTCGAACAAATCAAAACTAAGTCGCACACTAAATATTGGAAGGACATCACTAAAAGAATAGCTGAGAACTAGTAACCAAAAATATATACTCTAGAAGGCTAGGAACCTAGGACTACTAGGAAAGCGGAGATATTACCTGCACATACCACTCATACTTACATTTTAATTTCTTGTACAAGAAAATAAGAATTTCAAAGTTAGCATTGCATTAAGAATTTAAGACTGGCTAAAGAATCCGCAATAAACAGAGCAATGAAAAGCTATAAGAGTAATTCATACATGATATAATATCAGCATATATTGTCAAATAACTAGATTCAGGAAAGAGCCCTTGTCATCTAATCCCAAAATACTTGAAGTTTCAATGAAGGTTTATTAGCAGTACACTTACCTAGAGATTTCTTACTTCATTCCGCGGCTTCTTCAGTTTATGGCTGATTTCTTTCTGCTCACTTGAACTTGCTGTATCTGTCTGCTCACTTGAACTTGTTGTATCTGTCTGCTCACTTGAACTTGCTGTATCTGCCTGCTCACTTGAACTTGCTGTTTTCTGTCTGCTCACTTGAACTTGCTGTATCTGTCTGCTCACTTGAACTTGCTGTATCTGTCTGCTCACTTGAACTTGCTCTTCACTGAATTCCATTGTTTTTATATCCTTTTCTCCTAATACTTTTAATGAGACTAAAGTATTTCGGTGAGGGATTACTTTAGAAATATAGTTGCCAAAAGTCGCATCCATTTTGGCAGATGAATCTTTTGAATTGTAACTATAAATATTGTTAATCCCATGGCACAGAAGCCTACCACTCTTGGTATACCAAAATGGCTGCGATTCGTAATTGTCAAAAAATTTAAAGCTACAGCTAAAGTCTTTACTCCAGCTCAAGTCATCACAATTATCTTTATTCTTCTTCAATAACCATATTTCACAACTATTGTCGTTGGGATAAGAAGTAGCACTTAGAAAATCACCCAAAGCCCTTAGCGTAACAGCAAAATCTGAAACACCAGCTCGTTTCAAACAAGGTGGTGATGGAAGCTCAATAAACTTTTCATCAGTCAAACGGAAAAGCAAGAATAGTTCCTTCGCGTTTGTTCACCCAATGAAGAGCTCCATTTGCAAACACACCAGTACCTACTGAAACATACTTTATATTTTCGCCAATGTTTCCCACAATTCTCCATCCATTGCAACTGCCAAGAGTGTATACTTCAACATTTCCATCATTTAAGTCTATCGAGCCGCCACAGATTCTGACAATCTTGTACTCATTAGTTGAAGGAACGTAACCAAATCCAGTCCACCCGTATACTCTTTTAGATATTGGAAGCATAATGTATTCTCTGGTGATTGGATTACAGATGTAAGTAGGTCCATAATAACCTTTTCCAGATGTATTGTCTCTATGCATTGCATTGAAGCAAATTAATCCATTGCATGAATCAACTAAACCATAATGATACTTGTTAAATGGAAGGATTAAATTCATCCATGTTTTTCTACTAAACAGTCTCCCATGAAAATTCTCATTACACTCAGCATACAGAAATTCTTTATCATTTTTTGGTATGAAGAAAATAAAGCTTAACTTACCAGTAGAATCAATATGATTTAAGTGCATCTGACAGAAGGATTGGTGAACAACAACATTTTTCCAAGATTTGCAAACTAATTTGCAGTCTAGAACACATTCAATTGGCAAACGACTGAGAATTTCTGACATGATCTCTTTGGGTAGACTGTTAAACCTCCCATAATCAAACCCTTTGCTCAGAGAGAGGAGTAATAGTGATAGCAGATGAGAGAGAGAATAATTTGAATCAGATATTTTTTTCTAGGGTTTGAGGGGAAATGGGGTTTTAATTTTGGAGACGAAAAGAGCGACTGATAGTCAGATAACTGAAATGGTTCTTTTTCTTCTCAAGGGTTTAGAAGAAAAAGACAATTCTGTTCAAGAGATTGTGTAGATGAAAAAAGATATTCCTATTACCGAATTTACCGTGGCCACTTTTTACATAACACAGTAAAACGTTTTTTTTTGTTTTTTTGTTTTTTTTTTTACCATTTTTCAGTTGTTCATCCCGAGCTTGGCGTAGTACCGGCCTTCACTAATTTTGGGCATCAAGTGCATGTAAGCTCAAATGAGGACACAATACACAAGCTAAGTAAGGTGTGAAGTGCTCAACATATTTTGAGCCCATGCTCAAATGAGCAATAGACAAGCTAGGTATGAAGTACTCGCCATACTTTGATCCCATCGTCAAATTTTGCACATCAGTACATGCTCTTTTGGGGCGTCGAACATGATTTACCATGAAAAGATAGTGAAATTGTCGCTTGGATGTCTTCTTTAAGTAATAACAACAAACATAAGCAAATAATTTCCTTCATCAAAATCTCCAAAACCTCGCAACTCACATAGTTATTATCATTTCCCTTATACAATTTTGGCTTTCCCGTATCAATGATGGTAAGTAACATACCTGGTTTGAAAATATCCAGCTTATTCTAAACTGCACTAAGAATTTCTAGACTTCTATAATTGCAGGAACAAAAAAGAGAGAAAAACTGTATGGAACCTCAATCAATCACCAATCTTTGAACTCAGAAAACAAACAACACAAACCAATGAGACTGACAGGTAAAGCTTAGCTTTCAACATTGGTAGGTGAACGTGGTTCAATCCAATCGGCATAGATGCGACTTAGCTTCTTTGTGTCCCAATTCAGTAAACACTTCTTAGCCAAAACCACTTGATTTTTAGATGAGACGACTGCTGTATTGCTTCCTGGAGTTGTTGCATCATTGGTATTAGGTATAAACTTCGCCAAGTCTATGGTTGTGCTCCCCGTTTCCACTTCATTATGGCCTCCATGCTTGTACAGTTCTGCCATTCAAACAAACTACTATTACAACCAATCATTGAAATTAAAGCAAAATCATGCACGATTATTTACTCATTTTGGAACTAGTTATCTACTAGTTATTTTGTTCTTTCAATAAATGCTAGATATGTGGTAATCATATCGACAAAAAGAAAGCATCGACAATTGAAAGCAAGCGGACAGCTCCAAAAGCTTCACAACAGCAAGAACGAAAAGAAAAAAAAGGAGATCAGAAATGAAGAAAAAAAACATTACAACTTAACTTGATATGGCTCGAACATTGGAGCACCGAATCTTTTTTACTAGGAGGATTATCTCGGCTGGTGAGCATACAATGGGACAATGCATAAAGCACCTAGTTTAGATACTAATTCCACACTACAGTGAATCTCAACTACTCCAAAATCAAATTAACAAAAAATTTGAAAAAATAATTTACAGCATGAAACTTAATACATGAGCCAATTACTATATGTATGTCACATTAACATGTATATGGAACGGAATTGGATGTGATCACTGTAAAGTATAAACATCGGTTTTATTCTACTACAAAATTTATCTTGACATGCAACTTTAGATGGTAACTAAACCATCACAGGAAAAACAACTTAATGTAAGAAATTATGCGAAGTCCAATTTTTAAATGCAAGTTCAGTAAGTATACCTGCTACTCCATGAGCAAAATGGCATTTATCGCCATAAGGGCAATCGTTTTGTTCCCACTTTTGGCAGATCCTAGTCTTGAAATAAACATGTTGCTGTTTGATCCCCCAGTTAACATCAGAAACAGAATTCACCACTCCTCCATTAACATCTGGTTGATCAGGCCTACCTGCACCTACATTATACCCTATAGACCCTGTAGTACCAATGCTTATCGCAGAACTTTCTCTAACCCTCGACGAATCTTCTCTACACTTTCCAACATCTCTATGAAGAAAGTTACACTTATCTCCATATGGACATTCTTCCCCATTGCAGTACTTCTTGCAAAGCTTAAATCTAGTAATCAATTTCTGATCCTCTTCCCAATTACCCGTTGCTCGACCTTCTTCATGGGACGCAACAATTTCTTGCCAATTCGGAGGCGGCTTACGAATATCTTCAACCCCATGTGCAAAATTGCAGTTATCTCCATAAGGGCATTCACCTGCTTTAAACTTTGCACATAAACGAGTCTTAAAGAAAAGCTTTCCCATTCCTTTGTTTTGAGGTATGGTTTGAGGAAGTGGCATCATCATCATCATCCTTTGTTGATTCATACCCTGATTTTGGAATGAATTTAAAGGAGGTGGGGTTTCTTCAAAAGTTCTAGGTTTCTTGAATGGTGGAAATTCAGAGAAATTTACAGATTGTTCATTCTCAATTGGAACTTGAGGCCAGAATATTGCATTACCATCACTACCAATTGTAAAGGGTTGTGGGTAAAATTCCGCCTGAGGTACTGGAACACTCATTTCTTTTCACAAATTTCTCCAAATAAGAATTATCTAAAATTGCAGTCAGATTAACAAAAAGGTTGAAACTTTAACAAAAATTCGAAATGAAAAGGTTGAAGCTTTATGTTACCCGTATGAAAATTGAGGAACCCAATTGAGGAAATTGGTGAAATTGTTGGAATTTGGGATGAAAATCCTGAAATGATTCTGCTTTTTGTTGATGGAGGAAGTAGTATATGGATGGCTGAAAGTCTAAAACCCTAAAGAAAAAAATAAAACCTTAAAAAGAAGCAACTCCCAAAACCCTAGCAGTCACAGTAAAATCTCTCCAAACCCTAATTTGTGTGTGTTTTTGACCGAGGGTTGTTGAATTAGTGATAATCACAAGATTATCTGCTAATTTATTGACTGAATTACCCCTAAAAATTCTGTCACTGCCGGTGTGTAACGTGCACTGCATGTAGGTGGGTAATTTATTGCGGCGACAGTTAAAAACATTTAGTCAAATTTGGCGGGTATATTTTAGTGGGATATGGTAGTGTGTTACTAGGAAACATCGAGGATGATGATCTTGCAAAATCTCCCCTGGAAAAAATCCAGAGAGATTAGAGATTTCGTCCATGGTGGATAAATGTGGCTATTGGCGATAGCCGATTTGAAACCACGTCCCAAAGTTTCCACCGAAAAGAACACAAAAACATTTTGCTTCACAGGAAATAAACATTTTGCTTGAATCATACTGAAATTTGTTCTCAAACTAACTTATGACTTTTCGACTTAATCAAGTCAAAAAGTATCTTTGCAGGAGATGTAGTGCACAATTATAAACATAAATGAGATTACTCAAGGACATACAGTGTACTCATATCGGTAGTATAGAATCAATCAGTACTTCTCGAAAAAGAATACTAACTTAAAGCGCTAGCACTAGCGCTAAAAAATCATGAATGATGTCAGGTATTAATAATGGCACTCAAGTTTCTGTTTTGCAAGTGTAAATGTGAGGAGTGAATGAATAACTACTGAAGCTTCTTTATCCCAGGAAATGATGGAAGAATAGTGATTAGAGCATCGCCGTATCCAACTGGTTCTGCAAAGTTAGAAGAAGTACAGTTTAATATAATAATCTTCTATTGTGATATCTGTTTAGTGTTCTGCTGAGAAAAATGAAGCTGATTTTTTTAAGCTAAATGAAAGACATGGCAGAAAGAAACGTATAGAAGTATATAGATATACAAGGAAGTTTTAGGGATATACACATACCACCATCTTCTCTAAGAAGCTTGACTACTTCTCCTGAAACATCACTCTGTAAAAAGAATGGATAAATAAGAACAAAGTATTTTACTTTCTTTGAGATGGGAAACTTAAGGTTTAGTTCAACAAGGAACTGGAAGAAAAAGGCTGAGAGAGTGAAACCAGCGTCGAATGAGCATTCCAGCTAATACAGGAAATATATAGAAAAAGAGTGGTGAGAGTTAGGAAATCCAAACCTCAACAGGAATCTCGCCGCCAAGCTGTTCGATGTAGCAAACCACTTGACCTTCCTTCACCACTTGCTTCTGTTTAAGATAAGAGCAGCATAGAACCATAGATATGTCAACGGTAAGTTAAATAAAAAAGGATTGAAGAAACTTACATGGAAATGAATATGGCTTCAATATAAATTAGGCATACCATAATCATCATTACGAGTCATTTTTTAAAGTCAGCTAACCAATGATTTTTTCTTTGCAAAAGAATGAACATAAGAAACTTTAAAGGTGCAGTAACGATTAAAAATACCTCTTTGCATGATGGAGGTGCTCGCTTCCCTTTTATGGTTCGAGATCTCCTAAAAAATCCAACCTGCATTACATAAGATTTCAGATTCACGTCCTTAGGCTGTAAAGGGACCCAAATTATGTATTATTGTCACACTTTTCTTTTTCTCCAATTGCTCAGGAAACAGGGTTTTCAGTTTCTTTTAACTAGAGAGAGTTCTAGGATGCTGAGTTGGAATATCACGATGCATCAGTAATGCTAAATCCTTGTAAACCCCGATAACTTCAGATGAGTTCATGACATGTAATAACAAAAAATTGAATACTATGTTCACCTTTGGGGACCTTAGGATAACAAGCCCTTCATCTGTTGCGTCATCAACCAAACTCTGACTTTCTCCCAAAGCAGATACAGATTTTGAGATAGCTAAAGAAGGTGAAGAGGCTGACCCATTCAACTCAGAAGGGGTAACAGGAGTATCTGCACTTATGGGAGCTGAAGTCAAAGGAGCCATAGGTTGACTGTTGGAGGCTAAATTCCTGGTCACGTATAGCCGAAATCCACCAAGCTAACAGAAACAGAGAAAGGGACATGTTGGAGTTAAGAATTCTAAAGATTGATCGTGAAGAAACCAAAAAAGGGCTTGATTTCCACCTCGAGTAATGAAACTTGCTTACTTTCAATTCAAATTCTGCAATAGAAGTTGTATCACAGATTTCTGTGAGCAATGATTGCACCTGCAAATTAAATTTCAGATCAAGTAACACCCATTACAACCTCGACAAATAATGTATAGTGTACAGTGTATATATCAAATAATGTATAGTGTATAGTGTCTATTAAGAGTGATAATTTAATAGACACGACACCACACCATTATATTCCTCTCTGTAGAAGTATATACTGTAATTAGTTTAAATAATACAGAAACGTCCCCGATGCATAGTCTGGTATTGCCAGCAATTACAATCTAATAAAAAAAGTCACATCCTTATTTACACACCTCAAACGAATTTGGTATAATTTGGCTTTTAGCTGCTGTAGATTGCTTTTCTTCTTGACCCTCCTCTAAACTAGTAGCAGCTGCGCCTCACAGAAGAAACATGTAGTGTTACTTTGATTTAAAAACAGCGGATAAATCAACAGAAGAAGAATGACAGAAGATATTGTCGAATGCTCCTACAAAAGACAATTAACCACTGAACTTCTTAACTTTGTGACAAAATGTAAGAACTTGACTCGATAGTACAAACAGATGAAAAGACCTGCATCTTCCGACTTCAAGTATCAAACCCCATTCAGGGATGGAATATGCTTGAGAACATTTAGATTGTTCAAAAATTCCTAAAGTTTTTAGCTACTCATGGTAATATAGTTTTCTTGTTACAACTAAAGAACTCGAGTGAATAGGAGAATCATTATTTGGATTTCCCAATGGTGATTTTAACATTACATGAAGCACATGCTGTGAAATATAACAAACAAATAATGTTCCAGAGAAGAACCTACTTTCTGTTTCATCAGAAGGCGCACATCTTAAAGTGAAATGCTTTGCAGGCACCCGAGACATCACCAAAGCTGGAATCTGTAGAGGTTTCTGCACTATCGAAGTTCTTATACCAGACGGTGTATGTAAACTACATGCTTTGGTTCTTGTGAAGTCCGAGTTAAAGTTTGAGAGCTTTATAGTTGAAGCTCCTCCTAAGCTACCTGCAACAATAACCGACACAACTACAATTGTAAGCGATATGAAAATCATACAATAGTCTTTTCTATTCAACAATGTTGGAACAATCACTAGCGTAGGTATACAAGAAACATAAGATAAGCAGAATTGAAATAGATATTACTTCAAAATCATGATATTACTTTGAGGAACATGCAGTAGTCATAAATCCAACCAATTACAAAAACAGGGAGCAACTCTAAGGAAACAGTATCCTCCGTGTACAGTCCCTATATAATGTGTCAAATTATCAAACATCTAACATCCCACAATGTGTCTAATTCGCAAACTTCGCGATTTATCCTGTTGCTAGGCCCCATGTAACAACAATCATCCATTACCAATCCTTCATATTCAAAACCTACATTCTCTTCTCAACCCAGCGAGCTAATGGGTAGTGGTTCATTCTATGTAACCATATCCATTCATTACCGTGAAAAATCTACTTTTTTTGGATTCAATTTGATAAGTTATGATTAATCCAATACAACACATGCATGAACTGATGAATGTGCTGAGACCCATGAATTAAAGAAACTCAAAATCCTAGTACGCAATTTGATGGTTCCCAAAGTTCTAAAACACACAAAAAATTAAGATACCCATTTCAAAATGAAAGATTTAGTACTGAATAGACAAAATCTGAAAGGGAGATAGATACTCACATGAAGCCATTCTTCGTGGTGGTGGAAGTAAACCCAGACAATAAACCCTTAACCAAATGAAGAAGAAGAAGAATCCAGAGAAAGAAGTTCAGTTTTGATGGAGATAAATTCAATCTTCATTCAACAATTGTTCCGGAAAAATCTAACATTTCAGTGTTTCAGAGAGTACGATAGCAATAACTGTTGGATTGGGGTTAGGTTGGGCCCCGTGAGGTGTTTTGATGTGTAGGGGGCGTAGGTGACCTAACATTCCACGGTTTTATGGACTTTGGCAGTGATCCACACGGTTCCACCACATCTTGGGGTCTTCTTGCCTCTAATTGGCACCACCTCCCTCCAATATCATAATAGTGTGCACTTCTTTTTCTTCTTTTTTTTTTCTTTTTTTTTTTCTTTTTTTTTTGGCAAGGAAAAGGTAAAATTATAAGTGTTAGGGAATCGAAATCCCTATATGGTTCTTTTTTGTTAGATAATCACCAATGAGTAAGACAATTACATCAACTCCATGGTTTTCCGGTTAGTACGGGTTTTCAAAGTCTACAGTTACATTCACGATCAAAACAATATTTCCAATAAACCAAAAAAAAGTTAAAATAACTGGTTTAAATGGCCTTATTTATTTTGTTAACATGACAAAACTGCATATAGCAGGTGTGTTAGAATTATCAAGTGATCCAACCAAGTTGTTTCTCAAGTTCTGAGAGAACAAATAAATTACATAAACTAAAGTAACTCATTAAACTAAAGTAGTTTCTAATTTCTAAATTGGTTCTAATCAGACGAAATCGACTAGAGTCGGACGTATACTCTGAAACGAAGTCTTTGTGGTTGTTGTAGTGTCTTTAACAGTTGTTGTCGAAATAGTAAAAGTTGTCGGAGTTGTTTGATTTGATGTTGCAATAGAAGATGAAGATGAAGTTCTTTTGAGGAAATCCAAGATCCTCCGTTTGAATACCATCACACAAAAAAAGAGACAGATTATTAGATTTAACTCATGAACAGTACTCAATCTGAATTTTTTTCTAAAACTTTTAAACAAAAATAAAAAGTTTCGGTAAAGCAACCACGAACATCTGAAGGACATAAACGAAAGGAGAGGTTGTAGATCTACCCATAATTGCTTCATAGGAACAAATCTGGGCAGATAAGGATTTAGGCAATGGTAAGTTTTGTTATCGCATGGGAAAAGAAAATGAGGAAAAATGAGGACCTTTTCGGTTAATAACTTGGTTGACATTTGTTTCTTTGCACTTCTAAGCTATCAAATTTCAAATCTATAAATGTGCATCTTTATAATAGTAAATTTGACGCCTTAGCATGTGCTCGTTTGTATCTGTGCCGAGATAGTTGAAAAAGCGGGGGTACAACAACCTCACCCAATATTTCGCTTAGCAATCTATATGGACTAACTCCAATATAATTTCAAGAGAATCAACTAGACAGTCAGACTCAATCTTAAGAAAAAGTATATCAAAGAGTTATATCTCAATTTCTCGATTCAATCCGCAATCAAACAAATAGGAATTTGCAAGCCTGATTGAACACAAGAGGAATAACTTGAACGGTACCAAAGACCAATGTTCAAGGATCAATCAATTTCAATCAACAACCAAAGGTTGGATTTACCAATTGATCGATTCAACGCACAACCTGTGATATTTCAATTATATAACAAAATATAATGCGAAAAAGAAATAACACAGACACCAGAAGTTTTGTTAACGAGGAAACCGTAAATGCAGAAAAACCCCGGGACCTAGTCCATATTTGAACACCACACTGTATTAAGCCGCTATAGACACTAGCCTACTACAAAGCTAACTTCGGTCTGGACTATAGTTGAACCCTAATCAATCTCACACTGATTCAAGGTACAGTTGCGCTCCTTACGTCTCTGATCCCAGCAGGATACTACGCACTTGATTCCCTTAGCTGATCTCACCCACAACTAAGAGTTTCTACGACCTAAAGTCGAAGACTTGATAAACAAATCTGTCTCACACAGAAAAGTCTATTGGAATAGATAAATCTGTCTCCCACAGAAATACCTACGAGTTTTGTTCCGTCTTTTGATAAATCAAGGTGAACAGGAACCAATCGATAACCCGGACTTATATTCCCGAAGAACAGCCTAGAATTATCAATCACCTCACAATAATCTTAATCGAATAGCGAAATAAGATATTATGGAATCACAAACGATGAGACGAAGATGTTTGTGACTACTTTTCTATCTTGCCTATCGGAGATATAAATCTCAAGCAAATCTTACGATTGTACTCAATCACGATAGAAAACAGCAAGATCAGATCACGCAACTACAGATAAAATAGTTGGGTCTGGCTTCACAATCCCAATGAAGTCTTTAAGTCGTTAACCTACAGGGTTTCGTGAAAAACTTAAGGTTAAAAGAGAATTGACTCTAGCTTATACAACTAGTATCACACAGGAGGTGTGGGGATTAGGTTTCCCAGTTGCTAGAGTTCTCCTTTATATAGATTTCAAATAAGGGTTTGCAATCTAAGTTACCTTGGTAACAAAGCATTAAATATTCACTGTTAGATGAGAACCTGATTAGATTCAAGATAATATCTTTCAACCGTTAGATCGAACTTAGCTTGTTATACACAAATGAAATGTACCTTCATTTAGGTTTGAGTAACCGTACCTAAACGTGTACACTTAGTTGGTTAAACAATAATTAACCAATGGTTAGCCATATGAGCACTTTCATATCAACCTTATTCATCTTTACCATAACTAGTTAAAATGACTCAAATGAACTAGTTAGAGAGTTGTTCAATTGCTTAGATCTCATAGAAGTATACAAGACACAATCGAAGCAAAATCGATTTTGATTCACTCGAATCAATTCATTAACATTATAGCCACGGTTTGAAAAGATTGCATTCCTTATTATATAAATGTTTTAGTTCATGAACAAACCGATATTATAAAGTAACCTCCTTAAGTATGCAAACGGGTACTGTTAGAGCACTGCTCGGTCGAACTCGCAAGCGTTGCTATCTCAAGCTTGTTTGTCATGTTTAGTTGCCAAAACTATAAGTCTTGATTTCTAGTCTACTTATAGCTAAGTCTCGGACTAGGATAGAAAGTGTAGTTGAGCTCTAGACTCCACGGCGTTCATCATGCAAAGTCGTATTGAGACAAAAGTAAAAGGTATGTGGAGACTTGAACTTATCTATCACTCAAAAAGTCTATCTACTCTATCTCCTATCTTGAGACAAAAGTCGTATTGCTATATAGACTTCGATTATACACATTTGTTATTTCGAGCCGAGTTTAACTCGCTTATCTATTTCTCGAAATATGTGTTGGTAAGTTTTCGCTTTGGCCAAGTTCATCTTTACAAGTGATGAAAGTCATGTTGATTATTTCAATATCTTGAAAATTGCTTTGATGAAAAACAGTGTGTGAATAACCTCTATTTAACATCCTCTAAGAATGTTTCAATGATTGAAATAAGAGTTTAGAATATATAACCTTGAATGGATATAAACATTGTATGTGAATTCATACTTGTGTAAGTCCAAAATCCTTGAACCAAAGTATGCGTCCTTTGCTGCTCAGGATAATCGGAACTAAAGTCCGCATACTGCCGGAAGTTCACGTCCCGTGAATTTCTGCTGGAGTTGGTGAACTTAAAACAAAATCAATCCGGGTACTTAAGTATGCGTACCGGTATGCGTACTTGAGTGGTTTATTAGAAACGGTTTATTCGTAAACTTAACTTATATAAACTAAGGAATGCATATTTGCAAACCATGGCTATAAAGTTCATGAATCGATTCGAGTGAATCAAAATCGTTTTTTCTTCGATTGAGTCTTGTATACTTCTATGAGATCTAAGCAATTGAACAACTCTCTAACTATTTCTTTTGAGTCATTTGAACTAGTTATGGTGAAGATGAATATGGTTGATATGAAAGTGCTCATATGGCTAACCATTTGGTTAACTACTGTTTAACCAACTAGGTGTACACGTTTAGGTACGGTTACACAAACCTAAATGAACGTGCATTTCATTTGTGTATAACAAGCTAAGTTCGATCTAACGGTTGAAAGATATTAGCTTGAATCTAATCAGGTTTTCATCTAACGGTGAATATTGAATGCTTTGTTACCAAGGTAACTTAGATTGCAAACCCTGATTTGGAGACTATATAAAGGAGAACTCTAGCAACTGGGAAACCTAATCCCCACACCTTTTCTGTGATACTAGTTGTATAAGCTAGAGTCGATTTTCCTTTAACCTTAGGTTTCTACCGAGACCCTGTAGGTTAACGACTTAAAGACTTCATTGGGATTATGAAGCCAGGCCCAACTATTTTATCTGTAGTTGCGTGATCTGATCTTGCTGTTTCTATTGTGATTGAGTGCAATCGTAAGATTGGCTTGAGATTAATTTCTCCGATAGGCAAGATAGAAAAGTAGTCACAAACATCTTCGTCTCATCGTTTGTGATTCAAAAATATCTTGTTTCGCTATTCGATTAAGATTATTGTGAGGTGATTGATAATTCTAGGCTGTCCTTCGGGAATATAAGTCCGGGTTATCGATTGGTTCCTGTTCACCTTGATTTATCAAAAGACGGAACAAAACTCGTAGGTATTTCTATGGGAGACAGATTTATCTATTCCTGTAGACTTTTCTGTGTGATACAGATTTGTTTATTAAAGTCTTCGACTTTGGGTCGTAGAAACTTTTAGTTGTGGGTGAGATCAGCTAAGAAAATCAAGTGCGTAGTATCCTGCTGGGATCAGAGACGTAAGGAGCGCAACTGTACCTTGGATCAGTTTGAGATTGATGGGGGTTCAACTACAGTCCAGACCGAAGTTAGTTTGTAGTAGGCTAGTGTCTGTAGTGGCTTAATACAGTGTGTATTCAATCTGGACTAGGCCCCGGGGTTTTTCTGCATTTGCGGTTTCCTCGTTAACAAAACTTCTGGTGTCTGTGTTATTTTTTTTCCGCATTATATTTTGTTATATAATTGAAATATCACAGGTTGTGCGTTGAATCGATCAATTGGTAAATCCAACCTTTGGTTGTTGATTGAAAATTGATTGATCCTTGAACATTGGTCTTTGGTACCGTTCAAGTTTATTTCTCTTGTATTCAATTAGACTCGCAGATTTCTATTTGCTTGAGTAAGTATTGAATCGATAAATTGAGATATAACTCTTTGATATACTTTTTATTAAGATTGAGTCTGACTGTCTAGTTGATTTTCTTAAAGGTATATTGGAGTTAGTTCATACAGATTGCTAAGCGAAATATTGGGTGAGGTT
Source organism: Papaver atlanticum (assembly GCA_023531105.1). Taxonomy (NCBI): domain Eukaryota; kingdom Viridiplantae; phylum Streptophyta; class Magnoliopsida; order Ranunculales; family Papaveraceae; genus Papaver; species Papaver atlanticum. The sequence continues at coordinate 4,997,550 of JAJJMB010012081.1, forward strand.
GTTGTAACCCCACTTTTTCAATTGGTATTAGAGCAGGCAAACACGTTTAAAGACCTCATAAGTATGTGTTTGTAAGCAATCTGTCACTATGGACGGAAGATTATCTCTTGCTGTTGCGCACACCAAAATGTCCTCCTAAGCTTTTAATTATGCCAAATGTCTTGGAACTACCTCAAAGGATAACTCCTTAGCTGATTCTTCCGAATCCCGAGGTAGAAAGGATGTCTTATCGAATTTTGATAATATTCCCTTAAATGAGACATTTGACACTCTGTCGAAAGCTGAAATGGATATCACCAGAATCTCAAAAAAGTCGTCTGTGGCTATTAATTTTCATAATCATGCTCAACTTATTAATGAATTTGGGAAGTCTCTTGGTCGGGAACGGGAACTCTATAGTATAATAGAATCCTTCTCCAACAATATCGAAAAACTTATTCAAGAAACTACTCTTCAGCGTGAAAAAATTAGTGTTCTTGATAATATTGTTAAAAAAGACTCGATTAGAAAAAAAAAACGTTTGATCGAGACGCATTCATCTGATCTAAACAGACTTCGTGTTGAAAAGGAGAAACTAGGTGCTTCCCTTATTCTAGCCCAAGAACAGTGAAAATCCTTGAAAAAGGAAAACTTTGTTTTAATGAGAAACTCTTCTGTATCGACCAATTCTCGGACAAAGTTACAGTACATGAAGATATGTTCTCCAAAGGAAGTTTCTGCTAAGAAGTGTTTACACAACTTGCAATCTTCTAATAGGGATATGAATTCAACACAGGCTCCTGTAAACGTTTCTCCTCCACGAACCTATTCCTTCTGTGGGAAAAAGAATCATTATGTTCATCATTGTTTTGATAGAAAGAAACAGATTTTTGATCTTCAAAATCTACTTCTTTTCACTGTCAACGGAGTGAACTCTCTAATGACCACTACAATGGATTTCATCCCTGCATAAAAACAGGATTCTCATAAGATGGATTCAATGGTCACTCATCTCGAAATCCCCACAGGAAACGTGTTTCTCCAAATGGTGCAAAAATACACATTCCCAGCATTTATGAGAATAAACCTGGTAAATCTAAGTCTAGATGGTGGAGACATGCCTCTTCTGATTCTATGGAACAAATTTATAGAGGCCCTAGACTTAATCCTTAGAAAAATACTTCTGATGGATCACCTGACAAGGTTATGTTGAATTCTTATGGAATAAAAAATAACCGAAGTAAGATAAGAAAGACCAGGTTCGAACCTTCAAATGTAATTTACAACTCATCTCTCAACACTCATGGTGGGATTACATCTCACTTTACTGCCTAATCGTAGGTACTTTCACTCTTGTATCTAACTTGAGAGATGCAAGAATGACTTTTGGGAGATAATTAAGTATACTGTAGTTTTCCATTTGTATTGTGTTTGCTGTTTTCTTTTGATGTGGAAGTAGAGTCACTTTAATCCTTGTTGCTATGGGTATGGAAAACTCCTCAAGGCCTCAAGAAGTTGTGAATCTTGAGATGGAAGAAGACTCTAAAGGATGCGATTCTGTTCAAGATCTTGTCTTGAAAAAGATGATTGAAAGGAAAGAGTATAACTCTTGGGTTGGAGAATCTGTCAAGGATTTAATTATTTTTCAGAATGACTCTAGGGTCGAATTTGTAAATCTTCAACTGCAAATAAATCAGCTTATTGATGGTCAGACCAAAATCCTTGATAATCAAAACATCTTGATCAGGAATCAAAAGAAGCTCATCATGGACTGTGTCAAAGCTAGGCATCTTGCCCGCATTGTTGATCGAAAATTTAATGTTCCAACTCATGAACATGGAATTTCTACGGTCAATAAAATCAAGGACATCAGTGATACCTTTTATGATGGACCCTTTCAAAGGTATGAAGTTATCAAAGAAACTTGATTTTCTCTTTTTGTCTAGGAAAACTTCTTATGAGAATTTTATTCTTGTGTTTTTTAAGAAGAATAACCAGAGTTTGGAATATCCATTATTGTGATTACACATAGCTATGTCCAACGATTTTCATCTTCAATGTTTTTAGATTTATTTGTTTGAATTCTAAAGTTTGTTTGGAAGATGATTTTGCAGTATTAATCTTTATGGTTTTATATATTGCAATTTTATATGGGATATGTGTGTTTGCGTCCGTGAACTATGATTGTCCCTTACGTGGTCAAAAGTTAAGTCCTTTGGTTGGTCTATAAACAAGCCTACCATTGTACTAACTGCAAGTGCACAGTGTCAATATGCAACACAGGGCAAGCACAGGTCAATCCAAAGGGACAAGGTGGGTATAGATTTGAAGCTATGGTCTTACTACAACTGACTTAGAACAAGAGTAACCAAAAAGGGGGGTTTTGTTTTCCGATAAGGCTAGATGATGGCAGTGACTGAAATAACAAAAACGAAAGCAAAGAGTAATCTAACAAGCAGATAAATAGGGTGCTAGGGAAGTCGAATCCACCTCTTAACCTATACTAAGTCAATCTAGTTTCAATACTACTCTTGTCCCTTGTATAGACATCGGTGAACTTCTAGGCCCTGCCGACTATCCAGATAACAGTGAAGATTCTTGTCTGCTGCACATTAAAGGGTGGTTTCAGGAGAAAGGTTTAGTATCACTAAGATAATTATCTAATCCTAGTATTATCTGACCTCTCACAAAACAACTAACCACAGATCAATCACTTAGATGAGTAAACAATCCTGATATGGATATTCTAATCGCAACCAAGGTGTCCCTCCGAAGTACTAACTGTCTACTTAAAGCACAACTAGTCAAAGGATCGAACAACAATCAGTTAAGCATGAGTTGCAGCACAATCAACATAGTGATGTTCTAATTACAATGTATACATGGCATACACTGTGAAAGCAAAATGCTGAAGTTCTCAGATTATATTTATCCAAAACATTATAGCACAACAAGAACAACATCAAAACTTGAATTAAACTTAGTAATAGATTAATGGTTTCATCTAAACCCTAACTATGAAAGTAGAACATCATGGAGATAATAAAATAAAACATGAACTACTGCTTGGTGCACCGGCTAATCCGGGCATGCCTTTCTCTCTACAATCTCCTCCTTATTTATACACAAATTTCTCCTCAATCACTAGAATTTGATAATTAGAGAATACCCACTCACCCAAAACGCGTTTTCTGACGAACCCCTTCTGTAATTCAAATTTACAGCTCCTTGATTTGATGTTCTACAGCTGTGAAGAAACCCTAGTCTTATCTCTCTCAATCCTAGCTTCTAGGGTTACTGTTTTTGATAAGGGAAAAGATAAGATGGAGAGAGATAGAACTAGGAGATTGATTGATGGCTATTGGGAAGGTGGTTGTGCTCAAAGGTGGTCGGGAATGGAAGTGATGGAGGGAGAAAGTGAACTGATGGTTTTGCAGAGGTCGGAGAAGATGAGAACGATATGCAAGGAAGTGTTTGGCTTCTGTTCGGGTTAGGGAAGAGTGGTAGGTGCTGGAGTGTTAGGAAGGTGTAGCGAAATATGATGCACAAAGTGGGGATGTCGATGGATGCTTAGCAATTTTACCAAATCTGACGGTTCGAGATAAAAACGGGTTTGGGTCTTGGATTTTATCTCCTGGGAGATCTTCTTCTAGGCCCGTGTCTTCTTCAAAGCTAATTTCAAGCCCACTTCTAGTTTTGAGTCATGCAAACAATATTCTTCACTCGCGGATGGGGTGCAGAAGATATTTTTCACTGCGTTCTAGTAGGAGCTTTGTTGTCTCTCTTCCGTTGTCATCAATTCTCCGCTTCTTTTTTCCTCTCGATTCATCCAAGCTTTATTTAGTACCTAAAAACACAAAATTAATTAGTACAAGTATTTATTCTTGAAAACAATGAAAATATATAATTTTGGATAATATGTGATTTTAAAGCGCAAAAGATGAGTTAACTGCCAATAAAAAGGTGTAGAAATATGCAATATTTGGCACTCATCAAATACCCCCAAACCTGAATTTTACTTGTCCTCAAGTGAAACAGAAATTAAGAAATCCTAACTATACCACTGTCGTTGGTCTCTCGAATGCATTTAGCGAATGCACTAAGCCTTTAAACCCCTAGGTGTCCCTAGTGGACGAGTTGTAGTCTCGTGAGGGTTTACCAGAGGTGTACCCACAAAACCTTCTTCAACTTCAGAGCGTAATGGAGTCCCAAGCATCCAAAGAGCTATGAGTACATAGAGTTTCTGCATGCTAGTAATAAGAAGTTAGAACCACCAAAGAACGCATTCTCATCCTTAAGAGTTGAGCGAGAAGTAACCATACCATATGAAAGAATTCGGGTTCGAGAGTGATCACAAGCCTCGACTTCTGCCTCACCAATAGGGTTTTATGATAATTGCACTCAAAAAGACTGCTTGTTTAGTCTCTCATGTGTGCAGGCAGGAATAAAGAGAGAAATCCCGCACACGTTGAATGGTGGGAAGGAAAACCTTCCGAAATAATTTCTGGAGACTCCACAAATTTTGTGGACAAAATAATATTTTTCTGATGATCTCTAAGAAAGGAAATCAATCATTAGCAAGGATGGGAGTACTCACCTACCTTCAAATCCGATCGGCAATCAACACCAGTCTCACAGCATCCATAGAAACGTCTTCAATCTTTGGTCTTCGGTCTTCAACTGTTGATGATGAACTTCTTAGAACCTTGACAATTTCTTATTATGTTCTTCAATTTCCTTGTTTCTTGGAATTTCTTCTTAAATTCTTCTTCTTTACCATGGTGTTATTAAAACAAAACTAAGAAAATAAACTACAATAATTGATCTTTTTTTTTTATCTTAAAACAAGACAACAAAATAAATAATGAAACTGCTAAATCCATGGATGAAGGACTTTATCACTCAATTCTTCACAACTTGCATTGTCTTGATTTCATAAACTTCACTAATTCTCATCTTATTTTCTTTTCTTTGCTCTTGTAATATACCTCTTCAAATGTGTATAGAATTTTGCTCTTTGTACTGTATCTTCACTTTGAATAAGAATTTTACTTTTCCTTGCATTGTTGCATGTAAACCTCAGACCATTTCAATCTTCTTCTTAAAATCTGACGTTGCTCTGCTTGTTGATGATGATGATGTGTTTCTATGGATCTGTTGATGTTGTCGAGAGAGAGAGAATGGTGCTAACTGCAAATCAAACTACAAGAAGGATTTTTCATCTTTAGACGTCACCCTCATGATTGAAAAAATTAGCACTCAAGAGATCAAAAATAGTGCTGAAATTGGTGCGAAGTTGGGTAGCTCACCATTCCTACCCGGAATTTACGGACGGTGACACACACTCTAAAAAGACTTTTTAGATAGTCACAAAAATTGAAGGTTGGTGCCTCGCTTGATGTAAAATTAGGTAGTCTCCACTAAGGGTGATCATAACTCTAATACCAAATATCTTTGTTGCACCTAATTTGCCCACCGGCATGGTTAAATCCAACTTTAACGCTCTAACAACTAAGAAACCCGATTGTGTTCTCTAGTTCTTCCAAGTTCAGTTATTTCGGTCAGACTCTCTATGTAAACATAGCTAGAAGCATGCTAGTGACTCTAAAATCTCTAAAGTTGGAGGTTTTATGCAATTTATTTTTTAAATGCAAAAGACTAAAAACTCTATATGCCAAATACACCCCCAAACCTAAATCTGACATTGTCCTCAATGTTTCAAAAGATGATAAGAATTTAAACAGAAACATACCATGAGAACTATGTTGATTAGAGAAAAGGGAAGAGATTACCAGTATGTCGGCAAAAAGCAAGATTAGAGCTTCATTATTCAAGGCTAGAATCCAACGTTTTCAACTGAGATCATATTGGATTAGCACAATATATACAAGATAAAATAAGACTCAACTGACTCAGGATAGAAAATATAACATTACCTACTGGATTATATACAGGGAAAATTCACCATACATTAACAATCTAAAAAGTTGAGGATCAACCCAAAAGACATAATGCAAGAATTTTTAGTAGCCTTACACAATTATAATAGAACAGAAATGCAAGTGAGGCTGCCATACAAAATGCACTACCCCCAAACCTAGATTTTTCAACAAATATACTTTTGGGCACGAAATCTAACAATTTCAGGGGTGCATCATGCACAAGATCTAGTTCAAAGTGAACTGTGTCAGGGATGGATGGAGAGACATGAGTAAACTCTAGCTGTGGCTCATCAAAGGTATTATATTTAGCTGCAAAATAGTCCAAGAGGACTTGGGAGGCACACAGTTCCAATCCTAGATTAGGTATTCTCAGAAAAGTTTGTTTTACAATTTTGTTACAAACCACATCTAGGTTGGGAGGAGGAGTTTCAGTCTGCGACTTAGGCAAGAAAGTAGGCACATCTAAGTTGTTTTCATGTATAAGACCATTAGTACCATCACACACTCTTCCTAAGTCAGAAGCAGGTAAATCATGTTCATATTCATTAAGCAAACTAACCATCCCTAGTTCAGAATCATGATCGTCATTCACAACCTTCGTTTCATGCATAAGAACATTGGTGTCAACAGAAGATTTAACCTTTCCTAAGTCAGACACAAGTTGTTTGTCATGCTCTCTTTCACAGAACAATTGCACAAGTCCCAGATCAATATTAACATCACATGTATATGCATATGGAATACTAGAAGAAACATCATTCATGAAGGTCGAGGCAGAGAAGCCTAATGTCTCTGAACCCAAAGGTTCAACAATATTTTCAGAATAAACATGTTCTTCTAATATAACATCATCGTCATCATCATCATAACAGAAATGAAATGCCCTATTCACGATCATAGTGTCTCTAGTCTACTCATTTACCTCTAGATTAGGTTCATGTTCAATATTAGTAGCCTGAGTAGGAACATAGACACTATTTTCAAAATTTATTTTAGGACTAACATTCATTTCACCCTGAAATTCCTCCCTTCCCTCATTTTTTAAACGAATCAAATTCATTTTTAGAAATGTATTAAGGTGTTCAATGGAAGGGGAGTCTTCGGCAGTGGATATCCTCATTTCAGATGGGTATTCAATACATGATTGTGCATTAGGGTCACTACAAAAAGGAAATTCAGAAGTGCTTCTATATGGACTATCATGCAATACATTCAATTCGAAGCTAGCATTATCCTGTACAATGAGTTTGAGATTTTCCTCCACAGATTGCATACAAGGGGTCGGGGGAGTACGGAAATTTTCTACTTCCCATAGTGTTGATTTGTACATTTGTGCATGGTCGTTAGGGTCTATAAAATACGGATCACAACTTCCAAAAGATTGATAATGGTCCCAATGACTACCAGCATCATAAGCATCATAATCTGTGGGCATTTCATACCTTGGATTTTCATGGTATTCTCTAGGCTGCCTAAAAGTGTGCATTTCAGGGCAGTGCTCAATTAAATGATTTGTGCAGCCACAGAAAACGTAAACGAAAGGTTCAACTTGCCTAGATGACATTGACGTGACAGATTTATCATATATTTGCATTTCTAAAGCTGTAATTTGAGCTTCTAACTGATCCAAAAGTGACGAATGTGTGAGTTGGGAACTGTAAAGATGTTCATTTTCACCCTGTGGTGGATGATACATGTGCGAATAATAGCTAGGGTTTGTATATTCAAGCTCGGGACTTTGAGAAAGTCCATAATAATCCCTATAACTATTGACATCATGGTATGTTGAAAACTCATAACGCGAAGCATGTTCTTGTGCAAGTTTTCTAATGGATTTGTGCGATGATTTCTCATCCTCAACTGCAAACCAAAATCCTGACATGATCTCTCTCTAGTGACAGACTGAGTTATCAGAGACTGGACAGTCATAAGGTTTAATAGAGATTGAAAGACGTACAGTGATATAACAATTCAGCTAAGCGGGTATGTTAATCAACTACTACAGGATCATGCACTTTTGTTGCAGGGTTCGATAAAGTTATGCAAAGCAACTAGTTCAGCAAGCATTCATGGCAATTAGTCAAGGCAGAGCAACAATCAACTTGTTCTGGTTATCAGACAACTCAGCAATGCGCAAGGTCATGGGAATCTAAAGATAATTCATGCACTAAGGGCCAAAATGTTGTAGAGACTAGATAGTTCACAGTACACAACAGATTTAGTAGGTGAAAAACCAGGGAAGCAAAGCTTGCAGAAATGGAATAGATACACAAAAGTATGCACACAGACACAAAAAGTTATATTAATCAGACAAGAAGCAATGTGTAAAGCAGGGTCTTATGTGAAAGGGTATCTAGACTATGCAAGCTTGTATATAAAGTTCTCAAAAGTTCAGAGATTGATAATTTGGACAGTGAGGTAATGAATTCAGCGAGCAAACATTTCACTCAGGCAACACTGAATGGATACCAGGATTGACAATCATTAGTGAGCACTATTTCAGCAGTCATAGCAGGTACTTGAGATAGACATCAAGTTTGAGAATACAATACCGCCAGTATAAAACTGAGTTTAGGCTCGAAAAACTAGGTCTTTTGCTGCTCATTTTTCTCCCTTTCCTTAGCTTATGCTTCAGTTTCGCAGGCACCTCCAGTATAAACCAGGATTTTCCTTCCTTTCCTTGTTTCGCAGAGATATATTGCAGGTACCTGTGAGCTCAAAGAGTACTTTTAGTGCCCAGAAGTGCAGGCGAAGCAAAGAATTTCAGAGCTGATAGTTAACAGCTAGAATTGCAGAACAAAAGATGGGAACTGCACTGATGCTCAACTGAAAAATTATGCTTATTTGGACTGCCTGGGGTTAAAGAAGTTCAACAGGTAAAGAGAAGACGAAATGCGAAATGCAAGAATGCTTGGTAAATTACAAGGTAAATAATGAGAATGAAACACAGGGTGCAGCTAAATGATGCAGTTACTCTAACTGAACAAGATGCAGTTTATGAGAATGATTGTTATTTAAAATTATAGCTACATACGGTCACAGAAAGCTTTCTATTGATCAAGTTATACTCAGTCACACTACTAGATAAAACGGAATGGAAGCAGTCTGAAAAGATTATGCAAAGATGGATGAAGTTTACAAACTACAATTTACAGAATGAGGCTAGTTGCAGATATAGGCCATGATTCAGATTATACAAGCAAACTAGTTCGAAAGGAAACCAAAAGATGATGACTGTATTTACAGATAGATTAAAGTTTATACAGTTAAACTACAATGGCAGCTACAGAATGCAATATGCAGGTATGTTACATACTGTAAAGATAGAAAGCAACAACTGGAATAATATGCACTATACACAGATGGTAATATGCTCAGAACTTCGAAACAAAGGATCCTAACAAAATACAACTGAGCTACAGATGGTAGAAAGACAAAGATTTAGCTATCCTAACTAGATACAATGATGATAATGCACTTAAAACAGAATGCAAGTAAACAAAAATGGTTGAAGTTAAAAGAAAAACTACTGAAACTACTACAGCTAATATGCAATAGAATAAGTTACAGTTATAACAACAGGAACACAAAAGAAAATCTAACACATATATACAATATTAACTGAAATCAGTGAAGTAAAGATAGAAACCTCAGCTACACCGCTACTGATTCCCTGGCAGCGGTGCTAAAAACTTGGTAGGTCTATAAACAAGCCTACAATTGTAATAATTGCAAGTGCACAGTGTCGATATGTAACACAGGGCAAACACAGGTCGATCCACAGGGACAAGGTGGGTATAAATTTGAAGCTATGGTCTTACTACAACTGACTTAGAACAAGAGTAACCAAAAAAGGGTTTTTTTTTTTTCCAATACGGCTAGATGATGATAGTGACTGAAATAACAAAAACGAAAGCAAAGAGTAATCTAACAAGAAGATAAATAGGGTGCTAGGGCAGTCGAATCCACCTCTTAACCTATACTAAGTCAATCTAGTTACAATACTACTGTTGTCCCTTGTATAGACATTGGTGAACTTCTAGGCCCTGCCGACTATCCAGATAACAGTGAAGATTCTTGTCTGCTGCACATCAAAGGGTGGTTTCAGGAGGAAGATTTAGTATCACTAAGATAATTATCTAATCCTATTATTAGCTGCCCTCTCACAAAACAACTAACCATAGATCAATCACTTAGATGAGTAAACAATCCTGATATGGATATTCTAATCACAACCAAGGTGTCCCTCCGAAGTACTAACTGTCTACTAAAAGCACAACTAGTCAAAGGATCGAACAACAATCAGTTAAGCATGAGTTGCAGCACAATCAACATAGTGATGTTCTAACTACAATGGATACATGGCATACACTGTGAAAGCAAAATGCTGAAGTGCTCAGATTATATTTATCCAAAACATTATAGAACAACAAGAACAACATCAAAACTTGAATTAAACTTAGCAATAGATTAATGGTTTCATCTAAACCCTAACTATGAAATTAGAACATCATGGAGATAATAAAATCAAACATGAACTACTGCTTGGTGCACCGGCTAATCCGGGCATGCCTTTCTCTCTACAATCTCCTCCATATTTATATACAAATTTCTCCTCAATCACTAGAATTTGATAATTAGAGAATACCCACTCACCCAAAACGTGTTTTCTGACGAACCCCTTCTGCAATTTAACTTTATAGTTCCTTGATTTGATGTTCTACAGCTGTGAAGAAACCCTAGTCTTATCTCTCTCAATCCTAGCTTCTATGGTTACTGTTTTTGATAAGGGAGAAGATAAGATGGAGAGAGATAGAACTAGGAGATTGATTGATGGCTATTGGGAAGGTGGCTGTGCTCAGAGGTGGTCGAGAATGGAAGTGATGGAGGGAGAAAGTGAACTGATGGTTTTGCAGAGGTCGGAGAAGATGAGAACGAAATACAAGGAAGTGTTTGGCTTCTGCTCGGGTTAGGGAAGAGTGGTAGGTGCTAGGGTGTTAGGAAGGTGTAGCGAAATTTGATGCACAGAGTGGGGATGTCGTTGGATTCTTAGCAATTTTATCAAATCTGACTGTTCGAGATGAAAACGGGTTTGGGTCTTGGATTTTATCTCCTGGGAGATCTTCTTCTAGGCATGTGTCTTCTTCAAAGCTAATTTCAAGCCCACTTCTATTTTTGAGTCATGCAAACGATATTCTTCACTCGCGGATGAGGTGCAGAAGATATTATTCACTGCGTTCTAGTGGGAGCTTTGTTGTCTCTCTTCCGTTGTCATCAATTCTCCGCTTATTTTGGCCTCTCGATTCATCCAAGCTTTATTTAGTACCTAAAAACACAAAATTAATTAGTACAAGTATTTATTCTTGGAAACAATGAAAATACATAATTTGGGATAATATGTGATTTTAAAGTGCAAAAGATGAGTTAACTGCCAATAAAAAGGTGTAGAAATATGCAATATTTGGCACTCATCATCCTTCGTATGTCGATATGCAAGTATTGATAAAAGATTGAATGAACTTCTGACAAAAAAAAGTTAAGCCTTTATGTCATTATGAAAATATTGACAAAAGAAAGGATGAGCTTTAGTTTACAAAGATTAAGTCTATTGTATGTCATTGTGCAAATAGTGATGGAAGATAGAGTGAATCTTTGTTTATTCCGCAGTATTGATCTTCCTTGATCCATATTTTTTTATGTATATACTGTGTGGCTCCATAAGTTCTCTTATGTTGAGCATTTCCGATTAAATTAATCATGGGTTCTCTTATGGTTAATTTAATTGAGTATTTTGGATACAAATTCATATTCTTATATGATTTGTTGTTGTCCAATGAAAACCTTCTTTTCTTGTGAAAGTAAGGTCGCTCTTGTTGTTCTTTCGGGAATGACATTTTATGGGGGAGAGTTCTTAATTGAACTTGTGCTTAATTGCCAAATCTTTGTGGGGAGTGCGGCTGTGGAATATTATAGGGGTTATCTTGTATCTTTATAAACTCTTTGATGAATGCATTTAGTTTCGTCTATATGATTGCATCTAAAAAGTTGATATGTGCTTTCTTTTGGTCATGAAATGTCTCTATGGAAATTTCATTAGGATCCCACTAGTTTCGTACCTTTGCCAATTTTATTGACAAAAAGGGGGAGAATTAATGTGTAGTTCACACTATAAATACATATGGTTTTCGAATCATTATGTAAGGGGGAGTAGTTTCCATGTGAGATAGAGTATTTACTAAGAGGGAGTGATACATATCACCATAGTATTGTTGTCGAAGTTGTGATACAATTGAACTTTGATGTTGTGTAATAATACTATGACACTGTGTAACAATGATTGAGAGATTTTGTTTTCTCATTGGTATGCTACGAATATTCAACAACGATGATGATGCATTGAATATCTTTGGAATCATTGGAGTACTTGGAAGTGACGAAGATTTCGAGTAATGTTGAAAAACCAAGGAGATCATGCATGTGGAAGAGAAGCTACAAAGTTTATTTATTTTGTATTCCATATGTATTGATAGTTTTGTCACTAAAATTGACAAAGGGGGAGATTGTTAGAGCACTGCTCAGTTGAACTCGCAAGCGTTTCTATCTAAAGCTTGTTTGTCAAGTTTAGTTGCCAAAACTATAAGTCTTGATTTCTAGTCTACTTATAGCTAAGTCTCGGATTAGGACAGTAAGTGTAGTTGAGCTTTAGACTCCACGGCGTTCATCGAATGAAGGCGGAGAACTACTCAAGGGAACTTGTGGAACTTCATCAAAAAAAGGTATGTGGATACTTGAACTTATCTATCACTCAAAAGTCTATCTATTCTATCTCCTATTTTGAGACAAAAGTCGTATTGCTATATAGACTTCAATTATACACATTTGCAATTTCAAGCCGAGTTTATCTCGCTTATTTATTTCTCGAAATATGTGTTGGTAAGCTTTCGCTTTGGCCAAGTTCATATTTACAAGTGATGAAAGTCATGTTGATTATTTCAATATCTTGAAAATTACTTTGATGAAAAATAGTGTGTGAATAACCTCTATTTAACATCCTCTAAGAATGTTTCAATGATTGAAATGAGAGTTTAGAATATATAACCTTGAATGGATATAAACATTGTATTTGAATTCATACTTGTGTAAGTCCAAAATTCTTGAACCAAAGTATGCGTACTTTGCTGCTCGGGATAACTGGAACTAAAGTCCGTGTACTGCCGGATGTTCACGTCCCGTGAATTTCTTCTGGATTTTGTGAACTGAAAACAAACTCAATCCGGGTACTTAAGTATGTGTACCGGTATGCGTACTTGAGTGGGTTATTTTATAGAAACGGTTTATTCGTGAACTTAAACTTATATAAACTAAGGAATGCATATTTGCAAACCGTGGCAATAAAGTTCATTAATCGATTCGAGTGAATCAAAATTGTTTTTGCTTCGATTGTGTCTTGTACACTTCTATGAGATCAAAGCAATTAAACAAATCTCTAACCAGTTCTTTTGAGTCATTTGAACTAGTTATGATGAAGATGAATATGGTTGATATGAAAGTGCTCATATGGCTAACCATTTGGTTAACTACTGTTGAACCAACTAGGTGTACACGTTTAGGTACAGTTACACAAACCTAAATGAACGTGCATTTTATTTGTGTATAACAAACTAAGTTCGATATAACGGTTGAAAGATATTAGCTTGAATCTAATCAGGTTTTCATCTAACGGTGAATATTGAATGCTTTGTTACGAAGGTAACTTAGATTGCAAACCCTGATTTGGAGACTATATAAAGGAGAACTCTAGCAACTGGGAAACCTAATCCCCGCACCTCCTGTGTGATACTAGTTGTATAATCAAGAGTCGATTCTCCTTTAACCTTAAGTTTCTACCGAGACCTTGTAGGTTAATGACTTAAAGACTTCATTGGGACTGTGAAGCCAGACCCAACTATTTTCTCTGTAGTTGTGTGATATGATCTTGCTGTTTCTATCGTGATTGAGTGCAATCGTAAGATTGGCTTGAGATTAATTTTTCCGATAGGCAAGATGGAAAAGTAGTCATAAACATCTTCGTCTCATCGTTTGTGATTCCACAATATCTTGTTTCGCTAGTCAATTAAGATTATTGTGAGGTGATTGATAATTCTAGGTTGTTCTTCAGGAATATAAGTCCGGGTTATCGATTGGTTCTTGTTCACCTTGATTTATCAAAAGATGGAACAAAACTCGTAGGTATTTCTGTGGGAGACAGATTTATCTATTCATGTAGACTTTTCTGTGTGATATAGATTTATTTATTAAAGTCTTCGACTTTGGGTCATAACAACTCTTAGTTGTGGGTGAGATCAGCTAAGGGAATCAAGTCCGTAGTATCCTGCTGGGATCAGAGACGTAAGGAGAGCAACTGTACCTTGGATCAGTGTGAGATTGATTGGGGTTCAACTACAGTCTAGACCGAAGTTAGTTTGTAGTAGGCTAGTGTATGTAGCGGCTTAATACAGTGTGTGTTCAATCTGGATTAGGTCCCGGGGTTTTTCTGCATTTGCGGTTTCCTCGTTAACAAAACTTCTGGTGTCTGTGTTATTTTTTTTCCACATTATATTTTGTTATATAATTGAAATATCACAGGTTGTGCGTTGAATCGATCAATTGGTAAATCCAACCTTTAGTTGTTGATTGAAAATTGATTGATCCTTGAACATTGGTCTTTGGTACCGTTCAAGTTTATTTCTCTTGTATTTAATTAGACTCGCAGATTTCTATTTGTTTGAGTAAGTATTGAATCGAGAAATTGAGATATAACTCTTTGATATACTTTTTATTAATATTGAGTCTGACTGTCTAGTTGATTCTCTTAAAAGTATATTGGAGTTAGTTCATACAGATTGCTAAGAGAAATATTGGATGAGGTTGTTGTACCCCACTTTTTCAGGTACGCATACTTAAGTACCCGGATTGAGTTTGTTTTTTACTTCAAACTCCAGCAGAAATTCACGGACGTGTACGCATACTTACCCGGATTTCCAACAACCGCCAGTACGCGTACGGGTACGCATACTTTAGGTTCCCGGTTTTTGACTTTTACATAAATGTGAGAACACACTATGTTTATATCCAAACATGGTTACTTGTTCTAAACTCTCTTTTCAATCATTGAAACTTTCTTAGAGGATGTTAAAATAGTTGTTATCCAAAAATTATTTTCATCAAAGCAATTTTCAAGTTATTGAAATAATATGACTTTCGTCACGAGTAAAGATGAACTTGGCTAAAGCGAAAGCTTACCAACACATATTTCGAGAAATAAATAAGCGAGATAAACTCGGCTCGAAATTGCAAATGTGTATAATTGAAGTATATATAGCAATATGACTTTTGTCTCAAAATAGGAGATAGAATATATAGATTTTTGAGTGATAGATAAGTTCAAGTATCCACATACCTTTTGTTGATGAAGTTACACAAGTTCCCTTGAGTAGTTCTCCGCATTCATTCGATGAACGTCGTCGAGTCTAAAGCTCAACTACACTTACTGTCCTAATCCGAGACTTAGCTATAAGTAGAATAGAAATCAAGACTTATAATGTTGGCAACTAAACTTGACAAACAAGCTTGAGATAGCAACGCTTGCGAGTTCGACCGAGCAATGCTCTAACAATAATAATCTTCAAAATATACTTCTTTAAGAATTCGAGGTTCTAATTTTTGTCATTCTTATATTGTTGCATTTTTTTGTAAGTAGAAATACTTCAATTGCTTCACGTATTCTGCATGATATGGGATTGTGTTAGAGCAATGCTCGGTCGAACTCGCAAGCGTTGCTATCTCAAGATTGTTTGTCAAGTTTTGTTGATCAAAACTATAGTCTTGATTTCTAGTCTACCAATAGGTGTTTCGGACTAGGATATATTGTGTAGTTGAGCTTTAGAATTCACGACGCTTACAACTGAAGACGAAGATCTACTTAAGAACTCGGAGGAACTTCATCAGCAAAAGGTATGTGGAGACTAAAACTTTTCCATCACTCAGAAAGTCTATTCTATTCTTACCTATCTCCTATTGAGACAAGTCGTATATGATATAGTTTTTTATATCATACACATTTGATATTTCGAGCTTAGTATAACTTTGTTATCTATTTCTCGAAATATGTTGGTAGCTTTCTTTCTTAGTTACATTTATCATCATTCTTGACTTTATGTCAAAAGATGATCATGTGGAAATTGCCTTGAAACATCTTACATGATTTGTGTGAGACAATCATTTGATGTCGACTTGGAAAGTTTCGTATTGATCATTCAATCACTTGAGAATTGCTTATTAGATAATGGTATGTGTGAGACATCCATTGTCTTCTTCTAAGAATATTTCAATGATTGAATTGGGAGTTTAGAGCTAAAAACTTTGTATGGAAAACCATCACAGTCTGCGTATTTAGGTACAAATTGTGTTGATAAGGTTCAGGTCTGGAAACCAGGTATGCGTACCCGTTCGCATACGGTTTCAACTGTGGAAGTCCGGGAACCAAGTATGTGTACCCGTTCGCAAACAGTTTTACCTGAAGTTGGGTCCGGAACTACAGTATGAATACCCGTTCGCATATTGTTGGTCAAGACCAACTTTACGGAACTTGAGTATGCATACCCGTTCGCATACTTGAGTGGTTCAAGTCCTAAAATCGACAAAGTATGTTTTCATACTCATGAACAAAATACATTTATAAAATAAGGAATGCAATCTTTTCAAACCATGGGTTTAAATGTTCATGAATTGATTCTTTCGAATCAATCCGATTTTGCTTCGTTTCGTTCATGTATTTTACTATAAGATAGCTAGGTATCACCGGGGCCTTACGGCCTCGGCTCAACCTCTCCTTTTTTTCTTGAATGTACCTATTTTAAATAAACTACAACTTAGTCAATTATACAATAGATAACTTATATCATCCATAGTACCCATATATTTATAGAATTAGTAAATACACCTAATAAACTTCAATACTGATAGAATTATTTTATATTTAGGCACACAATTCCAGCAAAAATATATCTTAAAAAAAATATCAATCAATTACTTTCATAAATATTTGTCCCTGTTTTAAAATCAATCATCTAACCGAAGGCCGAAAGAGAGAAATCAAAAGAACGGATCCATGTTGCCAACTATATAGTATTAAAAGGTAATGTCATGTTGTGTCAAACTTTATGTTGTTTTTATGTCATTTTTTAATCAACATATATTATTGTTATCTTATTTTGGTTGAACGTGATATATGTGTCAATGCAGATTACTATGAATATGTACCTATCTAAGGCTTTTAGGTATTTTGTTGATTGGAATTACTATTTTATTATAAGGGAGCTTCTGCAAATTTTTATATTGGATCATATTACTCAATGAGTTTTTTTGTTGGTTAGTTTCCCACGATGTTGTCATATTGTTTTGTTAATGTCGAGTCTTTTAACACCTGACTGTTTGTTAAAGGAATATGATTCATTTTTAAAACTTAATTCAAAACGAAGTGCTGTCATATTCACTTTTAAGTATGTGGTAATCTGCTCTCTTCTTTAAAAAATACTGACATAATTCTTTCTATTTGAAATTTTATACCAATCTTCTTCTTCTTTTTTGATGCATATATACCAATCTTTGGGTGATAAGCAGAAATAATATTACATTATTATTTCCTATCGGCATGTTTTTCATGAAATGCTTTTTGAATTCTGCTAGTCCTATGACCCAAAATCAAATCTATTATGTCTTTGAGTTTAGGGCTGTCAATAATAGTCCGAAATCCGAAATCCGTTTCTGAGAATTCGAGATCCATTAGGATTTTATCCGTTATATCGGATTTCGGATCGGAATTCTTATCGGATTTCCCCCTTAACGTAACGGAATCGGATTAGACCCCATCCGATTGTTAATTTCCGACATCCGATAACACATAGGAATGTACTAGTAATTTCCTACCCCTAGGATAAAGATGTTGACTATCAGAAATTGTATTCTTAGAAATTATCATAAATTATCGAAATTTATCGGAAATTTATCGGAATTTCTAACCGGATTAATAATTTTTAATACTTTTTACCCAATTTTTTTCATATTTTTAGGAATTATCGGAAGTTATCGGAATCTATCGGATTTTCGATAAGTTAACCTATCGGAATCGGATTCGAATTCTAAAATTCCGTTGGATGTTACCGGATTTCGGAATTCCGATAACACTTAGCCTATCAGAATCGGATTGGTGAAAATCCGACGGAATTTCATTCGTTGACAGCCCTATTTGAGTTGCGCTCGACTTCCCTATTCTTTCTTCAGTTTTATTTACTATAAGACCTTATTTGAATGTTTTGATTCTTTCTCGATCCCAAATTCTATCTACGCTTACACCGTATTTAATTTGTTATAGGTGTTCTTTTAATGTTAACATCCTACACTCTTGTCTTTCTTTACTTTTCGTTCATTTTTGTAATAATTTTTCCTAAATTGTTTTCTTTGTTCTTCAGAAACATGGTTTCAGAAAAGACTCCTATTACCATGCTCTCTCTCTATATATATTTGTTCCACTACTTGTTTTCTTAAGAACGAAATCACTCTCCGTATATTTCTTTTAGTATTTTCTTCTTCAAAACAATTTCTGAAAAACAGAAATTGTTTTTTTTTAACGTACAAAGATGTCTCTGCAGTTCTTTTGCATCCGACCCCTCATTAGATGTTGAATCTTCTCTGGAAATTTTCCTTAGTAAATAAGTTTCAAGCATTTTACTGTCGCATGAAAATAGATGATTTGTAGAACTTTTTCCTGCATTATTAATTTCGTCAGTGTCATCCAATTTTAAAAATTCGCTAAGGGTGACGTTATTCCATTCTGTCAACTTTTTGATATTATCTAAAATTTGCCAGCACATGTTTTTGTCTTTTCTTTTCGCTGTGCATATATATGATCCTATTGTAATGATCTTAAATCCAAAGTTTTTTAGATTCATCAAACTCAATCTGATAATACCGTGAAACGTGATATCTTACTGATATAGTTCTCTATGTATATATCGTCCCAACTCATATTTGTCTTTGTAGTTCATCGGTTTTCAATTAAGGATGTAAGGGCGCTGTGTGTAGGGTTTATTTTGTTGTACCGTACCTAAAATTGGTAGATTGATAGCACTATGGTCTTCATCTATTGAACTATTTTGATCCAAAGTTTGAACTATCTTGTTATGGAGAGATATTTTTCTCTTTCTATTGTTCTCCAAAACCATATCTGTTATTGTCCTGAAACTTCAACTGTTGTAATACAAAAACTCTGTTATCTTTCGGGTTTATTTAGCAGTAAACCTTGTTATTATGTTGGTTTATATAGTTTGTTTTTTATGCAGGCTAGAGTATATACGGAATTCTAACTGATTTTGGAAATCGTCTAGTTTTTGGAAACTGTGTAAATTGTTTAATACATTTTTTAATGTATTTTGGATTTAGTGTGTCCAGTTAGTCTTAAGCGGTAATATTTTGGCAATTCAACTCAACAATCCGTATGTATATTTGTGTTATGCACGTGTGTTATTGTGGACGTTGTTTTCTCTCCTCAGTAAGCCAGTTTTGCCGCTGGAAGTACTACCCCTGTAACTTTATTTTAAAAGTTACTCGATAAATTCGTAAAACAGTTATTCATCGAAACCCAAACATTGTACGTGTTTGTCTTAGGGTTTAAAAAAGATATAGATTGATCTAGTTGTGTTGGTTGTGGATTAGACCTTTAGTATGTAATTCTTATTCCATGGAAGTGTCGGAACTTTAAGAAAATAAATTTTTTTTTACAGATATGTGATAGGTACTGGCATGGAAACCATATATTCTCTATTCCACTGTTGGTTCTCCACATGTTCATGCTTGAATTTAGGTTAATGCAACCACCTACCAAAGCATCTTGAGAAACTATACCCGTTTATTGTGAACATTATTTTTCCACCCCAGTAAGCCTATTTCATGTTGGAAGTACCGACTCTATAACTTGATCTTACTCATGGAGATTCAAAAAAAATAAAATAAAACAGTCACTTAGAGATGCATACCTTACTACATCCCAAGTTCACTAACACATATGTTAACTTGATTACACTGCCTTATTTTAAATGTTATATAAGATAAGAGTATCCAAACGAAATACTGATTACAGCAAGAAGTTGGAGCTCGACTGAACCGTGACTGGTGATTTAAGCTGCGCAACAGGGGATAAGATTCGTAGTAACGGTGAAAGAAAAACAGGTGTAATGTGAAGCGGATAAAAGCATATGTGAAAAATGTTATTTTAGCGCTCTAGATCCTAGAGCTAGGAACATCTCGGAATCTTATTTTCTTATTTTGTTCTAATGATTGAATACATGAAAGCGACCTTAGTAGTTGATCAAATGAGGCATATCAACAAATATGAGATATAACAGGTGTTTGACAGAGTCATTACTTTGATTACCCTCGTAACTACTTCACATCATATATCAAATATATACGAAGTGGTGAGAAGTACAAATTGGTAGCTCATTGATAATTCATAAACTTACCATTAATCCTTTTGGCAAATGTACACAAAGATTATACCATCTAACTCTGTTTTCCAGTTATATTTGAAAAATACACCGAAAGAAAATGAAAATTTTTATTAAAAAAATAGACATTGGATATCGTTTAAGGAACTCCAAGCCCACCAAAAACTTCCATAGCACCCTCCGAATAAATGAGAAAAGACGCTACACAGAGTCTACTGCTCCCTCAGTTCCTCTCCAAGCTGGAGAGATGACGGGCACATCAACATGTGATGGTGGAGCAACTGACGGCCAAAATGCACCTACTCCTACCAAAAGAACAACGTGAGATAATTGGAACCTAGAAATAAATAAATAATACTCAGTTCAGATAACCACTTATGGTAAGTGATTGAGCAGAATAAACTTTAATAATTGTTAACCAAGAGAAATAATACCTTATAAATAAAATTATTTGACAAAGCTGAAAGATGTTGAGACTGCAAATTTCATAGTTATATAGTGCATCTTAAAGGAAAATCATTAGTCGGATGTTTTTACCGTCGAACTCCACTTATGTCCTGGGTGAATGGGGCCACACATTCACCGAACCATCCTTGCCAACATTCAATGGATACCGATGCAAACAAATTGCATTTGTGAATCCGGGTCACAGAATGCCATGGTGGGGTGTTACCAAGAGCAGCCTCCTTGATGGACATGAGACACTCGCATAAATATATTGAACAGACGCATTACTAATCAGTGAGTAATAGCTGCTAAGCAGTTTTCTAGGCATATGTCTACAGAAGAGAAGAGATCTACCTGATGGCCAATCCTTTGGTCGGTAAGGATGAGAAGACATGGGATTATTGCATCTGATTGATAAATGTACACCTGGGGTGTGTCTTCCTGCTAGTGGTTCATAAAAAATTTGTGATCAAGCAAGCTTCAAAACAACCATCTGACTATATGGCCTAGAAAACTGAACAATTATGTCCAGTGGGTTCTTAATGGCAACAATAACTCTAGCTACCATCATAAGCTTCTCCCATGTTTTTCCCAAGGCTATAATGCATATACCTGACGATCAAAACCATTAATATACGGTGTACAAAAATCCCCAGCTTCAATCCCCAATTCCAGAAAACCCTTAGTAGGAAAAACTCTCAAATCCACATACCTTGCGTGAATATTATCCCCTCCAGTGATGAATCCATGAGGAAAAAGAAACCAAATAACTGGGAAGAAGAACAAAAAGAAGCAAAAAGAGAATGCCACAGAATAGAAAACAATTGAGAGCACCAATCACCCTAAAATTTGCGTTCAACTTCAATTTCTCTCATGTTATGCAAATTTAGACAGGGTGTTGAAAATGAAAACAGATAAAAAACGAAGGTGGGAACAAATTCGTGAATTAGGCAGAAACAACTGAGCTTACTGCTACATCCACATTTTTGAACACGCAAAAACTTCTTGGAACATTTGGTTCGACATAATGCCCAGGAGTCTAACAACTATGACAGCACTTTTCTCGGTTTCCAACCTTCTCAGCTACCTATGCCATAACCCATTTAAAGTTAGATCTTAACATGAGTATATTTGAATACAAATTGAATCACAAAACCCATTAATCATAAAATAGGACGGGAAAAAACTCAACAGCAATACCAACAACATGAAAATAATATAAAGGTCCATTGGTGTTGTTCAAGAATAAGGCCAAGTGACATAATTGTCTTGAAATTAATACCAATGGGAACCCGAAGCGTCAAAAATTGATAAGGTTCAATGAGGATATTCAATAAGAATATAAGGTCCGGTAAGATTTATCAAGAAATCATAAGATTTGTGAATGCATAATATACATGAGAAGCCAACCAAGAAATCTAGACAATAAGTGAAGCAACTGCAAAAGAACCTGAGACTGATGTTTTGCAAATATTGTCTGACAACAACCTTAGTTGCATCTTCAATGTTTCTATTTCAGTCTTCAACTACTTTTCTCTATTACATGCATTGAACTATAACTACTCTGTGAAACCCAGATATTTGTATTAATTATTAAGGCAATTTGTTAGAAGAAACAAAAGAAACTGGTTCAATGCTTTTAAAAAAATAACTGGTTCAAAGAAATAAAATGCCAAATTAAGGTAATCATTTGATGTTAATAGGGTGTTTTCCACTTCTCCTATACCACTAATAGGCATCCTTTATAGTGTTTGGTCCGCTTGGTAAATAAATCTACCATTACTTGGAAAGTAATAGAAAGAGATGTTGTCATAATGAACTCAACTTCTACCAGTTTACAATTAAAAGTAATTATGGTAATTTTGATTTCAATTTTGGTGTTTTGAAGAAAGAACAAAACACACTTGAGTAGAAAGTTACCGACCTATATGTGGGATAGATTTCATAGAAAATTTGAAAACCCAGTTTTTGTGGATTACACAGATATAACTGGACAACTTTGGAGAGTATCTCATCGAATGATAAATTCGCTTTGTCTATGAATTTTAGTTGGCGCAGCTGAGTGTTCGATGAAAAGGTCTGCGTCACACAATTTTCTTTTTCTGAGAAATCAATCCCAAAGAACCTCAGACTGATGTTTACTATATTGTAAATAATCAGTCCATTCAGTAGATATATGGTTGAGTTCGAGTTACCAGTATGGAGTCCTTACAGTTCATCAAGGATGAGCAGATCGCTGGTAACATTTTTGGTTGACATGTAATCCGTCTTCCGTCACTGGTGCAAGACTCGCATCTTAACCATGAGATCTTTTCCAGCCTCTATATCATTTAGCTCATTAAACTTGTGACAAATATTCCCATGGTGGTTTTGATCTGCATGCAAGTAATTAGGGAAGTTAAAAATAAGAGAAAGAAGAGTGCTTAGGTTTTGTTATTGTTGATATATGTTCAACATAAATGTAGAAGGGTAACCTGAGTGGTTTCACAATTTCAATGAACAATTTGTAAAATCTATTTAAAATAAAGTAAATAGCACACAATAACTCAATTAGATGATTTGGTTACCTTGAATTAGGAGCATCACAATCGCCATTAGCTTCCTATATACCCTTACTTATACTGTCTATTTCTTGTTTATCATTTGCCGAAGCAGTCACCATAATAGCTACTTTGCTCTCTAAATTCACCATTTTGAACCATGCCCATGAGATTGTCCAACATCCCCCAGAGCCTCTTGCACCGGCAGACTTACGGAAATCTTCTTTTCGCTGCCACCATTACCATTGTATTGTTCAACAGCTTGGTTGTTGCAATTGAAAATCTGAACTACCACTAACACCTTTCATCACACCCAAAGCTTGATCTGTCATATTTAGAATCATCTTCAAATTTGTTTTCACAAATGGACCAACCGGAGCTCTACAAATTGGGCAACAGTGGATGTTAAATTGTATTTACTTACAACTTCAGATTGAGTTATCCTCTTATCTCCTCCGGCTTTTACACAAAATTGAAACATAAAAGCCAATCAATTTGATATATTGTTGATAACTCAAAAATGAAAGGTAAAACCAAATTTGAAACATCAAAGCCAATCAATGTGAACCTAAACTCTAAACTAATCAATACATAATTCCCCATTCTACGATATTTCACACATTGCCTATACTTATTAAACCTCCCCAAAACTAAACGAATCAGCTAACTTGCAGAACTTCAAACTGAATTGAACGCTAAGGTTTATTCAACCAACCCAGACATGAAAAAGAAAGCAGAACCCACACTAATTGGATCAAAGAAAATACCAAATAGATAATACTGAATTACAATAAAGAACAATAAGAGTGATAAATACCTAATATCACAATGGATTATCAAGGGCGTGAGATTTAGAATGGATGTTACAAAGAAGAACCTTAGAGTAATTTGAATTAATGGCGGTGGTCTTGGGATGGATTTTGATCCCAGGTATTCGTCTGCATTATCACGACAGTACCTCTAGGCCGTTGCACCCAATACATGCAACATCCCTGGGATTTACTATTAAAAGAAAAAGAAAATTTTGCTTACGGTTATGGATAACTCTAATTAAATTAAGGATTAAATTTAATTGTCTATTGCATATGAGATTGTCTATTGTTATGCTATCAGGCAGATCTTACCTTTTGTGATGGTCTTGCGTCGAAGTTGAAACTGGAATAAAAAGATTTAGAGTTAACTCAGAAGAAGTATGGCTTTTGTCTCCATGATAGCAAAAGCTGATTGAGTTCTCTTTGTATTTTATATTCAATTACCTACTGAATTGATTTTTATTGAGAAACAAAAAAATTAGGGTTTTAAAAGAGATAGTGAAATATATACCTCCAAATCTTGAGGTAGTCGTTGATTACTTCTTTAATGGATGAAATTGTTTACGAACTTGGTTATAATAGCGAAATCGTAATCGAGCTAAACCAATGCTTCACTATATTTTCTTTGTATAAGTTTTTTTTTTTTCCCTGATATTTTCTTTGTGTAAGCTGAGCAGCTGACAACATTGGCTTAACTCTGAAAAATCCATGGGGTCAATAGCACTTATGCTAATGCTAACTGTTGATATTTTCTTTGTGTGCTGCCGAAATTGGGAAACACGGAGAGTGGGAGAGACGTTTAGAACAGAAAGAGATCCGGGAACGATGAACAAAGAATTTTTATTATTTTGAACTATATATATATATATATATATATCTACGTAATAAAATCCTGTATTTTCACCTACACGCGCTCCGTAAGTTTCCCGGCCGTCCAAACAAAAACTCCATCACGAGTATCCCGACCGCCGGATGATGGCCCCAATTCAACGACGTCCGTCTGATAGCCCTGGCTATCATGGAGACAAACCTCATACCTTTTTATAACAATGATGAACAATTGAACAACTCTATGAAGAACACAATTAGATCCTTTGATTATCTTTGATCATCATAAGTTGATCTAGATGTGTTAGATGAATGTGGATTAGACAAAAGTATTCATATGGCTAACTTTGGATAACTAATGTTGAACCAAAAAATGTACATGTTTAGGAACGGTTGCTCATATATAAATGAAGCATATTTCATTGTGTGTGACAAGTTAAGTCCATCTAACGGTGGAGAGATATTTCTTTTAACCTTGGGTTTATTCCAAAACTGTGTAAGTTAACGACTTAAAGACTTCATTGGGATTCTGAAGCCAGATCCAACTATTTTCTCTGTAGTTGCGTATTCTGATCTTACTTGTTCTATCGTATTGAGTACTATCTTCTCCAAGATTAACTCAAGAATTATCTCCGATAGGTAAGATATATAAAGTAATCACAAAATTCTTCGTCTCATTCTTTGTGATTCCACAATAACTTGTTCTACTACCATATAGTTAAGTTATTGTGAGGTGATTGATATTTCTAGGCTGTTCTTCGGGAATATAAGACCAGATTATCAATTGGTTCATGTGCACCTTGATTTATCATAAGACGGAACAAAACTTCATGGGTATTTCTGTGGGAAACAGATTTATCTATCTTAATAGACTTTTATGAGGGAGACAGGTTGGTTTATAAGTCTTCGACTTTGGGTCATAGCAACTCTTAGTTGTGGGTGAGATCAGCTAAGGGAATCAAGTGCGTAGAGTCCTGCTGGGATTCAGAGGCGTAAGGATCGCGACTGTACCTTAATCAGTGGGAGATTGGTTAGGGTTCAACTACATTCCAGTCCGAAGTTAATCTGGTAGTAGGCTAGTATCTGTAGCGGCTTAATACAATGTGGTGTTCAATCTGGACTAGGTCCCGGGGTTTTGCTGCATTTGCGGTTTCCTCGTTAACAAAATTTCTGGTGTCTGTGTTATTTCTTTTCCGCATTATATTTGTTTATATAAATGAAATATCACAGGTTGTGCGTAGCTCAATCAATTAGTAAATCCAACCTTTGGTTGTTGATTGAAATTGATTGACACTTGGATATTGGTCTTTGGTACCATCCAAGTTATTTCTCATAATCAATCAGGCTCACAGATTCCTATCTGTTCAATTGCAGATTGATTTTGGAAATAGAGATATAACTCTTGGATACTTTTTCCGTAATTGAGGATGACTGTCTAGTTGACTCTCTTGGAATTGTATTGGAGTTGTCCATACAAATTGCTTAGCATAATAGTGGGTGTGGTTGTTAGACCTCTGCGTTTTCAATTGGTATCAGAGCAGGCAAACACGTTTAAGATCTCATAAGTCTGTGTTTGTAGCAATCTGACTATATGGACAGAAGCGTTATCTCGATAAACGTACCACCAGTCTTCGATGGCTCAAATTACCTATGATGGAAAATTGTTATGCGTGCCTTTCTCCAAGCACGTGATTTTCAAACATGGGTTCATGTGGTTAATGGCTATAATCCTCCATTAGTTACTGAAGGCGATGTAACTATTGCAAAGGATATTGGTGCATATGAACATGCCGAGATTCTCGCTACAAAGCAAAATTCTGACGGGTTAAATGCTATCATCCATGCAATTACTCCATATCTTCAGCATCATGTGACTACTTGCACTATGTCTAAAGATGCTTGGGATATCTTAAAAACTGTATTTGAAGGAAATTCCTTTAAGAAAGAAGCTAGGCTTCAAAACCTAAATTCTGATTGGGAAAACCTTTGTATGGCTGATGAAGAGTCATTTGATGAGTTTAATCACAAAGTGTCTAAAATTGTAAATGCATCCTTTGCATTGGGTAAGACTATTCCTGAAAAGGACATTGTGATGAAAATTCTCATATCGTTACCAGCCAAATACGATTCTAAGAAACATGTCATCGTTGAAGGAAATAACCTTAATACTCTTTCCAGAAATACTCTTGTTGGAAAGTTAAAGATCTTTGATCATTAGCATTCATCCAAAGATGGAAAGGATATTGCTTTCAAAGCACAAAAGAACACTAAATTACTTGATAAAAGTAAAAGTGTTGGCGGCTCGGTGGATGATTCGACTGAAACTGAATCATCAGATGAAGAATTTGACAACTCAGTTTCTCTGATCACTAGACAGTTTAGAGATCTTCTGTTAAAGAAGAGTAAACGATTCACCAGAGATAAACCCAGGGCATCAGTTAAACCTCACGATCGTATTCCTCCTAAAAACAGAAATACTATCATGTATGATGATGAGGATATGCCACAGTGCTTCAAGTGTAAAGGTTTTGGGCACTTTGCTAATGAATGTCCAAATCGTAGAAAATACACTGGAAACAAAGGTCTTGCTGTAACTCTTGATGAAATGTCTGATCACTATGCTTCTAATGAAGATGAAAAATCAAGTGTAGCACTTCTTTGTGAAAACATCAATTTTGATGATTGTGGCAATACTCATATCAATATTGATACTCTTTCCGGAGAAACTTCTTCATTCGGCTTGAAGAATGAGATGGATTTTACCTTGTCTAACAATGATTGTTTTCCACAGGTTTCAGGTAATTCGTTTTGTCTAGCAGCATGTTCAACCACGGTACCTGAATCAGTCTCCACCTTGACATGTTCTTATTGTACTCTAAACGGTCATGAACTCTCCAAATGTTTTAAGTACAAACACAAAGTAAGATATGTCAATAAACTGCAACAGAGAGCAAAACGTCTTGCAAACAAGCTCAAACTTGTTTTGAAATCAAACCCATATGAGGTATGCAAATTTAACTCATCTCCAAAGAAGTTAATTTCTAAAGAAAAGATTATACCTCTACAGAAAGGAACTAGGTCTAAACCATGTTTAAAACAGGGAAATATGATTTCTGTTCAGGAATCAAATGGTGGACAAATTTTTGTTCATCCCAACACATCCTAGTTGTGTTGGTTGTGCATCTTGTCTCATGTAGCAAATAAAGGCTATTGTGTTAAGAACTCTTGAAATTCAGAAGGCCCTGGTTCGCCATCAGTCTAGAAGGTATGTTGGGATTGATTCATTTCTTCATGAACCTTACGTACCAATGTCTGTTGACGACAAGGAGTTCGGGGACGATAAAGAATTTTTCAAGGATCTTAAAGCCTAGGAAACTTCTGATTTAAGAATTTATTTTCTAATGTTTAAGAAGAATAACTAGAGTTTGAAATAACGATTATTGTGATTACACATAGCTATTGTTAACGATTTTATCATCTTCAATTGTTTTTAGATTTATTAATTTATATTCTAAAATTTAAAAAGATGATTTTGCAGTATTAATCTTCATTGGTTTTTTATTGCAAAAATAATATTGTATGGGATATGTGGTTTACGTTCGTGAACTGTGATTGTTCCATACATGCTCAAAAGTTAAGTCTATGGTATCATTATGCAAATATTGATTAAAAGTAGAATGAATATTTGTATATTCCGCAGTATTGATCTTTCTCGGATCCACTCTTTTGTGAAAGTACTGTATGGCTCCGTAAGTTTTCTTATGTTGAGCAATTCCGATTAAATTAATCTATGAGGTTCCTTGTGGATTAATTTAGTTGAGTTTTCTGGATACAAATTCATGTTTCATGTAATTTGTTAATGTCCAAAGAAATCCTTATTTTCTTGTAAAAGTAAGGTCGCTCTTTTTGTTCCCTTGGGAATGACATTTTATGGGGGAGGGTTCTTAATTGAACTTGTGCTTAATTGCCAAATCTTTGTGGGGAGTGCGGTTGTGGAATATTGTAGGAGTTATCTTGTATCTTTATTAACTCCTTGATGAATACACTAAGTTTCGACAATGTGAAATCATCGAAACAAAGTTGAGATGTTCTCTTTTAGTCATGAAGTATCTCTATGAGAATTTCATTATGATCCCATAATTTTTGTACCTTTGCCAATTTATATTGACAAAAAAGGGGAGAATTATTTATAGTTCACACTACATACATATGGTTTACGGGTCATTATGTAAGGGGGAGTGGTTTTCATTGTGAGGTGAAGTATTGACTAAGAGGGAGTGATACATATCACCATAGTATTATTTTCAGAGTTGTGGTACAATTGAACTTTGATGTATAATACTCTGACATTGTATAAAAATATTTGAGAACAACTGTTTTCGTATTGTTATAGCTACGGATCTTCAACAACAATGGTGTTGAGTCGAACACATTCAGAATAGATTGTTTACTTGGAGTGGCGAAGAATTCAAGTAATGTTGAAGAACCAAGGAAACCAAACATGATGGATGAGAAGCTACAAAGTCTTATTTATTTTTTAATCTATATGTATTAATAGTTTTGTCACTAAAATTGAAAAAGGGGGAGATTGTTGGAGCATTGCTCTTTCGAACTCGCAAGCGTTGCTATCTCAAGTTTGTTTGTCAAGTTTAGTTGAGCAAAACTATAGTTTTGATTTCTAGTCTACCAATAGGTGTTTCAGACTAGGATAGATATATAGTGTAGTTGAGCTTTAGACTTCACGACGCTTACAACTGAAGACGAAGATCTAATGAAGAACTCGGAGGAACTTCATCAACAAAAGATATGTGGAGACTAAAACTTTTATCGGGTTTAACTTAACCCATTAGACAAATTACGCATCTAGAACTGCTAAAACTCTTATCCTTAAGTGCTCTTACCATTTTCTAGTTGCATGAGCAATGAATATTAATGCCTGACATAGTAATGGTATGGAACACAAGATATTTCTCAGCATGCTTGACACGTTGAGTGATAGCAGCTAGGGGCATTTTAGTCTCATTACTGATAAAAATGGAGAGAAAAAAAAGAATAGGATGGAAGATTCTTTCTTAGCCAGGGAGAGACATGAGCAGAGTTTATTTTCTCCTCTTCTCTCTCTCTGCAACTAAAAAATATTGATATAGATTAACTGAAATCACACAATCAGGGAGGTTAACGAAGTTGTGGTTTCACGAGTTGCTGATGATATTCACGAAGGTTGGCTTCATAGATGGGCTGGAGGAATTTCTATTTTCTGTTTTTTAGTCTGTTGAAAATAAAATAAAATTGGGGCAACTGATTCTCAGTTGAACAAAGTGATTTTCGTCAACCGGTGAGTTTGTGTTATTACACTTGATGCATGTTTATATAAAGTGAAATTTCTTTCTTAAATTCGAATTGTTATAAACATAGAGAAGTTAGGGTTCATTCCTACCTACGTTTTTGTAGAAAGGGTTGATTTAGCTTCAATGAAAATCATGACAAAATCTGTAAGAAAGATGGATACGGGTCTTCCTTCGGTTTTGAAGAATTTCCTTATGATCTTCATGAAATTGCTGATATGCTGATGGGTCTTCTACGTATATGTTTTAGTCTTATTTGGATGCCTATAAATTGATAAAAATGCCCTGATTTCAAATTAGTGAAATTCCTGATTTTGTTACAGAGATTATGATTCATAATATGTTTGTTAAAAGGTCTAAAAGAACCTTGATTTTAAGCTAGACGATTAGTCCATGATTTGTATGATTTCTTAAAGGAATAGGGTTACTTGTTAACTGGTCATTTTCTCAATAAATAGTAGTATTTTATAATTAGTCTCAGAAATGAATAAGCTCGTTTATTGATATACTGTGAGAAAGTACTTATTTTCCATGTGTTCCTAAATTCACTTGAATTTTTAGTTAATTGATTGAAGGGATGCATTGATTTTAGTTTTGTGATGCATATGGATGCTACCTTTGGATATAAATTGAATCACTGGTACCTTGAATGGATAATTATGTGAGCTGGTTGCAGGTTGTATCTAAGGGATTCTTAGTTAAAGAACAAATGAGTTCTCAGCAAGAAATAAGAGTTAATGTGGTGAACAATGCCTAGTTTACATGTAACTGTTGGTCTGTTGCTATTCTTCTAAATTATCTCTTTGGTGTTTACTCTAATACTTTGTAAAACTAAATGTAGAAAGATAAACTTGCACAAGGTGCGTTTTGAAATCTGAAATCTAGATTGGAATTCATTTGTGAGACGCTGAACGGACAGCTGTTTAGAGGCCAACATTTTGAGAGCATAGGTGAAGATTTAGCTGGTGTTCCCTTCACAAAAAGTGTTCGCATAAGTGTCCTCTACAACATATTAAAAGGGAATGTTGTTCGGACCTGTAGTTTGGGAGATAGAGCTTGGAATGTACAAGCAGTCAAGACTGATAATTTTCTGAATCCAGCACTTGTGTCCGTTTTGCCGTGTGATTTAGAACCATCTAGACACTGAATTGGATGAGGATTTCTTCTATGAATCTGTAGAGGGTCGTGTGTTCTTTCCAAAATGATATAAAATGCTTAATTTGGTTCTTTAATTTAGAAATTATGGCTTCTCAAACATAGGACGTCAGTGCTGGGAAATCTGAAAATTGGACTAACCGGTTTTCTGTCGGACCTGTTTGTCAACAGTTTCAACCCTCTTAGGAATAGAACTAGCTTAAGATCTCTTCTGATCAAATAAAGGCCTCTAAATGGCGGTTCTAACGAGATATTAAGTGTCCCGTTCCGACTTATATGTAGGGAGATATGGCCTGAGATGTAAAGCACGACGAAGCTGAAATTTTGCTGAATTGGAGTTACGAAATGAACTACGTATTTTTGACATTTCTTATTGAGTTTCCATCGTAAGGACACATAGTTGCGCATTTCTGTGATTTTCCTTTGGATTACTAGGAAGAGAAATAGCTCTCCTCTATAATGTGTGTTTATAGTTGTGGGACCAAAATACCATTTTACAATAATGGATCTATGGACTGGGAAATGCATATCTTCACTCTTGTCTTAGAATATTCTTTCTCCAATCATGCTTGTTATATTATTTGCTTCTTAGTGGTTGACACGGACACTAACTTAAATCGACCCTGTACTCAAGTCTAGTATCAAATTATAACTTCCTTCTCACTGTCAAGGTAGTGGTGAGCTATTTCAATTATGGTGTATTGCTTACAGACATTATCAGCTTACCTGGTCATTTTCTATGATGCCAAGTCTAGTTTGGGTACTTGTTTCTTTTGCAAATTTTACTATGATTTATGGAACCATTGGAGGGACTGTGGTTGACAGTATGGATGGGTGAGGTTATATTCTAACAGAATTGTGTGGGTTAAATTTTGATTTCATAAAATACATAAAATGTAATCTGACTTCAGGCATTAATTCTTGTATTACGGCTTATAAATGTTGCCGGCACTCGTGCTTCATGCTTGTACTTATATGCTTGCAGGTTTGTTTAAATGCAGTTAAGTAATCTTGTCATTTTCAAATTATTACTTTGAAAGCATTTTAGACTGTTGTGGATACTAATCTATTCTTTGAGTTTTCATAGTGCACGCCTTCTACTCATAATATTGTAGTCACAAGAATGGTTAGAGGGTAGCAGGTATCTTTTGCTTACTAAGAGTAGTGGTGTACTCGAAATTCTTGATATTCAAAAAGAGATAATTGCTACTGATGAGGGTAGTTCATATTATCTGAATAAGTAAATGACGAACTACGGTCGTGCTTGATCCCTTCGAGCAACAGAGAGGTACGTAAGCAGCCGCTATGCGGTTCAGCACAACTCTACAAAGTTGTTCATATCATCTGAAAGTCTTGGTTACTGCTTTGCAGTTCATACCATCTATTCGGAGATGATTGCAACCTTGGCAAGTATATATCATGGGCAACTGGCCAATGATGGCTGGTAACAAGAACTACCTTAATTTTGGAACCTGACCGTCTTTTAATTTTGGGAAATTGGCCCGTGTTAGTTTTGGCAACTGGTCGTCTGTTATTTTTGGGCAATTGGCCCTTGTTAATTTTGGCAACTGGCCGTCTGTCATTTTTGGGCAATTGGCCC
>JAJJMB010012081.1:5030750-5046433 GCA_023531105.1 Papaver atlanticum
TGTTAATTTTGGCAACTGGCCGTCTGTCATTTTTGGGCAATTGGCCCGTGTTAATTTTGGCAACTGGTTGTATAAATTGTTGGAGTTGGCAACTGGCCTTCTTCCATTTTGGCAACTGGCCACATTAGTTGTTAGAATCGGCAACTGTCCGTATAAGTTATTGGGTTGGCAACTGGCAAAATCTTATTTTAGGCAATCGACCGTCTTTTTTTTTTTTTTTTTAATTGGAACCCTTGTCGAATTTTATGAGTATTATGGTATGGGACATATGCTAATAGAATTCTGAGTTTGAGACTAATGAGATTTCTATGGTGTGCAGGACTATTAGTGAACGAAAATTTTACTTGAGTGGCGTATCCGAGAGTCGGAGATTTCCAAGCGGGTCCTAACCCGACCCGCAGGAAGAAAAAAATTCTCTGGTCCGTCACACATTTGATATTTCGAGCTGAGTATAACTAGCTTATCTATTTCTCGAAATATGTTGGTAGCTTTCTGTCTTAGCTACATTCATCATCATTCTTGACTTTATGTCAAAAGATGATCATGTGGAAATTGCCTTGAAACATCTTACATTATTTGTGTGAGACAGTCATTTGATGTAGACTCGGAATGCTTCGTATTGATCATTCGGTCACTTGAAAATATCTTTGAAGCTAATAGTTTGTGTGAGACAGCTATTGTCATCTTTCGAGAATGTTTCAATGATTGAAATGGGAGTTTAGAACACTTAACCATAATTGGATTATGAGCACAGTATGCATACTTGCATATGTGTTGGTCCAAGACCGTAATTTAGTATGCATACCCGTATGCGTACTGGTTGGTCAGGTAAAGTCCGGGAGCTAGAGTATGCGTACCTGTACGCATACTGTTGAAGTCAGGTCAAGTCCGGGTACTAGAGTATGCGTACATGTATGCGTACTGGTTCCAACTGAAGTTTGGATGTGTACGACAATATGCGTACTCGTTTGCATACTAGCGAACACAGTCCAAGTCCGGCTACTTAGGTATGCGTACCCGTTTGCATATTTGAGTGGGTTATGTTCTAAAATCGGTTTATTCATGAACTAATACATTTATATAATAAGGAATGCAATCTTTTGCAAACTGTGGCTATAATGTTCATGAATTGATTCGAGTGAATCAAAATCGATTTTGATTCAATTGTGTCTTGTATACTTCTATGAGAATATAAACAATTGAACAACTCTAGAGCTAGTTTCATTTGAATCATTTGAACTAGTTATGGTTAAGATGAATATGGTTGATATGAAAGTGTTCAAATGGCTAACTTCGGTTAACTATTGTGGAGCCAACAAGGTGTATTTTTCGAAATATGTGTTGGTAAGCTTTCGCTTTAACCAAGTTCATCTTATATTCTTGACGAAAGTAAAAAGATGACTATGTGAAAATTGCCTTGAAACATCTCACATGATTTGTGTGAGACAGTCATTTGATGTCAACTTGGAAAGTTTCCTATTGATCATTCAATCACTTGAGAATTTCTTATTAGCTAATGGTATGTGTGAGACATCCACTGTCGTCTTCTAATAATGTTTTAATGATTGAATTGAGAGTTTAGAGCTAAAACCTTTGTTTGGAAAACCATCACAGTATGCGTACTTAGGTACAAACTGTGTTGATAAGGTTTAGGTACGGAAACCAGGTATGCGTACTCGTTCGCATACGGTTTCAACTGTGGAAGTCCTGGAACCAAGTATGTGTACCCGTTCACAAACATTATTACCTGAAGTTGGGTCCGAACTATTGTTGGTCAAGACCAACTTTCCGAAACTTGAGTATGCATACCCGTTTGCATACTTGAGTGCTTCAAGTTCTAAAATCGACAAAGTATGAATTCATACTCATGAACAAAATACATTTATAAAATAAGGAATGCAATCTTTGCAAACCATGGATTTAAATGTTCATGAATTGATTCTTTCGAATCAATCCGATTTTGCTTCGACTCGTTCATGTATTTTACTATAAGATAATGAACAATTGAACAACTCTATGAAGAACACAATCAGATCCTTTGATTATCTTTGATCATCATAAGTTGATCTAGATGTGTTAGATGAATTTGGATTAGACAAAAGTATTCATATGGCTAAGTTTGGTTTACTATTGTTGAACCAACAAATGTACACGTTTAGGTACAGTTGCCCATATCTAAATGAAGTATTTTCATGTGTGTGTGACAAGCTAAATCTATCTAACGGTGGTGAGATATTGCTTTGGTTTCAAGCAAAACTTAGTTTGCATCTTAAATCAGGATTTCATCTAACGGTGAATAATGAATGCTTTGTTTCTAAGCTAACTAAGCAAACACTGATTTGAAAACTAAATAAGGGAGAACTCTATCAACTGGGAAACCTAATCCCCAAACCTCATGTGTGATACTAGTTGCGACTAGAGTAGATTATCCTTTAACCTTAGGTTTATTCCAAAACCGTATAGTTTAACGACTTAAAGACTTCATTGGGATTATGAAGCCAGATCCAACTATTTTCTTTGTAGTTGTGTATTCTGATCTTACTTGTTCTATCATATTGAGTACTATCTTCTCTAAGATTAGCTCGAGAATTATCTCTGATAGGTAAGATATAAAACTTAATCATAAAGTTCTTCGTCTCATTCTTTGTGATTCCACAATAACTTGTTCTTTTACCATATAGTTAAGTTATTGTGAGGTGATTGATATTTCTAGGATGTTCTTTGGGAATATAAGACCGGATTATCAATTGGTTCCTGTGCACCTTGATTTATCATAAGACGGAACAAAACTTCATAGGTATTTATGTGGGAGACATATTTATTTATCTTAATAGACTAATCTGTGGGAGACAGATTGGTTTATAAGTCTTCGACTTTGGGTCGTAGCAACTCTTAGTTGTGGATGAGATCAGCAAAGGGAATCAAGTGCGTAGAGTCCTGCTGGGATTCAGAGGCGTACGGAACGCGACTGTACCTTGATCAGTGGGAAATTAATTGAAATTCATTTACACTTAGATATTGGTCTTTGGTACCATCCAAGTTATATCTCATAATCAATCTGGCTCACAGATTCCTAGTTGTTCGATTGCAGATTGATTTGGGAAATAGAGATATAACTCTTGGATATTTTTTCTTTGATTGAGTCTGACTGTCTAGTTGACTCTCTTTGAATTATATTGGAGTTGTCCATACAGATTGCCTAGCGAAATAGTGGGTGTGGTTGTTAGACCCCTGCGTTTTCAGATTGCATTAGCCAATTCTACAA
Organism: Papaver atlanticum; assembly: GCA_023531105.1. NCBI lineage: Eukaryota > Viridiplantae > Streptophyta > Magnoliopsida > Ranunculales > Papaveraceae > Papaver > Papaver atlanticum. The sequence goes on from JAJJMB010012081.1 coordinate 5,034,016, forward strand.
TATTTTAATAGTGGAGCCATGATTGGAAAGATAGATAAAAGGGAGAAAGAAAAAAATTCTTATTGTGTGGGGTAAACAAAGATGATTTATTCCCCCCTGTGTGTGTGCTAAAATATATACAAAAGTATGCTACGAGTGCTACTTACTCCCAACTTGTTAGACAATGCTCCCGCCTTCAATCAATCAAAGATTATGTGAAGATTTATTGAATCGAAGTCCATGTGTTGTATCCCGGACTATCGACGGAAGATGAAACATTAAATTGAATTCTTCCTATTTTCGTTGTCAAGAAATGATATTAATGAGATCGAAAGCGAGCTACAACATGTTCGTACTTGGATGGCTTCGTCCTAACTATACATTTTGTTAGAGCAATGCTCGATTGAATCCATAAGTTTTGCTATCTCAATTTTGTTCTACTAAAGTCAAGTCTAGACTAGGATTAGAAGTGTGTAGTTGAGTATCAGACATCACTCAATAACCCTCGAACATTGAAGATTGAAGATCAAGCGAAGACATCAACGAGGACTTCATCAACAAAGGTATGTGGTGACTGATTTCATTTGGACTCTTGTTCAATTCTAACTTTTTAATCTATTGAAACAAGTGCTCACTTTATGGAACAATTACTATGATGGTAAACATGCATTTATGTATGGACTCGGGGATAATTGAGCCATAAATTTAGTTATTAAAACCCTTGTCCCTGAAATTGTCCCCATGTTGTAGTAAACGAGCATATGAATTCAACGAGCCAAGAATCACTCAATTCCGAGTTCTAACGAAGAAGATATGAGTGATTTATTGAAGTAACACTTATAAGTGTTGTTGTTGTTGTTGCAGTTCAAGAAACACTCCACGAACTGTTTGTAATGGTTCACGGACTTGAGCGTAAAAGCATGATTACATGCCTTTTTTAGTCAAGTTTTTGATGTTTCCTTATCTAGGCAAGATGGCTATTCTTCCACACGTAATTGGTTACCATATTAAAGTCTGTGTGATATTTTAAACTCCTTTCTAAGTTAAATCGTAATTTATTTTACAAAAATACAATTTATGCTAAAGTAATTATTTATTTAATTATTTATGCGAGAGTTATAACTTAGGAAAGGAGAGTCTTTGTAAAAGGAAATAATTCATGAACTTGCTTAGGTTTCAACCAACTGTTAACTATAAATAAAGGGTTCATGTAAGCTACACAAATCATTCCTTGGAAAATTGGTGTAAGATTCATAAGGTTGTTTTCCACTACTTCCATTCTTTGTGAACAAGAGTGAGACAATAAGACTTTGTTTTGGGGTTCACTGAAAAAGTGGGGGTCTAACAACAACACCCAATATTTCGCTTAGCAATCTATATGGACTAACTCCAATATACTTTCAAGAGAATCAACTAGACAGTCAGACTCAATCTTAAGAAAAGTATATCCAAGAGTTATATCTCTATTTCTCAATTCAATCTGCAATCAAACAAATAGGAATTTGCGAGCCCGATTGAATATAAGAAATAACTTGGATGATATCAAAAACCAATATCCAAGTGTCAATCTATTTAATCAACAACCCAAAGGTCGGATTCACAATTGATTGAACTTACACATAACCTGTGATATTTCAATTATATAGAAAATATAATGCGGAAAAGAAATAACACAGACACCATAAATTTGGATAACGAGGAAACCGCAAATGCAGAAAAACCCCCCGGGACCTAGTCAAGATTTGAACACCACATTGTATTAAGCCGATACAGACACTAGCCTACTACAAGTTAACTTCGGACTAGAATGTAGTTGAGCCCTAACCAATCTCACACTGATCAAGGTACAGTCGCGCTCCTTACGCCTTTGAATCCTAGCAAGACTCTACGCACTTGATTCCCTTAGATGATCTCACCCACAACTAAGAGTTGCTACGACCCAAAGTCGAAGACTTGATAAACCAATATGTCTCACACAGGAAAGTCTATTGAATAGATAAATCTGTCTCCCATAGAAATACCTAGAAGTTTTTGTTCCGTCTTTTGATAAATCAAGGTGAACAGGAACCAATTGATATACCAGACTTATATTCACGAAGAACAGCCTAGAAATATCAATCACCTAACAATAATCTTAATCTTATGGTAGCGAAACAAGATATTGTGGAATCACAAACGATGAGACGAAGATGTTTGTGACTACTTTTTATCTTGCCTATCGGAGAATAAATCTCGAGCAAATCTTAGAGAAGATAGTACTCAATAAGATAGAAAACAGCAAGATCAGAACATGTAACTATAGAGAAAATAGTTGGGTCTGGCTTCACAATCCCAATGAAGTCTTCAAGTTGTTAACCTACAGGGTTTCGTGAAAAACCTAGAGTTAAAGGAGAATCGACTCTAGTCGCAACTAGTATCACACAGGAGGTGTGGGGATTAGGTTTCCAAGTTGCTAGATTTCTCCTTTATATAGTCTTCAAATCAGGGTTTGCAATCAATGTTAGGTTGGTAACAAAGCATTCAATATTAACCGTTAGATGAAAACCTGATTAGACTCAAGCTAATATCTTTCAATCGTTAGATCGAACTTAGCTTGTTACACACAAATGAAAAGTGACTTCATTTATATATGAGTAACCGTACCTAAACGTGTACACCTTGTTAGCTCGACGATAGTTAACTGAAGTTAGCCATATGAACACTTTCATATAAACCATATTCATATTAACCATAACTAGTTCAAATGACTCAAATGAAACTAGTTCTAGAGTTGTTCAATTGTTTATATTCGCATAAAAGTATACAAGACACAATTGAAGTAAAATCGATTTTGATTCACCCGAATCAATTCATGAACATTATAACCACGGTTTGAGAAAGATTGCATTCCTTATTATATAAATGTATGTATTAGTTCATGAACAAACCGATTTTAGAACATAACCTACTCAAGTATGCAAACGGGTACGCATACCTATGTGGCCAGACCAAGTTTGGGTTCGCCAGTATGCGAACGGGTACGCATACCTTCCAAAACTATGTTGAATTTCCGGAACTTGAAACTCACGCCAGTACGCATACCGGTATGCATATCATGGTTCCCGGACTTGGACAACACATATGCAAGTACGCATACTGTGATATATCCAATCATGGTTATTTGTTCTAAACTCCCATTTCAATAATTGAAACATTCTCGGAAGACGACAATAACTGTCTCACACAAACTATTAGCTTCAAAGCAATTTTCAAGTGATCGAATGATCAATACGAAATATTCCGAGTTTACATCAAATGACTGTCTCACACAAATCATGTAAGATGTTACAAGGCGATTTTCACATGATCATATTTTGACTTTCGTCAAGAATATAAGATGAACTTGGTTAAAGCGAAAGCTTACCAACACATATTTCGAGAAATATGTAAGCGAGTTAAACTCAACTCGAAATATCAAATGTGTATAATCGAAGTTTATATAGCTATACGACTTTTGTCTCAAATAGTAGATAGAGTAGATAGACTTTTGAGTGATAGATGAGTTCAAGTCTCCACATACCTTTTGTTGATGAAGTTCCACAAACTCCCCTTTGTAGTTCTTCGTCTTCAATCGATGAACGCCGTGAAGTCTAATGCTCAACTACACTTACTATCCTAATCCGAGACTTAGCTATAAGTAGACTAGAAATCAAGCTTATAGTTTTGGCAACTAAACTTGACAACAAGGTTGAGATAGCAACGCTTGCGAGTTCGACCGGCCAATGCTCTAACAATCTCCCCCTTTGTAAATTTTAGTGACAAAACTATCAATACATATGGATTACAATATAAATAAACTTTGTAGCTTCTTATCCAAATGCTTGATTTCCTTGGTTCTTCAACATAACTCTAAATATTCGTTACTTCCAAGTACTCCAGTGATTCTAAACGTGTTCAACTCAGCATCATAGTTGTTGAAGATCCGTAGCTATAACAATGAGAAAATAGTAGCTCTCAATCATTGTTATATAGTGTCATAGTATCATTACACAGCATCAAAGTCCAATTGTATCACAACTTTGACAATAATACTATGGTGATATGTATTACTCCCCCTTAGTCAATACTTCATCTCACATGAAAACCACTCCCCCTTACATAATGATCCGTAAACCATATGTATTTGTAGTGTGAACTACACATTAATTTTCCCCCTTTTTGTCAATATAAATTGGCAAAGGTACGAAAACTAGTGGGATCATAATGAAATTCTCATAGAGATACTTCATGACTAAAAGAGAACATATCAACTTTGTTTCGATGATTTCACATAGTCGAAACTTAGTGTCATCAAGGAGTTTATAAAGATACAAGAAAACTCCTACAATATTCCACAGCCGTACTCCCCACAAAGATTTGGCAATTAAGCACAAGTTCAATTAAGAACTCTCCCCCATATAATGTCATTCCCGAAAGAACAACAAGAGCGACCTTACTTTTACAAAAAAAGAAGGATTTCTTTGGACATTAACAAAATACATGAAACATGAATTTGTATCCAGAAAAATCAATTAAATCAACCACAAGAGAACCCATGATTAATTTAATCGGAAATGCTCAACATAAGAGAACTTACGGGGCCACACAATACTTTCACATAGAAGTTGATCAGGGAAAGACCAATACTGCGGAATGTACAAAGATTCATTATATTTTTCATCAATATTTCCATACAAACATATTAATCTTTGTAATCAAAAGTTCACCCTATCTTCATCAATATTTGCATAATGACACGATAGGCTTAACTTTTGACATATATGGGACAATCATAGTTCACGGACGTAAACACTCATATCCCATAACAATTTTTTGCAATATATAAAATCAATAAAGATTAATACTGCAAAATCATCTTCCAAATAAACTTTAGAATTTAAATAAATAAATCTAAAAACATTGCAAGATGAAAATCGTTGTCAATATCTATGTGTACTCACAATAATTTCTATTTAAAACATAAGAATAAATTCTCATAAGAAGTTTCCTAGACATGACAAAAATCAAGTTTCTTTAATAACATCATACCTTTGAAAGGGTCCATCTTAAAAGGTATCACTGATATCCTTGATTCTTTTGACCGTGGAGACTCCATGTTCATGAGTTAGAACATTAATTTTACGATCAACAATGCGGGAAAGATGCCTAGTTTTGAGACAGTCCATGATGAGTTTCTTCTGATTCCTGATCAAGATCTTTTGATTATCAAGGATTTTGGTCTGACCATCAATAAGCTGGTTTATTTGCAGTTGAAGATTTGGAAATTCGACCTTAGTGTCATTATGAAAAAGAATTAAATCCTTGAAAGATTCTCCAATCCAGGAGTTGTACTCTTTCCTTTCAATCATCTTTTTCAAGACACGTTCTTGAACTGAATCGCATCCTTTAATGGCTTCTTCCATCTCAAGATTCACCACATCTTGAGGTCTTGAGGAGTTATCCATTTTTCTTCCCTTTTTTAAAAAAAAATTATTAGGGAAGGAAAAAACAAAATATATATGTTTACGAACAAGAGAGGGACACCCTTGTTATGAAAACCCTAAAACTCCCAAGAAAGACACGGACGTTTGTGGACTGGAAGTGAAAGGTTAATGGATCAGGAAAGATCCAAGAAAAAGAAATACTCTCTGTTTTCAGATATCTCTTACACTCATGACTCAATAACTAAGAAATTACAAGAAGTCGAGAAAAGACTCAACCTCCACAAAAGAAGAAAACAAATAACTCAAACACAAGACAAATGGTAACCTACGGTAGACTTGAGCATCTCACAAATGTCATCCTTGCAACTCTCAAGTTAGATACAAGGATGAAATTACCTAGAGATAGGTAGTAAAGTGAGATGTAATCCCACCATGAGTATTGAGAGATGAATTGTAATTATGATAGGTGTCTAAAACACCTTAATATTTATATATTGTTTATGCTTTCTTTGCTAAGTTTTCTTGTAAAATATGTATCTTATGTTTGCTTTTGAGTGTTTAGGTGAGTCATTTGGAACAAAAGAAGAAGACACTTCGCTTAAAAGGAAAAAAGGTGCAAATGCCGTTGGAGGCGAAATTATTTATCATTTTTTGCTTTTATTTCTTCATCTTTGTCTAAAAAGCATGGCAGCTTTAGTGATGAAGAGAAATTGAAGAGAAGAAGTGAATCTGAGAAATAAGAAGCGGTTGTTGTTGCTGGAAGAATTCGAAGAAGGATGAAAGCGTCGTTTCAGGTGCAAGCGCTGTTAGGAGCAAAGTGGAGGATAAGGGGTTGTTGCCACTTCAGGTGGCCTCTATCCAAAGTTGGGGCGTGAAAATCCAGTTTCTTACAAAATACCAAAAATTCAGTGAAGAAATCATTTTTCTTTTTTTGCTTAAACCGAGTGTGTGGCTGCTGTCTGAGAGAGATGGCTGGTGATTTTCAATTGAGAGTTGGAAGGACATTCAGTGATTTATGAGAATCGAACAATTCAAGGGTTCTTCTGGCGAATGAGTAGAACTATTGCTCAAGTGATGTCAGAGATCGAGAGGAAGAAAAGGGGATCTGTACAGCTGACGAATGAAGAGAGAAAAGATGGGTTTGATACTGTTGAAGTGTTAAGTTTCAGATCGAGAATTTGTGAAGGTTTGGATGTCTGCAGGTTGAATTGAAATGGGGGTTTTGCTTAGGGTTTTGATTTTCTTTTGTTTGTTCTTCCTCAAATTAAAATTAGGGTTCTCTGCTTTTGGAACTGTTGGTGGTGAAGCAAAAGATAGGGTTGAGTTGGTGGTTGGAATGATTTACAGGTGAAGAATGAAGTTGAAACTGCAGTGGTGATGATGGAATTAAATTTGGGATTCTGATGATTTTGAGTGTATGGGTTCACTGCTGTTGGTTTGTGAGAAGAGGAACACAAAGAAGATTTAAACTCAACAGGGTCTTGATGATTGAATCTGGTAAATCAGAGATGGGTATGACTCAGAATTTGGGTCTGAACTGAGATTTGAAGCTGTGTGGGAATGAATGTGCTTGATGGGTTTAGAAGAGATTGATTGCAGGATAATGGTGCTTTCTGATGGTGGTTATGAGTAAGAGCTGGTGGAGATTGAAGTTGTGCTAAGAGAAGGCAGTACAGTGGTGGCTCTGGTGATGCTAACAACAAGAAGCAGATGTCGTAGATGTATGCTAGGACAGGTGAAGGTACAGATGCAGTGAATGTAATTCTGTGTACAGGGAAGATGGAATGGAACTCTAGGAGGAGATGCAGATGGGTTTGTTACAGGGAAGCTGCGAATGGTGGTGGACCTGAGTTATGGCCAGTGCTAATGCTGGCAGTGTGCAGGGAATGGCCTTGCTGTTGAACAATAAAGATGGGAGCTGGAGCTGAGTATTGCAGGCATGAGCTAGTAATGAAGCGGCAGAGAGATCCATGGGACTGAAGCTGTGATGTAGATGGTGGGGAGAGTCTAATGGAAGCATTGCAGGTGATTTGAGAGATGGTGGTGGTACCAGATTCTATATTGAATTGAACTTGCAGCTGCAGTATAGTTGGTTGAGGAATTACTGGTGGAGACTGCAGAGAAGGCCAAGGTGGGAGCTGTTATGATGTTTTTATGAAGATGGCTTGTGATGGTTGTGCAAGAAGAGTAAGGCATGATCTGAATGATTTGTTAGATGTATGCTAAGATGAAATACAAGTGATGGCAGTTCAATGGAAGGCTTGAGACAGAATTGCAGAGAGAACTACAGGTGGAAGAAGTGTAAATGTTGCAAGATTTGTAGTATGAGCAGCCATCATGGCCGGATATGCATTGGTGAAGGGAAATCATTGCGCAACACAAGCTCAGGCCTTTGCAACACCTTTGCAACTGTGGCCTAGAACTCATTCAGCTGACTCTGACCTGACTCATCTAACCCGGTTTGACTCAGTGACTTTGACTGAGTTGGATCGGTTGACTTACTTTGACCGGTGACTTCTCTGATCACTTGAAGATGAATTTGCCGGCCGATTCCCGGCTAAATTCCGGTGATAGAACTAGTTTTCTAGCGACAACTTTTTGAGCGTATTTTCTACATGGGTTGTCTCACACTTGGGCTTGGTGGACATCTTTGTATTAGACTTTTGAAGACTAGACCTAATTTTGGAACAAGAGGAGCTACAAAAGGAAAGACTTCTACAACTTTTGGAGATATCACGGATTCTACTGGGAGCTAAGGAGAGGGCCGCTTTTGTTTACGCTACTAGGGTTTGCTTTGCTTTCATCTTCTTTTCATTATTATTATGTTGATGAACTCCATAGCTATGAGTAGCTAAATTCTATATTATTGGTTAAGGATGTAGTCCTATATCTATAACTTGTGCTTGATTAATGCATTAGATTTCTCTCTTGATTATCGTTCAAATCTCTACTGTTTTTATAATCACATGATTGATGTATTGTGATAGGATTTAGATGTTTGTTTAGTTAAGTGGCCAATTAATTAAACTTGCATCCTTGTCCATAGCTATTTTAGGGTTTTTCATCAAGCGATAACCCAAATACAAGTAGCATGATATGATTACGGTTTGTAGTGATACACTCTTGTAATCATATGCAGAGTTTGACCATTGTCCGAATTGTCATGCGCAATGTATCACAATTGCATTGATTGGCCTATTTCTGAAACTTAATGCTCCTAGGAATTGAACTTAATTAGCGCAAGGCGTTAGGTTATTCTTTAGGTAGAATTCACACACGCAGCTCTAATGTGTGTGTTGATGAACTTAGGAAATTATCGGATTATCTTGCTCACTTGATAGTCTAGGGCTTTTGATAATAAAAGAGATTAAATCGTAATTCTAATCATATATGCAAGCACATGTTTAAGATTGAAGATGAATTCCTTGACCAATATCTTTCTCTCATTGATTATTTTTCTAATTTACTTTTTTTTGATTTACTTTTATTGCTTACATAAAAATCAGAAATCCCCCAAATTGGTTACTTTAGGAAATTGAATACATAATAACTACAATTGCCTCTCTGTGGAAACGAACTCTTTCTTATCATATACTTTAGGAAAGTGAAATTATTTTTGACGCATACGATAGCGATCAAATTACCATTTGAGAGTTTGAATCTAATATTCCTCACCTTCCTTTGGTTATTTCTCATTCTAGAAGAATTCGACATAACCTTTTTAGACAATCCATCAGAGAAAATTTTCCGAGGATTAAGTCTAGGACCTCTAGAGATTGGTTCCAGAGGGTTAGAATTGAAACGATTCCTTCTCCTAGACTTAGGTCTACTATACTTGTTCTCAATAGCACTGGGAATGCGTAAGTTTGTAGCGCACAAACTAGCACCATTAAAAGGGACACCATTAATAGGGACATGATTCCTGTGGTGATTTCTAGAGGAGTGACTCTGGAAACCTTGTGCATGAGAATTCTGGTAGATTGTAGGAATGAAATCCATTGTAGATGTTGTGAGACAATTTACTCAGTCGACAGCAAAAAGAAGTAGATTTTGAAGCTCAAAAATCTGTTTCTTTTTAGCAAAACAATGAGAATCATAATAATTTCTTTTCCCACAGAAGGAAAAGGTTCGTAGAAGAGGAACATCGGAAGAACCCTATTTTAAACTAGTAGCCCTATTAGAAAGCTGCAAGACATGTGAACATTTCTTAACAGATACTTCTTTTGAAGTATTTTTCTTCATGTACAGTAATCCCTTATGAGAATTAGAGATTGGCACGGAAGAAGATTTACTTAATAAAACAAGTTTTTCCCTTTCCAAGGATTTGCACTGTTCCTGGGCTATAAGCAGAGATGCAACAAGTTTATCTTTTTCAACATGAATGCTGTTCAGATCTGATGAATGAGTCTTAATCAAACGTTTTTCTCTTATTGAATTTTCGTTAACAATATCCTCAAGAGAACTAATCTTTTCACGCTGTAGAGTAGTTTCTTGAACAAGTTTTTCGATATTGTTAGAGAAGGACTCAATGATGCTATAGAGTTCACGTTCTCGACCAAGAGACTTCTCAAGTTCATCAATGAGCTGATCATGTTTTTCTTTAAGAGACATTATCTTAGCTCCTTGAAAAACATTGAACTCAACAAATTTTTTTTTGAGTTCTGGTGAGTTCCATTTCAGTTTCAGACATAGTATTAAATGTCATATCAGAGGGAATGTTATCAGAATTTGATAGGAAAAAAAATCTTACCTCGGGATTCGGAAGAATCTGCAAATGAGTTATCGTTAGAGGTAAGCCCAAGAATTTAGTATAATCAAAACTTTTGGAACACATTTCTAAGTGCGCGAGTTTGAGATAAACACTATCCATACAAATCAGATTGCCACAAACATAGACTTATGAGGTCTTAAACGTGTTTGCCTACTCTGATACCAATTGAAAAAGCGGGGGTCTAACAACCACACCCAATATTTCACTTAGCAATCTGTATGGACTAACTCCAATATACTTTCAAGAGAATCAACTAGATAGACAGACTCAATCTTAAGAAAAGTATATCCAAGAGTTATATCTCTATTTTTCAATTCAATCTGCAATCAAACAAACAGGAATTTGCGAGCCCGATTGAATATAAGAAATAACTTGGACTGTATCAAAAACCAATATCCAAGTGTCAATCAATTTAATGAACAACCCAAAGGTCGGATTCATAATTGATTGAATTTACGCACAACCTGTGATATTTCAATTATATAGAAAATATAATGCGGAAAAGAAATAACACAGACACCAGAAATTTTGTTAACGAGGAAACCGCAAATGCAGAAAAACCCCGGGACCTAGTCCAGATTTGAACACCACACTGTATTAAGCCGCTACAAACACTAGCCCACTACAAGTTAACTTCGGACTGGAATGTGGTTGAGCCCTAACCAATCTCTCACTGATCAAGGTACAGTCGCGTTTCTTACGCCTCTGATTCCCAGCAGGACTCTACGCACTTGATTACCTTAGCTGATCTCACCCACAACTAAGAGTTGCTACGACCCAAAGTCGAAGACTTGATAAACCAATCTGTCTCACACAGAAAAGTCTATTGAATATATAAATCTGTCTCCCACAAAAATACCAAGAAGTTTTTGTTCCGTCTTTTGATAAATCAAGGTGAACATGAACCAATTGATATACCAGACTTATATTCCCGAAGAATAGCTTAGAAATATCAATCACCTCACAATAATCTTAATCGTATGGTAGCTAAACAAGATATTGTGGAATCACAAACGATGAGACGAAGATGTTTGTGACTACTTTTTATCTTTCCTATCGAAAATAAATCTCGAGCAAATCTTAGAGAAGATAGTTCTCAATACGATAGAAAACGGCAAGATCAGAACAAGCAACTACAGAGAAAATAGTTGGGCCTGGCTTCACAATCCCAATGAAGGTTTCAAGTCGTTAACCTACACGGTTTCTTGAAAAACCTAAGGTTACAGGAGAATCAACTATAGTCGCAACTAGTATCACACGGGAGGTGTGGGGATTAGGTTTCCCAGTTGCTAGAGTTCTCCTTTATATAGTCTTCAAATCAGGGTTTGCAATCAATGTTACCTTGGTAACAAAGCATTCAATATTCACCGTTAGATGAAAACCTGATTAGACTCAAGCTAATATCTTTCAACCATTAGATTGAACTTAGCTTGTTACACACAAATGAAAAGTGACTTCATTTAGATATGAGTAACTGGACCTAAACGTGTACACCTTGTTGGCACAACGATAGTTAACCGAAGTTAGCCATATGAACACTTTCATATCAACCATATTCATTTTAACCATAACTAGTTCAAATGACTCAAATGAAACTAGTTCTAGAGTTGTTCAATTGTTTATGTTCTCATAGAAGTATACAAGACACAATTGAAGCAAAATCGATTTTGATTCACCCGAATCAATTCATGAACATTATAGCCACGTTTTGCAAAAAAAATCATTCCTTATTATATAAATGTATTAGTTCAAGAACAAACCGATTTTAGAACATAACCTACTCAAGTATGCAAACGGGCACGCATACCTAAGTGGCCGTACCAAGTTTGGGTTCGCTAGTATGCCAACGGGTACGCATACCTTCCAAAACTCGGTTGAATTTCCGGAACTTGAAACTCATGCCAGCACGCATACCGGTATGCATACTAAGTTCCCGGACTTCCATAACAAACCAGTACGCATACGGGTATTGGTGTGAATTTTAAGTTGTTGTAAAAAGTGATAAGTAGAGTTCGTTCAACTCGGGATTGTGAAGGATTTTCGAAAATTAAATAAAGTTGTTTCAACAATAATAAGAAAATACCGAGACTCTTGATTCCACCATTGACCAATTAAGTGATAAATTCTAATCAATATCCATGCAATTTTTTCTTTTAAAATGATTCTAATATTTTGCCTTTAATAGATTTTTGAAGTAATAATTGTA
>JAJJMB010012081.1:5046443-5108182 GCA_023531105.1 Papaver atlanticum
TTTCTTGTTTTAGAATTTCCACGCGTATCTGAGCTTTCCTTTTGATTCTAAACTCTTCCTTAGATAGATATCAAGCTTTGGGAAGAAAATCTTGCCTTTAATCTCTCTAAAATTTCCTAAAATCGGTCAAACACGTGACTTTCCATATTTTGCTGTTGAGATAAAAATTCGTCGATTGAACCCAGTTTAATCGATTTCAACACCCATTTTAGATTCCTAGACCCATAAGGAGTCTACCCTATGAAAATCAGAGGTTTAATCGACCTCAAACTCCTCCAAATCACTACCACCAAAACTGCCAGAATGTGTTTATATTTTCCCGCCAAAATCAGAATTTGAATTTTGAGAAGAAAGTGACCTACCCCTATCAAGTCCCGGTCTGTGTTTAGTAGCTGCTTGGAATGGGTTACCCCTTATCCAAAATGAGAGTCCGAATAGCAAATGTCCTTCCAGGTGTCTTTAACAAGTTTTTGAGCTAATTTCGCCGCAAAAGCCTATTTCTCCAAAAACACCTACAAAGGGATAAAATACCAAAATTAGTACAAAAATGGGTACTAACAATATGCACAATAGAGATGAAAATAGACCCATAAATACGTCTATCAGGTATGCATACCATGGTCCTCGTACTTGGACAACACATATGCAAGTACGAACAGCTGTGCTATATCCAATCATGGTTATTTGTTCTAACTCCCATTTCAATCATTGAAACATTCTCGTAAGACGACAATAGCTGTCTCACACAAACTATTAGCTTCAAAGCAATTTTCAAGTGATCGAATGATTAATACGAAACATTCCGAGTCTACATCAAATGACTGTCTCACACAAATCATGTAAGACGTTACAAGGCGATTTTCACATGATCATCTTTTGACTTTCATCAAGAATATAAGATGAACTTGGTTAAAGCTAAAGCTTACCAACATATATTTCGAGAAATACGTAAGCGAGTTAAACTCAACTCGGAATATCAAATGTGTATAATCGAAGTCTATATAGATATACGACTTTTGTCTCAAATAGGAGATAGAGTAGATAGACTTTTGAGTGATAGATGAGTTCAAGTCTCCAAATACCTTTTGTTGATGAAGTTCCACAAGCTCCCCTATGTAGTTCTTCGTCTTCAATCGATGAACGCCGTGAAGTCTAATGCTCAACTACACTTACTATCCTAATCCGAGACTTAGCTATAAGTAAACTAGAAATCAAGACTTATAGTTTTGGCAACTAAATTTGACAAAAATCTTGAGATAACAACGCTTGCGAGTTCGACCGAGCAGTGCTCTAACAATCACAAAGAACGAGTTTTTTCTAATTTTGTTGATAGACGCAACTTATAATCTAGGTTAATTCAATAATTCTTGTCTATTCTAAGGTCTTTTTCTTTTGATATAAGGTAGTTCAAGAATTATTATTCATAAACCCTAGGTTTGATAGATTTTAGTTCACGACCGTATACCGACATTAGTTGGTCGAAATCTGAACTAGAAAGAAAACTTCAATAAAGGTGTCTCATAAATTCCTTAAGAAGTTTTAACAAGATATCTCTAGATTTATTCTAGTTGTTCTTGTTGTAGAATAATTAGGTTTTTCTTCTTATTTTGAAGAGTATAATAATCCATAATCGACAAGTTTGTTTTGATATTACTTTTACCTTGTAATTATTCAAAACAAACACAAGATTTCCAAAACCTTGGTTCACACCTAAAAGGGAAATCAAAATCGGTGTTTTGTGGATTCAAAACACAAAAAGTATTCACTGAGGATGAAGCAACTCTTAGGATATAAAGGACGTCAGCTAAGGGAATCAAGTGCGTAGAGCCTTGCGAGGTACAAGAGATGTAAGGAGTGCGACTGAATTACTTGGATATTGGATTCGATCTAACCTACATTACAGTCTGAAGTCTAATAGTAGGTTAATGTCTGTAGCGGCTTAATACAACTCGGTGTTCAAATTAGACGAGGTCCAGAGTTTTTATGTGGGTGCAGTTTTCCTAGTTAACAAAATTTCTATGTGTCTGCCTTTACTCTTTACTTCCGCATTATATTTATTTTTGATACAATTAAAGAATGTTAACACCATCACTAGGAGATTTCTTCCTTCCTTGTGATGTGGAGATTCCTTGATTAGAGGAAGAACAAGGCACATCTTTTCCAATAGAAAGGGATTGCGATTTATCTTCTGGAACTTAAGTCTCAGTTGAGTTAGAAGCGATTGGCATGGTGGACTCTTCAGAACATCCCTGAATAGAGAGTTTACTCAAAAGACGTTCAATTTCCAAGGCATCCTTTTTGAGTTTCGCCTCGAGTAAGATTCGTGAAGAGCAAACTCCAACGTTTTCCTCGCTAAGAGCCTTTAAATTAGAGTCACGAACTTTTACTATACCGATAAGAGCATTGACATGGTTTTTCAACCGATTGATCCTATCAGCCTGGATTCTAACAAGATTTAGAATCAGGTCACTCTCTTTGGCTGCTTCCCTTTCTTCAACAGAGTCAGACTCGTTCGAAAGGTAATCGGGGAAACACTTGTCAATGCAAATCTGTTTCGTTAGAACACTGGGTTCATCTATATTTGAGATTTACAAATCTTTCTCATTAATAGATTTCACAAAAACAGAGTTTTTGTTTCTGGTGATGCGTTTATAAAGATAACACTATTGTCCATAGAGTCAGATCACTACAAATACAGACTTATGAGGTCTTAAACGTGTTTGCCTGCTCTGATACCAATTGAAATAGCGGGGGTCTAACAACCACACCCAATATTCGCTTAGCAATCTGTATGGACAAACTCCAATATAATTCCAAGAGAATCAACTAGACAGTCAGACTCAATCAATGAAAATATATCCAAGAGTTGTATCTCTATTTCTCAATGTAATCAGCAAATCAAACAAATAGAAATCCGCGAGCCTGATTAATATGAGAAACAACTTGAACGGTACCAAAGACCAATATTCAAGTGTCAATCAATTTATATACAAACCAAAGGTTGGATTATTTAATTAATTGAACTACGCACAACCTGTGATATTTCAATTATATAAACAAATATTATGCGGAAAACAAATAACATAGACACCAGAAATTTTGTTAACGAGGAAACCGCAAATGCAGATAAACCCCAGGACCTAGTCCATATTTGAACTCCACACTGTATTAAGCCGCTACAGACACTAACCTACTACAAGTAAACTTCGGACTGGAATGTGGTTGATCCATAACCAATCTCACACTGATCAAGGTACAGTCGCGTTTCTTACGCCTCTGATTCCCAGCAGGACTCTACGCACTTGATTACCTTAGCTGATCTCACCCACAACTAAGAGTTGCTACGACCCAAAGTCGAAGACTTGATAAACCAATCTGTCTCACACAGAAAAGTCTATTGAATAGATAAATCTGTCTCCGACAGATAAACCTATGAGTTTTGTTTCGTCTTTTGATAAATCAAGGTGAACATGAAACAATTGATATACCGGACTTATATTCCCGAAGAACAACCTAGAAATATCAATCACCTCACAATAATCTTAATCGTATGGTAGCGAAATAAGATATTGTGGAATCACAAACGATGAGACGAAGATGTTTGTGACTACTTTTTATCTTTCCTATCGGAGAATAAATCTCGAGAAAATCTTAGTGAAGATAGTACTCAATACGATAGAAAACAGCAAGATCAGAACACGCAACTACAGAGAAAATAGTTGGGTCTGGCTTCACATTCCCAATGAAGTCTTCAAGTCGTTAACCTACAGGGTTTCGTGAAAAACCTAAGGTTAAAGTAGAATCGACTCTAGTCGAAACTAGTATCACACAAGAGGTGTGGGGATTAGGTTTCCTAGTTGCTAGAGTTCTCCCTTATATAGTCTTCAAACCAGGGTTCACAATCTAAGTTACCTTGTAAACAAAGCATTCAATATTCACTGTTAGATGAAAACATGATTAGACTCAAGATAATATCTTTCAACCGTTAGATCAAACTTAGCTTGTTACACACAAATGAAAAGTGATTTCATTTAGATATGGGTAATCGTACCTAAACGTGTACACCTTGTTGGCTCAACAATAGTTAACCGAAGTTAGCCATATGAACACTTTCATATCAACCATATATATCTTAACCATAACTAGTTCGAGTGATTCAAATTAAACTAGTTCTAGAGTTGTTCAATTGTTTATATTCTCATAAAAGTATACAAGACACAATTGAATCAAAATCGATTTTGATTCAGTGGAATTAATTCATGAACATTATAGCCACAGTTTTCAAAAGCTTGTATTCCTTATTATATATAAATGTATTAGTTCATGAATAAAACGATTTTAGAACATAACCCACTCAAGTATGCAAACGGGTATGCATACCTAAGTAGTCGGACTTGGACTGTGTTCGCCAGTATGCAAACGGGTACGCATACTATCTTACACTTCCAAACCTAAGTTGAAACCAGTACGCATATAGGTACGCATACTTCAGTACCCGGACTTCAACTGACTTCTCCAGTACGTGTACAGGTACGCATACTCTAGCTCCCGCACTTTACCTGACCAACCAGTACGTATACGGGTATGCATACTTAGTTCCGGTCTTGGATCAACACATATGCAAGTACGCATACTGTGCTTATAATCCAATCATGGTTAAGTGTTCTAAACTCCCATTTCAATCATTGAAACATTTTCGTAAGACGACAATAGCTTTCTCACACAAACTATTAGCTTCAAAGCAATTTGCAAGTGATCGAATGATCAATACGAAACATTCTGAGTATACATCAAATGACTGTCTCACACAAATCATGTAAGATGTTACAAGGCGATTTTCACATGATCATCTTTTGACTTTCGTCAAGAATATAAGATGGAATTGGTTAAAGCGAAAGCTTACCAACACATATTTCGAGAAAT
This sequence comes from Papaver atlanticum, assembly GCA_023531105.1. Classification (NCBI taxonomy): domain Eukaryota; kingdom Viridiplantae; phylum Streptophyta; class Magnoliopsida; order Ranunculales; family Papaveraceae; genus Papaver; species Papaver atlanticum. Next base: position 5,051,367 of record JAJJMB010012081.1, read on the forward strand.
ATGTAAGCGAGTTAAACTCATCTCGAAATATCAAATGTGCATAATCGAAGTCTATATAGTTATACGACTTTTGGCTCAAATAAGAGATAGAGTAGATAGACTTTTGAGTGATATATTAGTTCAAGTCTCCACATACCTTTTGTTGATGAAGTTCCACAAACTCCCCTTAGTAGTTCTTCGTCTTCAATCGATGAACGCCGTGAAGTCTAATGCTCAACTACACTTTCTATCCTAATTCGAGACTTAGTTATAAGTAGACTAGAAATCAAGACTTATAGTTCCGGCAACTAAACTTGACAACAAGCTTGAGATAGCAACGCTTGCGAGTTCGACCGAGCAGTGCTCTAACAGGACTAAACCGCAAAAACGTGACTAAATGCATTTTTAGCCAAGTTTTTGGTGTTTCCTCTTCTAGGAAAGATGGTTATTCTTTCACACACAATAAATTGCCATATTAAAGGGTGTGTCATATTTTAAACTCCTTCCTAAGTTAAATTGTAATTTATGTACAAAACTACAATTTATGCTAACTAATCATTTATTTTATTATTTATGCTAGAGTTGTAAATTATGAAAGATTCTCAAAATAAGGAGAGTCTTGAAAAAGAAAAAAATCTCACGAACTTATTTAAGATTCAAGCTACCGTTCACTATAAATAAAGGGTTTATTTAAGCTACACAATTCATCCCTTGGAAAATTTGTGTGTACTTCATAAGGTTGCTTTCTATAACTTTTGTTCTTCAAGAACAAGAGAGAGATATAAAACTTTGCTTCGGGATCGCGAAACACTAATTGGTAATAATCTTCTTAGATAGTTATGCAACTTGTAATCTAGGTTAATTCAATATTCCTTGACTATTCTAAGGTCTTTCTCTTCTGATATAAGGCTATTCAAGGATTGTTGATCATAAATCCTAGATTCGGTAGATCTAAATCTAAGATCATACACCGACACTAGTTGGTCGAAATATGGATTAGAAATAAAACTTCATATAAGGTGTCTCATAAATTCCTTATGGAGTTTTACAAGATATCTCTAGATTTACTCGAGTTGTTCCTGTTGTAGAATATATCAGGTTCTCTACAAGTTTTTAAGAGTATAAACCCTAATTCTACAAGTTCTTTTTTATATTACTTTTTACCTAGTAATTGTTCATAACAAACACAAGACTTCCAAAACTTGATTCGTATCTAAAGGGAAATCAAACCATTATTTTTTGAAAAAAAGAATATCAAAAAGTCTTCACTTAAGCTGAAACAACTCTTAGGATGTAAAAGACTGCAGCTAAGGGAATCAATTGCGTAAAGCCTTGCGAGGTTCAAGAGATGTAAGGAGCACGACTGCAGCTGAATTTCTTGGAGGATTAATTCGGTTTTAACTACATTCAAGTTCGAAGTATGATAGTATGCTGGTTTCAGTGGCGGCTTAATACGGTTCAGTGTTTAAATCTGGACGAGGTCCCGGGGTTTTTCTGCAGGTGCAATTTTCCTCGTTAACAAAATTTCTCTATTCTTGCTTTAATTTTTACTTCCGTATTTTATTTATGTTTGACGTAATTAAAATAAAAGCAAGTGAATTCGTATAATCAACCTAGACATTTTTTAATTAAAATTATATAGAACCTACAAGACTTGTTCTTATGAATTCGTATCTTAAAATATGGATTACAATACTTGTTCTTGTTGGAATTCGTTTCGTTTACTATTCCAGTACATACTAGGTTAATCTTGTATATTTATATTTGATATTGTCCAAGAGTTATTGTATACAATCAAGTATATGGATCTTTGATCGAAGCTACTGATTGTACAAGAAAGATATACCGTATATACAATCATATACAAGGATCTTTTGTGAAGGTCTACTTGTTGATAGTATTAGGTTTTGTCTTATGGGTCCAAACTAAAAAGTTTGTGGTGTTCTAGGTACCCCTGCGTTTTCACATTTCATGTGCTTAAATTAGCAATAATTTCTTAATACACCATATAAAATCCCGTATAAAATATGGTTAAATCTAAAATTTAAATTCAAAAAATTGAGCCCATTGTCCCATAGCTTTATGTCAATTTAAAGTCGCGTGGTACAATGCCCAACAAGGGTTCAAGAGACTTTTCTAGGGGTTTTCCCTGGTTGGTATAACAACACTCTTAAAATAGTTCAACATCCATCAACACCAATATATCGGTGGCATGTGAAGTGACTCTTCACAAGAGTAATATAATTTGTACTAGTTAACTACTAATAGACCAATCACATATTCACAACTCACCCCTTTTAAGTGGTTCGTTAGAATAATATACCACAATCATTCACGGCAATTTTTTAGAGGTTGCTATGTTTTATTTCAGGTTTACGGACTCGTATCTGTTTGATTACTGATTGTGTAGAGAAAGAGATAAAGCTCTTTGATATATTTCCTTGATCGAGTTTCATTAAGTTGTTACTCACAGAATTATATTATAGTTTAGTCCATACATATTGCCGAACGAAAAAGTTGGGTGTGGTTTTTGTACCCCCGCGTTTTCATTTGGTATCAGAGTAGGCAAACACGCTAAGACGTCACAAGTCCGTGTTTGAATCAATCTGACTATATGGAAAGAAGTGATATCTCTATAAACGTATCGCCAGTCTTCAATGGCTCAAATTACTTATGGTAGAAAATTGCTATGCGTGCCTTTTTACAAGTTCGAGATTTTCAATCATGGTTTCGTGTTGTAAATGGCTACGATCCTCCAACAATTATAGTAGACGGTGTAACTGTTGCAAAAGACATAGCGAATTATAGTAAATCCGAGATTAGTGTTGCAAAGCAAAACTCTGATAGGTTAAACGCTATTATTCAGGCCATAAGCCCATATATTCAGCACCATGTGACCACGTGCACTAAGTTTAAAGATGCTTGGGATATCTTAGCAACCATATTTTAAGGGAATACCTCTGAGAAAGAAGCTAGGCTTCATAGCCTAAATTCTGATTGGGAAAACCTTTGTATGGCTGACGAAGATTCGTTTGATGAGTTTAATCAAAAAGCGTCTGAAATTGTTAATGCACCCTTTGCATTGGGTAAGACTATTCCTGAAAAGGATATTGTGATGAAAATTCAACGATCTCTACCATCTAGATATGATTCTAAGAAACACGCCATAGTTGAAGAAAATAACCTTGAAACACTTTCCAGAAACACTCTTGCTGGAAAGTTAAATATCTTTGATATGGAACTAAGCAAAAGAAATACCTATCACTCTACAAGTAACTCTGTTACTACGTCTGATGATAATTCTTTATTTCCTGAACTGATTGATAAAAAAGATGAGAATATCTTTAATGTTACCCTGTCACTGTTTGTACAATAGTTGAAGAAAACTCTTAAACAGAAAAAAAGAAAATCCTGTAAAAAAAAAACCCTTTATCAATTAAGGTTAAGGATAGTAACGTTCTCAAAGACTATCATGATGACCATTGTTTCAAATATCTTGGACATGGTCATGATATTTCTGTTTGCCCAAAAAAGAAGTATTGTGAGAAAACCAAAGCATGGATAAAAACTTAGATTACTGTTCCGAGGATAAAAACCATGAAATGTTTCTCACATACTTTGCTGATAATCATTCATATGTTCCTAACAATACTAGTTGATCTACACAAGACAATTCACCTTCTTTAGAAACGGATCAATTGATTAAACAAATTTTTTCAATGAATATCGATTTCCTACTGGAAAAGGAATCTTGGGCTAAAAGGATTGAGAGTTTGGAGCTTCAACTAGAAATCTTGAAAAAGAAAAAGATGATGCCTTCTAATGTTCACAAAGAGAAAAATCAATCTAGTTCAAGAAAATCTCATAAGAACAGTCACCATAAATATCCTAAACATAAGATCAGGAAAACTCCTTCACTGGAAAGGAATAACCTGACTTGTCACAATAATACAACTGAATCTCAGAATTCGTTGTGTGAAAATTTGGGTCACTCAGAAGTTGGCGATGTTTCAAGGATAAGAGTTCTGAATAAGGATCCTTCACTATTGCGAAGGAAAAAGAAAAAGTATCATAATAAATGAAAGCAACTTTCGAAAGAGATGTTCAAAACCATTCATAGTCTGCAAAGACCGATAAACAGTGCGTGCAAAATATTGCGGGAGAAAAAGATGTCATAAAATATTGGTCGTTTTCCTATGATGGTTAATAAGAAACAAGAAACAAGGAAAGATGTGTTGAAAACTCATTCTCTCCTTAGGAAACCACTCGATCATTCGTTGGATGGGAGAAATTACAATTTGTAATAGTCTCTAAGGTTGCTTTGTCTTCCCTTGGATAAGAACCACAACCTGGAAAAAAACAACGGGTGAAGAGTTTGTCCTGGTTGTATCAAGTTATTTGAGCTCTACTCCATGAATTTGTTCACATGACAAACTTGTTCCTTGTTATCCTTCTTGTGCTCTAAATTCGTTTATTGAGCTAAGAAACTGTTCTTATGACTCCATTTTTTAATGCAACGTGCACGGTTCCTAGGTATGCATACGAAATTAGTTTCACAAGGCATATTTGGTTATTCGGAATTCCTTTTAGGGTTTTTGTCAAGGTCATTTTGGGAAGTTATCATTCTCTCTATATTTTTAAGGTTGAAAGATTCACTTCATGTGCAATTTTTTCATTTACCTTTATCATGTCCTCATCAAGTCTTTCTAGTAAAGAGGATGATGTCCGGAATAATCTCTTTTCTTCTAGGAAAGTTCGTTTTGATTCTTCTGATAGTGATATAGGTCAAGACAAGCGCGAATCCACACCTTGTGAGAATCCTTCAAATTCTCAACTTGATAAGCTTTCACTAACTAGGAATCTTGTTTTAGAACAAGTTCGTGTTCTGAAGAATGAACTCGAATCATCAACCAAAAGACTTGAAGACAAGATTGATAACCTTGAATCCAGATTAGATCTAATCGAATAAAAACTTGATGAATACAGAGAATATGAGAAGAGCCTTCAAAGTAAGTAAAGAGACTATTGTGATCTTTAGGTTTTGTCTTTAATAATGTCTAGGAAACTTCTTGTGAGAATTTATTCTTGTGTTCGAGAAGGATAACTAGGGTTTGGTATAACATATATTGTGATTACACAAGCTATTTCCAATGATTTTCATCTTGCATGTTTTTATATTTATTTATTTAAATTCTAAGTTTTTGGAAGATGAACTTGCAGTATTTAATCTTATTGGTTTTATATATTGCAAATATTTTATGAGATATATGTGCTTTTGCGTTTTGTGAATTGTGCTGATATCTCATATATGCTCAAAAGTTAAATCTATTAGGTCTTTATGCATATATTGATGAAAAATAGAATGAACTTTTTGAGATATTCCGCAGTATTGATCTCTCCTTGATCCACTTTTGTGAAAGTACAACATATTACTCTATAAGTTCTCTTGTATTGAGTAATACCGGTTAAATTAATCAAAAATATTCTCCTATGGTTAATTTACTCGATGTTTACTGGATACAAATTCATGTGATTTGTTAAGTCTTTCACGGTGACTTAATTGCGTTTGCAGGAACTCTTAGAATCTAATGTCCAAAGAAATCCTTTTTTTTTTTTTTTGTAAAAGTAAGATCGCTCATGTTGTTCTTTTGGGAATGACATCAAAGGGGGAGAGTTCTTAAATTAACTTGTTCTTAACTGCTACATCTTTGTGGGGAGAGCGGTTATGGAATATGCAGGGGTTAACTTGTATCTTAATAAACTCCTTGATGAAGACACTAAGTTTCGACTCTGTGATATCATCCAAAGAAAAGTTGATATGCTTCTCTAGTCATGAATTATCTTTTGAGAATTCATTATGATTCCATAGTTTTCGTACCTTTGCCAATTTATATTGACAAAAAGGGGGAGAATTATTTAGCAGTTCATACTACATACATATGGTTTATGGATCATTATGTAAGGGGGAGTGATAGACGCATTTATGTGTCTATTTTCATCTCTATTGTGTATATTGTTAGTACCCATTTTTGTACTTATTTTGGTATTTTATCTCTTTGTAGGTGTTTTTGGAGAAATAAGCTTTTGCGGCGAATTGGCTCGAAAAGTTGATAAATGCAACCCAAGGGATGAGTGTTATGCGGACTCCAGCAATGGATAAGGGGTAACCTTTCCCCTTCACGTTCAAATTATGAATTTGGGCGGGAAAATATAAACACGTTCCTGGCAGTTTTGGTGATCGTGATTTGGAGGAGTTTGAGGTCGAATAAACCTCTGATTTTCATAGGGTAGACTCCTTATGGGTCTAGGAATCTAACATGGGTGTTGAAATCGATTAAACTGGGCTCAATCGACGGATTTTTATCTCAACAACAAAATATGGAAAGTCACGTGTGTGACCGATTTTAGGAAATTTTAGAGAGATTAAAGTGCTATAAACCTTCCAAACATTGGTATCTATCTAAGGAAGAGTTTAGAATCAAAAGGAAATCTCAGAAATGCGTAGAAATTCTAAAACAAGAAATTGCCGCAACTTTGCCGTGAAGAGAAAGGAAGAGATTTTGGAAGATTTTGGAGAGATTTAATCGCTCTTTTTGATATAAATAGATTGGTTGGGTCATATAGAAGGGGTGTCGAAAGTTAGGGGAAGTTTAGAACACCATAGAGCCGAGAAATCAAAGGTGAAGGAAACCGGGTTCTGCTGCTGCTGCTGAAGAACACGAAGAACATTGACCCACACGGAACAGTCGTAGACGAGTGTCGTTCTTCAACAGCAGAACCGATTTATCGTTTATAAACATCACTTCAATTGTAATGGTGACTTCTGTAACGACCATTAAGTCTTGCAGATTCGCTGTATTATTATTTCTCTTCAATAAAAACACCTTTTGAGCCATGATTTATTCTTTTGAGCGTGTTTTAACCATGAAGAGATAAACCCCAACACTGGGATGACGGGGGAAGCCCTATTTCACGCATGTGGTAATTCTAATAATTCTTTTATGACTATTTGCATTGATTTTTAATTGATTTATGATTTTTATTGAATGGGTGTGATTTCGTTTGATGATGTATGCTTGGTCAATGTATTTTTGATACATCATGCTTTTGATTTACAGTCATTGCTTTTCAAAAATCTACTTTTCGCAAAGAATAAGAGTCCATATTTTTAATATTTGAGCTATAATTGATTGGAATTATTATTTGAATCACATGAATGGAATTTGGTGGAATCCCGAGTCCCAGTAACTCTCGCACCCTTTGTAATATTTTTGTATATATTTTTATTAAATTTAAAAACTCGAATCTTCACAAGTCTTAGAGTTCGAATCCTATTTACCATTACTACAACATCTTTTAGAATCACATCAGGGAGTGGATTCCAATCTATAGGTTTTACCTATTATACAAAAGATGGAAGTATTGACTAAGGGGAAGTAAAACATATCACCGTAGTATTATTTCAAAGTTATGATACAATTGGACTTTGATAAAGATAATAATACTATGACACTGAACAACAATGATTCAGAACATTTGTTTTCTTATTGTTATCGCTACGGATCTTCAACAACAATGATGTTGAGTTGAACACGTTCAGAATCGATGGAGAACTTGAAGTTACGAAGAATTCAAGAAGTTGAAGAACCAAGGAAATCAAGCATGATGGATTAGAAGCTTCAAAGTTTTATTTATTTTGTAATCCATATGTATTGATAGTTTTGTCACTAAAATTGACAAAGGTGGAGTGTTAGAGAATTGCTCGGTCGAACTCACAAGTGTTTCTAGATCAAGCTTGTTGTCAAATTTAGTTGATCAAAACTATATCTTGATTTCTAGTCTACTAATAACTATGTATTGAATTAGGATAGAAGTGTGTAGTTGAGTCTCTGACTTCATGACGTTCACCATTTGAAGAAGAAGATCTAGTGAAAACTTTGGAGGAACTTCGACGACAAAAGTTATGTGAAGACTGAAACTTATCTGTCACTCAGATGTCTATTAAATTCTATCTATTAATGAGACTAAGTCGTATAATTATATAGATTTTATATTATATACACATTGAAATTTCGAGTCGAGTTTATCTCGTTAATATAGTTCTCGAAATACGAGTTTAAAGCTTAAAATGCTTCATTCATCTACATGAAAACTTTTATTATGAATAATTCATTTGTTGGAAACAAAATATTAAGTCAAGTTGATCATGTGAAAATTACCTTGAACATCTTACATGATATGTGTGAGACAATCATTTGATGTTAACTCGGGATGTTTCGTATTGATCAAATAATCATTTGAAAATTACTTGAAGCCAGTGGTATGTGAAAGATTATTATTTTCGTTCTTCTAAGGATGTTTCAAATCGATTATCGAGAGTTTTAGAACTACTACTGAAATTCTTGATACAACACAATATGTGTACCTAGTATGCGAACTAGTGAAACTAGTTTGGGTCCGGAATTCTTGTTTGCGAACTGGTTTATCTGTGATGGGTCGTGAGCTGTTGTTTGCAAACTAGCTGAGGTAGGTAAGGTCCGAAACTATTTTACGCGAACTCGGTTCATGTATAGGTAGGTCCTACAGTCGGCAGTTAAGACAGCTCTTGTTCATGTACTTTGTATGCGAACTAAATTGTCTGAACTCCTGAACTCAGGTTTGTTAGCGAACTCAGTTTGCAAACTAAAGTCTCTGAATTTTTAATACCTTTAAGGTATGCGAACTCGGTTTTCAAACCATGGCATAACGTTCATGAATTGGTTATAGTATAGTACTTTGTGCACATATAAACCAAGCCGAATATGTTTCAAATGCTTCACATATATTTCCATGAGATATTAAGCATTTGAACAACTCTCTTAAAATACATATTAGATACATTTGATCATCTATCAAAATTGGTTGATTATCAAATTTAGTCTAGAAGTGTTTGATGAATATGGCTAAGCTAAAAGTGTTCATGTGGCTAACTTCGGTTAACTGTTATTGAGCCAACTCGTTATACACATTTAGGTACGGTTCATTCTTATCTAAATATAAGTATATTTCATTTGTGTATATCAAGCTAAACCATCTAACGGTGGAGATTGATTGCTTAATTTCTAAGCCAACTTAGCTTGAATCTCAAGTCAGGTTTCCATCTAACGGTGAGTATTGATTTCTTTGTTAATAAGTTATCTTAGCTTTGATTGTAAGCAACCTTGATTTGAAAGACTATATAAAGGGAACCTTATCTAAATATAAGCATATTTCATTTGTGTATATCAAGCTAAACCATCTAACGGTAGAGATTGATTGCTTAATTTCTAAGCCAACTTAGCTTGAATCTCAAGTCAGGTTTCCATCTAACGGTGAATATTGATTGTTTTGTTAATAAGTTATCTTAGCTTTGATTGTAAGCAACCTTGATTTGAAAAACTATATAAAGGTAACCTTTAGCAGCTGGGAAACCTAATCCCGACACTTCCATGTGTCCTAGTTGCAAACTAGAGTCGATTCTCCCTTAACTTAGGTTTCCAGTTTTTCTGAAAATCATTACTAGGTTTAACGACTTAAAGATTTTGCTTGGATTCGTGAAGCCAGGTCCGACTATTTTATCTTTTATAGTCCTGTTCACCTTGATCTTTGAATCTAAATACGAAAACCAAAAATAGAATAGACTTATCTGTGGGAGACATATTTTTTTATAAGTCTTCGACTTTGGGTCGTAGCAACTCCTAGGCTATAAAGGACGTTAGCTAGGGGAATCAAGTGCGCAGAGTCTCGCTGGATTCAAGAGGTGTAAGGAACGCGTCTGTACCTTAATCGGTGTGATACTTGGTTAAGGCTCAACTACATTCCAGTCAGAAGTTATCTTATTAGTAGGCTAGAGCTGTAGCGGTTTAATACAGTATGGTGCTTTTCTACATTTGCGGTTTCCTCGTTAACAAAATTCCTGGTATCTGTGTTATTTCTTTTCTGCATTATATTTTGTTTATATAATTGAAATATCACAGGCTGTTTGTTGATCAATCATAGTTGATAAATCCGACCTTTTTTGTTGGATAAAACTTGATTGATACTCAGATATTGGTCTTTGGTACCGTCTGAGTTTCTCTCACACAAATCAGGTTTATGGATTCGTATCTGTTTGATCATTGATTGTGTAGAGAAAGAGATAAAGCTTTTTGATATCTTTTCTTCATCGATTTTCACTAAGTTGTTACTCTCGGAATTATATTGGAGTTTAGTTCATATAGATTGTCGAACAAAAAAGTTGGGTGTGGTTGTTGTAACCCCGCGATTTCAAGCCTTTAAAAGATAAGATATGCACATATAGTTTGTATACCAAAGGAAGTCAATACTAATTTTTACAATTTCAGTCTGTGTCAGCCTCTTTCAGTTTTAGAAAATATTCAGTAGTTACAGCGTGCGGACCGACTAACCAATAGTTAGGTCAGCATTCGAAAAAGATTTGAGTACTTTAAAGATATTAACTATAGTATCCGGAACTGCTAAACAATAGTTACAACTGGAAGTAGAATGTTCTGACGAAGTTATCATGATCCGCCTAACGAAACACATTAAAGTGCCCAAGAATAAACCCCTGTAACCATGGAGAAGGAGATACACGATTAAACCTAGAAAAACCCAGAGTACACCAGCGGGAGAAGAATAAAAGAATGCGAAGATGCATCCAACAAAGATAATGAGAGGGTGCATATCGAAATGGAACACAACATGGCAATAGTATGAAAATGAAGGAACAAACAAATCTAGATACTAGTTGATGTCAGAATCACCCAACAAAGAAGCGACTTAGTTGCAGAGAAGTTATCTGGTGTCAAGCTTGACGCTATGTTAACGATTTCTATTGCAAAACAGGCCAAGACCATAAAAATATTGTTCGAAACAATACAAAAGAAAACAGAAAAACGAGATAAATGAAAAAGAAAGCAAAGATAGAGTATAAAAGACGGATCATCAATAGAATCTCATGCTGTAAAGACATTACAACCAAGAAGTGGAAAAGATAATTTCCTTTGAAACCCAGAAACTAGTTTTCAGCCAAATAAAAATAATTAAATAGCAATATGTTTCAAGATGCATGCATGCAAGTATAATCTTTCTATGATTTATTCACATGATTCTTCCGCGACCAAGTGTAGCTTCTGGAGATGATTTATTTTCATAACATGCTTCATTCACGATGAAGTGCAGCGTCCATAAAGGATTTATTTTCTTAACATGCTTTATCCATAACGAAGTGTCATGTAAGGAGATGATTTATTTTCTTAACATGATTTCTCCGCGATGATGCCACTTTTGGAGATAATTTATTTTCTTACCATACTTTCTCCGCTACGAAGCTCCTAGATGATTTATTTTCTTATCAAACCTAGTTCTCCGCTGCATAATTCTGTATTCATAGGAGGCCCAGTTTTATATCTAATAAGGTATAAAATGAAGTAGCACATGAGCAAACGAACGACGGAGTGATAATAGTAAATCTCAACGGACTAATCCAATTTACGAGTTATGTTTGCAGAAATGTCAAGTACACAACCAAGCAAGCAAGCCAAACAAGTTAAATAGCTGATTTTGGAGTGTTAAATTTGCTACAAAACACCCCTTTAACAGTCACTATACGCTAGTCAGACAATTTGGGACGTAATAAGAAGTCCACATCCTGGAAAAACAGAAGGTCAATTTCGACTGTCTTTGAATATCATCATGAGAAGGTGAAGGTATACTCCTATCAGAAGAATGAGGGAAGAATAAATAACTAGTATATGGAAGAAAAAAATCGTTATTCTCGACTGATGCATTATGAGGATTTTTCCGGTCGAAATTTGGACTTAGAATGATATACAACGATTCGGGATAATAAAGTGACATAGTTTGTACGATCATCATGCGGGATAAACAACGATTCAGGATCTTAAAGATTTTTTCTTTGAATAAAAAAGAAAAAGAAGAAAGAATCAGTTGGCCTTAGGTTTAGAAGAGCCGTGAGAAAAAAAGAGATAATTTTGAAGTGAATCAAGTTTCATAAAGGAATTAGATTTTGTTGATGTAGGGTAGTAAGGTAAATTTAAGAAGAAAGGGTAAGTTAGTTATCTCTTTTGCTACAACTTTTATTTTTTTCCTTCAGAAAAAGAAGAAAACATATAGAAGAAAAAAAAATGAGAAGAAAAAAAAGAAAGAAAAGAGAAAAACGACTTTAGCATCAGTTAGCCTTGGATTTAGAAGAGCCGTGGAAAAAAAAGATAATTCTGAAGCGAATCGAGTTTCAGAAAGGAATTAGTTTTCATTGATGTTGGGTAGTAAGGTGATTTAAGAAGAAAACCTCATTTAAGAAAAGTTTTTTTTTTTTCTTTAAGAGAAAAAACGATTATATGGTAAAAAGAAAAGTTACAACCATCACTTTTAGCATAAAGCTAGACTACAACACCCACTCAATAAACAAAATGTCGTTCAAGGGGAAAATGTGAAAAATGTCATCCTTGGTTGACCATAAAACCAATAAAGTTTTAATTATTAACGGCAGGTTAGTCAATTGGATTAGTAGAGACATTCAGAGACTTTTTATGCAAGAGATTTTGGGCGACTCTCCGTGAGTTTAGAAATTTTGAGAGACTCTCTGAATGATTTTCAAGGAATTATATATGGTGATTCATTAAGACAATAAAACATATATGAATTTCAGCTTACACACATGAGACAAACAATATATTTATTTATTAAAAAATGAATATATGAATATTTCAATAAAAATGTATTAGTCCATGCATGGCTAACAGAAATTGTTACCATTTTTCTAATAAAATCAAAACGAGATGAATAGAAGGGATTTGAATCTCTAGTAAACTTATTGGGTTTTGTGTTAGAGCACTGCTCGGTCTAACTCACAAGCGTTGCTACCTCAAGCTTGTTTGTTAAGTTTAGTTGTGAAAACTATAAGTCTTGATTTCTAGTCTACTTATAGCTATGTCTCGAATTAGGATCGAATGTGTAGTTGAGCTTTAGACTTCACGACGTTTATCGATTGAAGACGAAGAACTACTAAGGGGAGCTTGTGGAACTTCATCAACAAAAGGTATATGGAGACTTGAACTCATCTATCACTCAGAAGTCTATTTCTATTCTATCTCCTATTGAGACAAAAGTCGTATAGCTATATAGAATTTATTTTATACACATTTGATATTTCGAGCTGAGTTTAACTCGCTAATATGTGTTGGTAAGCTTTCGCTTTAACCAAGTTCATATTTTATTCTTGACGAAGGTCAAAAGATGATCATGTGAAAATCTCCTGGTAACATCTTACATGATTTGTGTGAGACACTCATTTGATGTAGACTCGGAATGTTTCGTATTGATCTATTGATCACTTAAAAATTGCTTTGAAGCTAATAGTTTGTGTGAGACAGCTATTCCCATCTTCTAAGAATGTTTCAATGATTAAAATGGAGTTTAGAATGATTAACCATTGATTGGATATAGCACAGTATGCGTACTTGTATGCTAACTGTTGCAAGTTATTCCAAGTCCGGAAACCATAGTATGCATACCCGTATGCGTACTAGTTTAACAGTTGAAGTCCGGGAACTTAGTATGCATACCCGTATGCGTACTGGCTTAACAGTTCAAGTCCGGGAAATTAACTGAGTTCGGTTGTGAACGACAGTATGCGTACCCGTTCGCATACTGGCGGACAGACCAAGTCCGGAACTCTAAGTATGCGTACCCGTTTGCATACTTGAGTGGGTTAAGTTCTAAAACCGGTTTATTCGTGAACAAATACATTTATATAATAAGGAATGCAATCTTTTCAAACCGTGGCTATAATGTTCATGAATTGATTCAAGTGAATAAAAATCGATTTTGCTTCAATTGTGTCTTGTATACTTCTATGAGAATTTACACAATTGAACAACTTTATAACTAGTTTTATTTGAGTCATTTGAACTAGTTGTGATTAAGATGAACAAGATTGATATGAAAGTGTTCATATGGCTAACTTTGGTTAACTATTGTTGAGCCAACTAAGTGTACATGTGTAGGTACGGTTACCCATATATGAAAAAGCTGGGGTCTAACAACCACACCCAATATATCGCTTAGAAATCTGTATGGACTAACTCCAATATACTTTCAAGAGAATCAACTAGACAGTCAGACTCAATCTTAAGAAAAGTATATCCCAGAGTTATATCTCTATTTCTCAATTCAATCTGCAATCAAACAAATAGGAATTTTCGAACCCGATTGAATATAAGAAATAACTCGGACGGTATCAAAAACCAATATCCAAGTGTCAATCAATTTAATCAACAACCCAAAGGTCGAATTCACAATTTATTGAACTTACGCACAACCTGTGATATTTCAATTATATAAACAAATATAATGTGGAAAAGAAATAAGACAGACACCAAAAATTTTGTTAACGAGGAAACCGCAAATGCAGAAAAACCCCGGGACCTAGTCCAGATTTGAACACCACACTGTATTAAGCCGCTATAGACACTAGCCTACTATATGTTAACTTCAGACAAGAATGTAGTAGAGCCCTAACCAATCTCACACCGATCAAGGTATAGTCGCATTCCTTACACCCAAAGTCGAAGACTTGATAAACCAACCTGTCTCTCACAGAAAATTCTATTGAATAGATTAATCTATCACCCACAGAAATACCTAGAAGTTTTTGTTCCGTCTTTTGATAAATCAAGGTGAACATGAACCAATTGATATACTAGACTTATATTCCCGAAGAACAGCCTAGAAATATGAATCACCTCACAATAATCTTAATCGTATGATAGAGAAACAAGATATTGTGGAATCACAAACGATGAGACGAAGATGTTTGTGACTACTTTTTATCTTGCCTATCGGAGAATAAATCTCGAGCAAATCTTAGAGAAGATAGTACTTAATACGATAGAAAACAGCAAGATCAGAACACGCAACTACAGAGAAAATAGTTAACCGAAGTTAGCCGTATGAACACTTTCATATCAACCATATTCATCTTAACCATAATTAGTTCAAATGACTCAAATGAAACTAGTTCAAAAGTTGTTCAATTGTTTATATTCTCATAGAAGTATACAAGACACAATTGAAGCAAAATCGATTTTGATTCACTCGAATCAATTCATGAACATTATAGCCACGGTTTGCTAAAGATTGCATTCCTTATTATATATAAATGTATTAGTTCATGAACAACGGTTTGCCAAAACTCAGTTGAATTTCCGGAACTTGAAACTCACGCCAGTACGCATACCGGTATGCATACTAAGTTCCCGGACTTCCAGAACCAACCAGTACGCATACGGGTATGCATACCATGGTTCCCGGACTTGGACAACACATATGCAAGTACGCATACTGTTCTATATCCAATCATGGTTATTTGTTCTAAACTCCCATTTCAATCATTGAAACATTCTCGGAAGACGACAATAGCTGTCTTACATAAACTATTTGCTTCAAAGCAATTTTCAAGTGATCGAATGATCAATACGAAACATCCCGAGTCTACATCAAATGACTGTCTCACACAAATCATGTAAGATGTTACAAGGCAATCTTCACATGATCATCTTTTGACTTTCGTCAAGAATATAAGATGAACTTGAAGCGAAAGATTACCAACACATATTTCGAGAAATATGTAAGCGAGTTAAACTCAGCTCGAAATATCAAATGTGTATAATCGAAGTCTATATAACTATACGAATTTTATCTCAAATAGTCGATAGAGTAGATAGACTTTTGAGTGATAGATGAGTTCAAGTCTCCACATACCTTTTGTTGATATAGTTCCACAAGCTCCCCTTAGTAGTTCTTCGTCTTCAATCGATGAACGACATAAATTTTAATGCTCAACTACACTTACTATCCTAATCTGAGACTTAGCAATAAGTAGACTAGAAATCAAGACTTATAGTTTTGGCAACTAAAATTGACAACAAGCTTGAGATAGCAACGCTTGCAAGTTCGACCGAGCAGTGCTCTAACAATCTCCCCCTTTGTCAATTTTAGTGACAAAACTATCAATACATATGTATTACAAAATAAATAAACTTTGTAGCTTTTCATCCAAATGCTTGATTTCCTTGGTTCTTCACTATTACTCGAAATCTTCGTTACTTCCAAGTACTCCAGTGATTCTGAACGTGTTCAACTCAACATCATAGTTGTTGAAGATCCGTAGCTATAACAATGAGAAAACAGTAGCTCTTAATCATTGTTATACAGTGTCATAATACCATTACATAGTGTCAGGACCCAGCTTTGGGATGCCAAGTTCAGTTAAGGGCCACCTGGGATATGGGTACTAGTAATCTGTTTAGTGTAATTAATAGTTAATTAATAGATGCTGTTAAGTATGATTAGTAGTGTGTGTGTGAGTCACACGAGTTGCGAGTTAAGTTAGTCTCCATAATTCCTAGTTCTGCAGACTAATGTTTCTTATGAAAATTAATCAGAAAAAGTATATTTTCTCTCTAAAACTTTCTATTCTTCCCAATCCATCTCTATCCTTAGAGATAAAGAGTAGATTTTGTGCTAATTTGTAAGGCAGGTCCTTATAATTGGTATCAGAGCACTCGATTCCTTGTGACCGAGTGAAAATTGTGAACCATTACGATGAGTTTGAAGCTAAATTGAGATTTCATGGAAGAATCCATTTGTTGAGTTAAAAGTTGCAATGGAGAATTACACTGCTCAGCTGAAGGACTTGGCAGATTGTGTAAGTAAATTGAAACCCGATGAAGATTCACTCGAACCCTCATCTGGATCTTCACTCAAAATCGACGCCGATTTGGAAGTAATTCTTCATGAGTCAAATTCAGTAAGTGATTTCACTCAACATTCTTCAACACTACCTGCAATGGGAGAAGTTAATTGTCGATCTACACCAAAAATCAGTTTGTCTAATGTTGATGGAGCGAACGCTGCAGGTTCAGTTCAGGATTTCAAAGCGAAATCAAGGTTTCTAGACTACCAAGAAGGTAAACCCTTCACTTCTAGACATAATATTGTTTTAGATTCTCAAAGTAAAGGGGTTGCAGACGATGAGGTTCTAGACTTCAACATACAAAATCGGAAATTTAATGAAGAGTTTCGACAGTTTGAAGGACGAAGGTTTATAACAGATAATAACCTAAACCAATTTCCTTCTTACTTCATCAAATTTATCAGGTTATACTTCACACTCCTTACTCAAACTACTTCTATGAATGATACTGATTCTAATACCGACTATACTCGGCTGATATTTGATCGTGCAAAATAGTTTGAGGGGTCTAAATTAATGGATAAATACACTGATGATTTTGTTATTGAGCAGAAAACTGAACTTGGGTACCGTTTGTATTTGTTATTTGAGTACTCCAAAGTGTTTGAGTTTGTTAAAATTAGAGAAAAGTGTATTGCCAGCAAGCTGTTTGAGGAAATAACACAGCAAGAATGTGCTCTTTGCTCTATTCTTGGACTTCATGTGACAAGGGAAGGTGAGTCTAGCAATCCAATAGGTGTCTATTGTATCCGAAATGTTGCTGGGAGGGTATTTGATCGAGGAAGGTTGATCGATTTGATTAAGAAGTATTCGTATTACATTAGGAGCAGTTCTAAAATCAATTTAGAATTGTTGTTTGTGGAGTTAGATGAGTTTTTATTTGATAAAGAAAGTGAAAGTCCTCATGTTTACAAATGGTGTGATAAATTGTTACAAAACAATATTACTTTGTGGATTGTTTGGAACTTTTTGATGCTTCAAGTGATAAGGATAAATGGGTATGGGAATGTACCAGGAATGTTTGATCAACTGCTTGGTACGGATGCCAGTCCTTCTACCCAAAATGGAGAGCTATATGGCTGTGAAGTCTTCTCGCTAGAGTTTGATTGTTCCCAGCAACTGAAACTCATGCTACATTTTCCCATGGAGTATGTGATGGAATCTGTTGTTGCAAGTGCCATTAGTACTAGAAGAGGAATTGCTCAGGACAAGGAAGTGAGCAAATTGCAGTACAACCTTGGTACTGTAGAAGTGTTAATGACATTCTTCGTTCTCTGTTATTATAAGGAAATGCTTGCAAAGGCTAATAGAGGTGGAAATGCAAGACACGAGTGGTTGGATGAGTTACTTAAGGAAATAATTATTATTCTTAGTCAATCAGAAGATGCATCTCATATGTGTTCTTTTGTAATTATTCAAATATGCATTCTTATTAGAGTTGTGGGAACTGTGTATGAAGAAGATTATATTCTATACATGAAGTCCTTTATGATCTGTGTTGCTGGTTTACATGCAAAGCTCGATTGTGCTCGGCATTCTATTTTCTGTTGCTGTAAAGGAGGATGTTTCATTGTATGTATGTTGGGAATCAATAACTGCGACCTGATGAAAGTATTACTTATTAAAGGATACAAGATGAAGGCATTTCTGAAGTTTGCTATGGGTGGTATTCACACCACTGTAATTATTGTGCATCACAGGCCAGTGTTGGTTTTGTTATTTCGAGACCAAATCCATTATAGTAGAGATAAAATTTAGCACATGCTGATAAAAGTTAATGGAGTTGTTCGTAGTGATCTACTTGGTATAAGCAGAGTACAAAGGAGTGCTAAATCGACTGAGTATGCGCACATTATTACAAGTGTTTTCTCTGCCTGGGGATGGACAAGATCACTCTTTTTATCTTCGAGTACTATGTTCAGTTGGGAGACAGAAAGTAGTTTTGGTGTCAGTCATAAAAACTTCAGGTTGGAGGTAATCATGTTCATTTCAGATCCATGTGTTGTTGGTGCTGAAAGCAGGAATAAGTCAAATTTTGTTTCAGGTTTAACAGCAGGTTACTCCCTTCTGTACAGTAACATATTTATGAGTTCTTCATACTATAAACCTGAGTTTGAGAAGATTGATGTCGGCATTCGACAATTATTCTGGTTTGTAGGAAGTAGTATTAACAAGAATATGGGAGTGGGTACTTGGATATTCAACAGGAGGAAACCGCATTTACAAGACCTTTTAGCTTGCAAGCAACACTACCAGGTAATGAATCTCTCCACCTCTAATGACACAACACTACAGGAAAAAGGAGAGACTGTCAACTCCATGTTAACAAATCAACTTCAGAAATGCTCATCTCGCATTGCAACTACAGCTCCTACTTCAGTTAGAATACTTATCACCAGAGTTAGTATGCACAAGATCGGGGTCTACAATGGATGTGCGACTTACTATATTTTATTTACACAAGTTTTGGTCATTACAATCTGGCAAATAGGTCTAGCTGGAGATGACGTTGTTTCATCCATTGGAGTGATGAAGGACCACAGACATGTAAAAAATGGTTTCAAGCAGTTGAAGACTCTATCGATCGCGAAAGACAAGAAGCTTGAGTTTCATATCATCAGTGAAATTTGTATTCCTCTCCGAAGAGATAGGCTTGTTGTGGTAGTAGTGGGGGTTTATTTGCATCTGCAGCTCTATATGCAAGTTTGTGCTCATTCCTCAGTGGGTATGAAGGAACATTGGCGGTGCTCAATGGTGCCTATACAGTTAATTGAAGTTGTTGTTCAGGATGCAACCATAGCCAAGACTGTTATTGCTGCAAGTGGTGTTTTTATTAGTAGTCATAAAGCCACGAACTATGAAACTACCGAGGACATTAATCATTTTGTAGTGGAGCATCGACTACTTTTGAAGAAGTACAACCAATCTTGATGCCTACTGTTCGGATGAATGGTTTCCAGCTTTTCACGGACCTGGGTGTCGAAGTTGTAAAGTTAACATTTCATATAACATCCGAGATAGAGATGCAATTCGGCAACAGATATGCTCTCCATAGATCGAGCTCAGTTCATATCCTTGAGGACAAGGATAATTTGAAGGAGTGGGATTTGTCAGGACCCAGCTTTGGGCTGCCAAGTTCAGTTAAGGGCCACCTGGGTTATGGGTACTAGTAATCTGTTTAGTGTAATTAATAGTTAATTAATAGATGCTGTTAAGTATGATTAGTAGTGTGTGTGAGTCACACGAGTTGCGAGTTAGGCTAGTCTCTATAATTCCTAGTTCTGCAGACTGATGTTTCTTATAAAAATTAATCAGAAAAAGTATCTTTTCTCTCTAAAACTTTCTATTCTTCCCAATCCATCTCTATCTTTAGGGATAAAGAGTAGCTTCTGTGCTAATTTGTAAGGTAGGTCCTTACACACAACATCAAAGTCCAATTGTATCACAACTTTGACAACAATACTATGGTGATATGTATCACTCCCCCTTAGTTAATACTTCATCTCACATGAAAACCACTCCCCCTTACATAATGATCCGTAAACCATATGTATTTGTAGTATGAACTACACATTAATTCTCCCCCTTTTTGTCAATATAAATCGGCAAAGGTACGAAAACTAGTGGGATCATAATGAAATTCTCATGGAGATACTTCATGACTAAATGAAAACATATCAACTTTGTTTCGATGATTTCACATAGTCGAAACTTAGTGTATTCATCAAGGAGTTTATAAAGATACAAGAAAACTCCTACAATATTCCACAGCCACACTCCCCATAAAGATTTGGCAATTAAGCACAAGTTCAATTAAGAACTCTCCCCCATATAATGTCATCCCGAAAGAACAACATGAGCGACCTTACTTTTACAAGAAAAGAAGGATTTCTTTGGACATTAACCAATTACATGAAACATGAATTTGTATCCATAAAACTCAATTAAATTAACCACAAGAGAACCCATGATTAATTTAATCATAAATGCTCAACATAAGTGAACTTACGGAGCACACGGTACTTTCACATAGAAGTGGATCAGGGAAAGACCAATACTGCGGAATATACAAAGATTCATTCTATTTTTCATCAATATTTGCATAAAGACATATAATAGACTTTATCTTTGCAATCAAAAGTTCATCCTATCTTTATCAATATTTGCATGATGACATAATAGGATTAACTTATGACATATATGGGACAATCATAGTTCACGGACGCAAACACTTATATCCCATAACAATTTTTTTGCAATATATAAAACCAATAAAGATTAATACTGGAAAATCATCTTCCAAATAAACTTTAGAATTTAAATTAGTAAATCTAAAAACATTGCAAGATGAAAATCGTTAGCAATAGCTATGTGTACTCACAATAATGGCTATTCCAAACCCTAGTTATCCTTCTTAAAATACAAGAATAAATTCTCATAAGAAGTTTCCTAGACATTAAGGCCTCTAAAAAATTCTTTATCGTCCCCGAACTCCTTGTCGTCAACAGCCATAGGAACATAAGGTTCATGAAGAAAGGAGTCAATTCCAACAAACCTTCTAGACCTGATGCCGAACCAGGGCCTTCTGAATTTCGAGAGTCCTCAAGACAATAGCCTTTATTTGCTGAATCTCCTTTCTTGTTTCCTTCAACTCTTCAAAAACCCCAGAAAACTTCTGTAGATTAGAAGGAACGGCTCTTGGTTTCCTCACATTCCTCCTTTTTCTTTTCAAAGTTGAAGGTACATGGGATTTTTATTTTTCCTTCATGATTGATGGCTTAACAATCATATTTACATCTTTTCCATCAAAAGACATAATGCTTGGATTCTCCATACCAGTATGAGATTGTGAGAGGAATTCACAAATCAGGCTCAACAAGCAATCTTGTGATAAAAAAAGAATTTTCCAGAGAAGGAAAAAGGAATGTAGGGTTATGAAACATTTATATACTAAAAGGATTCACGTACGCACAACTCACAACCCTAAAGAAGGCAGAATTGTCAATTTTAACCCTCTTTTATTGATCAAACAGAGAAAGCCCTTTCAATATCAATAAGATATGAAAAGATGGAAGAATTCCAAACTGGCGAAAATGAAACCGAAAAAAAAAAATGTTCTCTTTTCCTGAAGCCTGAAGTGTGCAAACCCTTGTCTCTTTTGAACCAGGCACATGAGACAAGATACACAACCAACACATTTAAGTTGTGCTGGGGTGAACAATAATCTGTCCACCATAACCTTCTTGAACGGAATTCTTAAAACCCTGTTTAACAGAATGTTTAGACCGTACTCTTTTCTCTATAGGTCTACTCTTATCTTTGGAAATTAACTTCTTTGAAGAAGAGATACGTTTACATACCTCAGACGACTTCTGAACAAGTTTGAGCTTGTTTTCTAATCGATTTGCTCTTCGTTGAAGTTTATTGACATATCTTATCTTATGTTTGTACTTGAAACAGTTGGAGATTTCATGACCTTTGAGAGTACAATAAGAACATGTCAACAGAGAGGATGGTTCAGGCGCCATAGCTGTGCAAGCTGCTAGACAAACGGTAGAACCTGAAAAATTAGAAATAGAATTTCCAGTAGACAAAGAGAAATCCATTTTATCCTCCAAAGTGGTTGAAGTTTCTCCCGGAAGAATATCGAGGTTGATATACGTATTGCTACAATTATCAAAATCAATATTTTCACAGAGGAGTGCAACACTTGATTTTTCATCTTCATTAGAACCATAGTGATCAGACATTTCATCAAGAGTTACAGCAAGACCTTTGTTTCAAGTGTATTTTTTTACAATTCAGACACTCATTTGCAAAATGACCAAAACCTTTACACTTGAAGCACTGTGGCATATCCTCGTCATCAGTATCGTCAGTATCCCTGCTTTTAGGAGAAACACGATTATGAGGTCTAATTGATGACTTAGGTTTATCTCTAGTGAACTGTTTACTTCTCTTCAAAAGAAGATCTCTAAACTGTCTTGTGATCAAAGAGACTGACTTGTTAAGATCTTCATCTGATGAATCAGTCTCAGAAGGATCATCTTCAGAGATGCCAACACTTTTACTTTTATCAAGTAATTTAGTGTTCTTTTGTTCTTTGAAAGCAATATCCTTTCCAGATTTGGATGTATGCTCATGATCAAAGATCTCTAAATTTCCAAGCAGAGTATTTCTGGATAAAGTATTAAGGTTATTTCCTTCAACGATGGCATGTTTCTTAGAATCGTATTTGGCTGGCAACGATCTGAGAATTTTCATCACAATGTCCTTTTCAGGAATAGTCTTACCCAATGCAAAAGATGCATTAACAATTACAGACACTTTGTGATTAAACTCATCAAAAGAATCTTCATCAGCCATACGAAGGTTTTCCCAATTAGAATTTAGGTTTTGAAGCCTAGCTTCCTTTTCAGAGGGTATTCCATTCGAATACAGTTTCTAAGATATCCCACGCATTTTTAGACCGAGTGCACATAGCCACATAGTGCTGAAGATCTGGGGTAATGACATGAATGATAGCATTTAAACCGTTAGAATTTTGCTTTGCAGCGAGAATCTCGTTAGGTTCATATATACCAATATCCTTTGCAATAGAAACACCGTCTACTTTAACCATTGGAGGATCATAGCCATTAACAACATAAACCCATGATTGAAAATCACGCGCTTAAAGAAAGACACGCATAACAATTTTCCACCATAAGTAATTCAAGCCATCGAAGACTGGCGGTACGTTTATAGAAATAACACCTCTGTCCATAAAGTCAGATCGCTACAAACACATACTTATGAGGTCTTAAGCGTGTTTGCCTGCTTTGATACCAATTGAAGAAGCGGGGGTCTAACAACCACACCCAATATTTCGCTTAGCAATCTATATGGACTAACTCCAATATACTTTCAAGAGAATCAACTAGACAGTCAGACTCAATCTTAAGAAAAGTGTATCCAAGAGTCATATCTCTATTTCTCAATTCAATCTGCAATCAAACAAATAGGAATTTGCGAGCCCGGTTGAATATAAGAAATAACTTGGACGGTATCAAAAACCAATATCCAAGTGTCAATCAATTTAATCAACAACCCAAAGGTCGGATTCACAATTGATTGAACTTACGCACAACCTGTTATATTTCAATTATATAAACAAACTAGGTGGTTGTTGTTGATTATCTTTCATATATACTAATAGATACTTCATTTTAAAAATGAATTTCATACACAAAAACATGATAAACTGTATCATTTTCTTTATTAACATTGTATATATCTTATATATACCATATTTAAACCATAATCTTCATTTATTTCCCTAATATACTTGTGTTAGAATGTTATTTTTTCTCAATATAACCTATACATATGTAGAAATTAGTTTTTTTTTTTTTTTTTTTTTTGAAGAAAAGAAATTAGTCTATTAAGACTATAAATACTTGTAAATTTATTATATATTTGGTATCACCGGGCCTACGGCCGGGCTCAACCTTTTGGTTGTTTCGTCATTTTTAATTATGGTTAAACATACCCTCTAGTAATGGGACACACACATCTGTATAGAGTTGCGTTTCTTAGTAGGGTCATGATGGTGCTTTTGGCGCATCTACTTTCGTGTGATTCATCCACCGATTTATACCTGATATAAACAATGAATACTGCCTAAGCATAAACGATAGTTATAAACACAATATATAGAATAATGAACATAAATATTACAACTAACCTTTTTATTCCTTTGCGCATCTAGTTGAATTCGGAGCCGATCAAATATCTTTCTGTCGACACCAAAGTGTGAACCACGGAGCTGCGCCTAGCAAAGGTACCATAAAATTTTCGGAGTAGATGCGCATCATAAGGATATCTTAATGACCATTATGCGGTGCTGCTTAGAAAATGATAGTGCCCTTTGCAGAATCACCATTGAAGGTAAAGGTACCTTAATTAATCAATGCTCAGGAAATGCTCATAAATCAGGGCCTAATAAATAATGTCGGAGCCTATTGATCTTTGTAACTTAAAACCACTGAGTTGCAACAAAAATAATTTTTTTTTTTTTTTTTTTTTTTTTTTTTGAAAAACGGCAACAAAGTTCAGCACCCAGCCAATAGGCGTTTTAGCTAGCCCGGGACAACACACCAAAGCACATACACAAATGGGCAAGAACCTCATGCATATCCATAACCAAACCTTGGCCAATCTAATATGAGAAAGGCTTTTGTCCAAAATCTTTTATACTCTAAAAACATTTTGGACATATCACCATTTTCACCATTGAACTTAATTGTTTGTATGGGTTTTCTTCCAAACTCAAATGTTTGAAGAATCCAGTAAGCAAAAATTCTCATCGCATTGCTTCATAAGATCTGTTCATATGCATATCATTTTTCCATTGGTGTCACCATTGCACGATTGCATGCACCGAAAGTTGTGGTCTATGACGTATGCTGATTACCAAAAAAATACACCACCAATTACACAGTACATAACTACGTCTGTGATCACCATAACTACACCATTACACAATATACATGTATTTACAGGATCTTCGGAACACTTCTCTCATGTTGACCAAGATTGCTTTCCAATTGTCATCACTTATGTGATAATTTGGGTGCTTCTACCACCTGCTCCACGATCAAAAAGTTAGTAAGAGACATGAATGAGGTTAGGCATTGAAAAGTTTGCATCATTTTGCCACTGTATTTTCAAAAAACAAAATTTCAGTTGCATTTATAGGCTTATAGCTGCAAGGATCACGTTATGCACAATAAAGTACCCAGAGCTGTGATAGAGAAAAATAAAAAGATCACTTACGTATAAGAAGCCAAAATTAGATGTGGTATTGAATTCATGTTTGCACAGACTTGTATGCCCTGATATTTTTCCTAAAATTGTTTGACTGTTGTCCGCCATTAAAGTCCAATAATCTCTCCAGATAATCTGGACATGTTAAACTCACAATTAACTACATTCCGTGATTGTTCATTTCTTTCTTGGTGACGCAATCTTTACTCATTGCATATGTTCAGAAGGATTTGGGGACTTGGCACAGAGGATCAATTTTTTTTTGGCGTTTATCAACTTTTTTATTTTTTTTTGCGTTTATGAAGTCATCTTCTGATTACGGTGAAAACATATTTTTTTAGAGTTTAGACTTTGTAGAAATAAACAACTGCGACCTTGGGCTAGCTATGAGTGAGCCAGAATTATTGTTAGCTAGGCCGGTTAGTTTAAACCGGAAGTTAGTAATTTTTCGGTGATATGACATAATCTCTGCCGTCGAACCCAAAATTGATCTTAGCCGTCTTTTGTCCATTATAGACACCACCTTTCCTTAGAACATTGATATAATGCGGAAAAGAAATAACACAGACACCAGAAATTTTGTTAACGAGGAAACCGCAAATGCAGAAAACCCCGGGACCTGGTCCAGATTTGAACACCACACTGTATTAAGCCGCTACAGACACTAGCATACTACAAGTTAACTTCGGACTGGAATGTAGTTGAGCCCTAAATAATCTAACACTGATCAAGGTACAGTCGCGTTCCTTACGCCTCTGAATCCCAACAGGACTCTACGCACTTGATTCCCTTAGCTGATCTCACCCACAACTAAGAGTTGCTATGACCCAAAGTCGAAGACTTGATAAACCAATCTGTCTCACACAGAAAAGTCTATTGAATAGATAAATCTGTCTCCAACAGAAATACCTAGAAGTTTTTGTTCCGTCTTTTGATAAATCAAGGTGAACAGGAACCAATTGATAGACCCGACTTATATTCCCTAAGAACAGCCTAGAAATATCAATCACCTCATAATAATATTAATCGTATGGTAGAGAAACAAGATATTGTAGAATCACAAACGATGAGACGAAGATGTTTATGACTACTTTTTATCTTTCCTATCGGAGAATAAATCTCGAGCAAATCTTAGAGAAGATAGTACTCAATACCATAGAAAACAGCAAGATCAGAACACGCAACTACAGAGAAAATAGTTGGGTTTGGATTCACAATCCCAATGAAGTCTCCAAGTCGTTAACCTACAAGGTTTCGTGACAAACCTAAGGTTAAAGGAGAATCGACTCTTGTCGCAACTAGTATCACAAAGGAGGTGTGGGAATTAGGTTTTCCAGTTGCTAGAGTTTTCCTTTATATAGTCTTCAAATTAGGGTTTGCAATCAATGTTACCTTGGTAACAAAGCATTCAATATTCACCGTTAGATGAAAACCTGATTAGACTCAAGCTAATATCTTTCAACCGTTAGATCGAACTTAGCTTGTTACACACAAATGAAAAGTGACTTCATTTAGATATGGGTAACCGTACCTAAACGTGTATACCTTGTTGGCTCAACTATAGTTAACCGAAGTTAGCCGTATGAACACTTTCATATCAACCATATTCATCTTAACTATAATTAGTTCAAATGACTCAAATGAAACTAGTTCTAAAGTTGTTCAATTGTTTATATTCTCATAAAAGTATACAAGACACAATTGAAGAAAAATCGATTTTGATTCACTCGAATCAATTCATGAACATTATAGCCACGGTTTGCAAAAGATTGCATTCCTTATTATATAAATGTATTAGTTCATGAACAAACCGATTTTAGAACATAACCTACTCAAGTATGCAAACGGGTACGCATACCTAAGTGGCCAGACCAAGTTTTGGTTCGCCAGTATGCGAACGGGTACGCATACCTTCCAAAACTCAGTTGAATTTCTGGAACTTGAAACTCACGCCAGTACGCATACCGGTATGCATACTAAGTTCCCGGACTTCCATAACCAACCAGTACGCATACGGGTATGCATATCATGGTTCCCGGACTTGGACAACACATATGCAAGTACGCATACTGTGTTATATCCAATCATTGTTATTTGTTCTAAACTCTCATTTCAATCATTGAAACATTCTCGGAAGATGACAATAGCTATCTCACACAAACTATTAGCTTCAAAGCAATTTTCAAGTGATTGAATGATCAATACGAAACATTCCGAGTCTACATCAAATAACCGTCTCACACAAATCATGTAAGATGTTACACGGCGATTTTTACATGATCATCTTTTGACTTTCGTCAAGAATATAGGATGAACTTGGTTAAAGTGAAAGCTTACCAACACCTATTTCGAGAAATATGTGAGCGAGTTAAACTCAGCTCGAAATATCAAATGTGTATAATCGAAGTCTATATAGCTATACGACTTTTGTCTCAAATATAAGATAGAGTAGATAGACTTTTGAGTGATAGATGAGTTTAAGTCTCCACATACCTTTTGTTGATGAAGTTTCACAAGCTCCCCTTAGTAGTTCTTCGTCTTCAATCGATGAACGCCGTGAAGTCTAATGCTCAACTACACTTACTATCCTAATCCGAGACTTAGCTATAAGTAGACTAGAAATCAAGACTTATAGTTTTGGAAACTAAACCTTACAATAAGCTTGAGATAGCAACGCTTGCGAGTTCGACCGAGCAGTTCTTTAACAATATCTAAATATAGGTACATTTCATTTGTGTGTAACAAGCTAAGTTTGATATAACGGTTGAAATATATTAGCTTGAATCTAATCAGGTTTTCATCTAACGGTGAATATTGAATGCTTTGTTACCAAGGTAACATTGATTGCAAACCCTGATTTGAAGACTATATAAGGGGGAACTCTAACAACTGGGAAACCTAGTCCCCACACCTCATGTGTGATACTAGTTGCAACTAGAGTCGATTCTCCTTTAAACTAGGTTTTTCTAAAACTAGTATAGGTTAACAACTTAAAGGCTTCATTGGGATTCTGAAGCCAGACCCAACTATTTTCTCTGTAGTTGCGTGTTCCGATCTTACTTTGTTCTATCTTATTGAGTACTATCTTCTCTAAGATTTGCTCGAGATTCAATCTCCGATAGGTAAGATAAAAAGTAATCTCAAACATCTTCGTCTCATCGTTTGTGATTTCACAATATCTTGTTCTGCTTCTATACGGTTAAGATCATTGTGAGGTGATTGATATTACTAGGCTGTTCTTCGGGAATATAAGTCCGGTGTATCAATTGGTTCCTGTTCACCTTGATTTATCAAAAGACGGAACAAAACTCATAGGTATTTCTATGGGAGACAGATTTATCTATTCAATAGACTTTTCTGTGTGAGACAAATTTGTTTATCAAGTCTTAGACTTTGGGTCGTAGCAACTCTTAGTTGTGGGTGAGATCAGCTAAGGGAATCAAGTGCGTAAAGTCCTCATTGTGAGGTGATTTATATTACTAGGCTGTTCTTCGGGAATATAAGTCCGATGTATCAATTGGTTCCTGTTCACCTTGATTTATCAAAACACGAAATAAAACTCATAGGTATTTCTGTGGGAGACAGATTTATCTATTCAATAGACTTTTCTGTGTGAGACAGATTAGTTTATCAAGTCTTGGACTTTGGGTCATAGCAACTCTTAGTTGTGGGTTAGATCAGCTAAGGGAATCAAGTGCGTAAAGTCCTGCTGGGATTCAGAGGCGTAAGGAACGCGACTATACCTTAATCAGTGTGAGATTGGTTAGGGCTCAACTACATTCCAGTCTGATGTTAACTTGTAGTAGGCTAGAGTCTGTAGTGGCTTAATACAATATGTTGTTCAAATCTGGACTAAGTTCCGGGGTTTTTCTTCATTTGCGGTTTCCTCGTTAACAAAATTTATGGTGTCTGTGTTATTTCTTTTCCGCATTATATTTTCTATATAATTGAAATATCACAGATTGTGCATAGTTCAATCAAATAGATAATCCAATTTTTGGTTGTTGATATAAATTGATTGACACTTAAATATTGGTCTTTGGTACCGTTCAACTTGTTTCTCATAATAATCAGGCTCGTGGATTTCTATCTGTTTGGTTTGCTGATTACATTGAGAAACAGAGATATAACTCTTGGATGTATTTTCCTTGATTGAGTCTGACTGTCTAGTTGATTCTCTTGGAAATATATTGGAGTTAGTCCATACAGATTGCCGAAACGAAATATTGGGTGTGGGTTGTTAGACCCCCGCTTTTTCAATTGGTATCAGAGCAGGCAAACACATTTAAGACCTCATAAGTCTGTGTTTGTAGCAATCTGACTCTATGGACAGTTGTGCTATCTCTGATAAATGCATCACCAGAAACAAAAGTTATGTTTCAATAAAATTTATTAAAGAGAAATATTTTTGAATCTCGAATATAGATGAACATTGTGTTCCTACGAAACAGACAAGCATTGATAAGTGTTACCCTTATTACCTTACCGACGAGTCTGACTCTGAAGTAGAAAAGGAAACAGCCAAAGAGAGTGCAGTGATTCTAAAACTTGTTAGAATCCAGGATGATGGAATCAATCAGTTGAAACACAATTGGTATGGTAAATGATCGCGACTCTCAATTAAAGGTTCTTCGCGAGGAAAACGTTGTGGTCTGTTCCTCACGAACCTTACTCCAGGCAAAACTCAAAGAGGATGCCTTGAAAATTGAACATCTTTTGAGTAAACTCTCTATTCAAGGATGTTCTAAAGAGTCCACTATACCAATCGCTTCTGACCCAACTGTAAATTCACTTCCAGAAGCTAAATCGCAATCCATTCCAATTAAAAAAGATGTGCTTGTATCTTCCTCTAATCAAGGAAAATTCACATCGCTCGGAAGGAAGAAATCTCCTAACGATGTTGTTAAGTATGTTCACTCTAATCACTCAGGTGATCAGAAAGTGTGTCTCTTTTGTGATTCAAAAGGACATGTTGCACGAAAAAAAAAATCTAGGTTGAATGACAATTCTATTGTTCGACTTCAACACACCTTAAATTTAATACTCAAAGGTGTAACTGACATTCGGATGTATAAACCTATTGGTTTTAGTACTCACCCTGTGAATTCTTCCAGGAAAGTCAGTTTAATTTTCTCATCAAATGTTCATACAAATTGTAGCTTTAATACAATTCGGTCAAGGAGATTTCAGAAAGGTCCCTCTCAACCTAAAGTGAAGGATGATGTTCAAGATGTGAGAAAGGTACCAGTAGGTGGAAACAACAGTGGAGATATGAAGGACAACCTTAATATGATAATTGAAGGATACAAGGATCTTATCAACAGGCTGTCAAAATCCTCCATACGAACTTCTTCTGGTAAGGATTCGAACTTAGTCTCATACTTTGATGATAGTAAGTTTTATGATACTTTTTAACATCACAAAGGGTTTCCTCCAAAAATTAGAAGGAAAAAGAGGATTAACCATGAACAATATTTATTTAATGAGCATAAAGCTCATACTTGTGTTAATTAATCACAAGGGTTGAATTCTTACTCATAAAAATCCTGTTGAGTAAGATTTACTGATAATCATGTATACTTATTGGTAAAATGCCTTCTGTCTAGTTGAACTATTTTCTTATCCATAGCTAAACTATTGTCTACGAATAGCTTTGCCTAAGTATTATTTGTGTCTCGAGAATCTTTTCGATTGTTTTTTATTTCTTGATTTTTTTTTTGTTGCAACTAAGTTGTCTGCTACTCTTGTGCTCTAAATTTTTTTTCTCTGTGGAAATATAAAATTTATTGAGCCAAAAATTGTGAAAGAAAATTTTTCACGTAGCAAAAAGCATGCTGTATTCTTTTACCTTGTATAAGAGGTACTTTATAGTTTTTAAGTTTGTGTTTTTGGGACCATATTGGTTTTCGTACGGGTATTCACATTGACTTGTCACGAACCAATTTTTAGAAACCCAAAAGTTTTTCCCTAAGAAACCATTTAAATACCAATCCTATTGAGTCACGTACGCGTACTCTAGGTTATTCTTTTGTGTCAAGAATTTCATCTCCTTCTCATAATTGTGATTTTGCAAAAGGTTTTCTTGACAAAGGTATTGGTTTCGGGTCAAAAGGGAAGAAGAAAATAACCCTAGTAGAAGTTGATGATATCAAGTATCAAAATCCTGACGATTATTCTGATATCTCATGCTACTATGCTTATACTCATCAAGATGTTGAGAATGATGAGATGGTTTCAGCCGAAGTGGTTCACGATTTTCCTAAATACTTTGGGGAAACAAAACTGCAGCTCGTTGATACTATGAAGGGTCTCGATGTGTTAAGAACTGAGTTGAAAAAGGTTAACTTTTACCTTGTTCTCATGAAGATACATGTTAAAGATCTTCTCAATGAGGAAATCTTTTCTGAAGAAGCAGTGGATGCTGTCAATCATAAGCTCAAAGGTCTCAAGACTCGTGAGGGTTCCCGAAAAGCTCTTTGATTTCAGTTCGAGATCGATTTTGATGGGTTAAGAGTCTTTTTTTTTTAACTTGTTGGTTTTTATTTTATCTAGGAAACTTCTTATGAGAATTTATTCTTGTGTTTTAAGAAGGATAATTAGGGTTTGGAATAACCTATATTGTGATTACACATTGCTATTGCCAACGATTTCATCATGCAATGTTTTTAGATTTATTTATTTAAATTCTAAAGTTTATTTGGAAGATGATTTTGCAGTATTAATCTTTATTGGTTCTATATATTGCAAATAATGTTATGGGATATGTGTGTTTGCGTCCGTGAACTATGATTGTCCCATATATGTCAAAAGTTAAGTCTATTATGTCATTATGCAAATATTGATGGGAAATAGAATGAAATTTTGATGTGAAAGATTAAGTCTATTGTGTCATAATGGAAGTATTGATGAAAAATAAAATAAATCTTTGAATATTCCGCAGTATTGATCTTTACCTGATCCACTTCTATGTGAAAGTACTGTATGGCTCCATAAGTTCTCTTATGTTGAGCATTTCCGATTAAATTAATCATTGAGGTTCCTTTGTGGTTAATTTAATTGAGTTTTATGCATACAAATTCATGTTTCATGTGATTTGCTAATGTCCAAAGAAATCCTTCTTTTCTTGTAAAAGTAAGGTCGCTCTTGTTGTTCTTTCGGGAATGACATTTTATGGAGAAGAGTTCTTAATTGAACTTGTGCTTAATTGCCAAATCTTTGTAGGGAGTACGGCTGTGGAATATTGTTGGAGTTTTCTTGTATATTTATAAACTCCTTGATGAATACACTAAGTTTCAACTATGTGAAATCATCGAAACAAAGTTGATATGTTCTCTTTTATTCATGAAGTATCTCTATGAGAATTTCATTATGATCCAGCTAGTTTTTGTACCTTTGCCAATTTATATTGACAAAAAGGGGGATAATTATTATGTAGTTCACACTACAAATACATATGGTTTATGGATCAATATGTAAGGGGGAGTGGTTTTCATTGTGAGATGAAGTACTGACTAAAGGGGAGTGATACATATCACCATAGTATTATTGTCAAAGTTGTGATACAATTGAACTTTGATGCTGTGTAATAATACTATGACACTATGTAACAATGATTGAGAAAAACTGTTTTCTTATTGTTATGGATACGGGTCTTCAACAACTATGATGCTGAGTTGAACACGTTCAGAATCACTGGAGTACTTGGAAGTTACGAAGATTTCGAGTAATGTTGAAGAACCAAGGAAATCAAGCATTTGGATGAGAAGCTACAAAGTTTATTTATTTTGTAATCCATATGTATTGATAGTTTTGTCACTAAAATTGACATAGGGGGAGATTGTTAGAGCACTGCTCAGTCGAACTCGCAAGCGTTTCTATCTCAAGCTTGTTTGTCAAGTTTAGTTGTAAAAATTATAAGTCTTGATTTCTAGTCTACTTATAGCTATGTCTCGGATTAGGATAGAATGTGTAGTTGAGCTTTAGACTTCACGACGTTCATCGATTGAAGAAGAAGAACTACTAAGGGGAGCTTGTGGAACTTCATCAACAAAAGGTATGTGGAGACTTGAACTCATCTATCACTCAGAAGTATATTTCTATTCTATCTCCTATTGAGACAAAAGTCATATAGCTACATAGACTTTATTTTATACACATTTGATATTTCGAGCTGAGTTTAACTCGCTTACATATTTCTCGAAATATGTGTTGGTAAGCTTTCGCTTTAACCAAGTTCATCTTTTATTCTTGACGAAAGTCAAAAGATGATCATGTGAAAATTTCCTGGTAACATCTTACATGATTTGTGTGAGACAGTCTTTTGATGTAGACTCGGAATGTTTCGTATTGATCTATTGATCACTTTAAAATTGCTTTGAAGCTAATAGTTTGTGTGAGACAGCTATTCCCGTCTTCTAAGAATGTTTCAATGATTAAAATGGAGTTTAGAACGATTAACCATTGATTGGATATAACACATTATGCGTACTTGTATGTTAACTGTTGCAAGTTATTCCAAGTCCGGGAACCATAGTATGCATACCCGTATGCGTACTAGTTTAAAAGTTGAAGTCCGGGAACTTAGTATGCATACCCATATGCGTTCTGGCTTAACAGTTCAAGTCCGGGAATTTAACTGAGTTCGGTCGTGAACGACAGTATGCGTACCCAGTCGCATACTGGCGGACAGACCAAGTCCGGTACTCTAAGTATGCGTACCCGTTTGCATACTTGAGTGGGTTAAGTTCTAAAATCGGTTTATTCGTGAACAAATACATTTATATAATAAGGAATGCAATCTTTGCAAACCGTGGCTATAATGTTCATGAATTGATTTGAGTGAATCAAAATCGATTTTGCTTCAATTGTGTCTTATATACTTCTATGAGAATATAAACAATTGAACAATTCTATAACTAGTTTCATTTGAGTCATTTGAACTAGTTGTGATTAAGATGAACAAGGTTGATATAAAAGTGTTCATATGGCTAACTTCGGTTAACCATTGTTGAGCAAACTAAGTGTACACGTTTAGGTACGGTTACCCATATCTAAATATAGGTACATTTCATTTGTGTCTAACAAGCTAAGTTTGATCTAACAGTTAAAAGATATTAGCTTGAATCTAATCAGGTTTTCATTTAACGGTAAATATTGAATGATTTGTTACCAATGTAAAATTGATTGCAAACCCTGATTTGAAGTCTATATAAGGGAGAACTCTAGCAACTGGGAAACCAAATCCCCACACCTCCTGTGTGATACTAGTTACGACTAGAGTCGATTCTCCTTTAACCTAGGTTTTTCTAAAACGATTATAGGTTAACGACTTAAAGACTTCATTGGGATTCTAAAGCCTGGCCAAACTATTTTCTTTGTAGTTGCGTATTCTGATCTTACTTTGTTCTATCATATTGAGTACTATCTTCTCTAAGATTTGCTCGATATTCAATCTCCGATAGGTAAGATAAAAAGTAGTCACAAACATCTTCGTCTCATCGTTTGTGATTCCACAATATCTTGTTACGCTTCCATACGGTTAAGATCATTGTGAGGTGATTGATATTACTAGGATGTTCTTCGGGAATATAGGTCCAGTGTATCAATTGGTTCTTGTTCACCTTGATTTATCAAAAGACAGAACAAAACTCGTAGGTATTTCTGTGGGAGACATATTTATCTATTCAATAGACTTTTCTGTGTGAGACAGATTTTCTTATCAAGTCTTCGACTTTAGGTCGTAGCAACTCTTAGTTGTGGGTGAGATCAGCTAAGGGAATCAAGTGCGTAGAGTCATGCCGGGATTTAGAGGCGTAAGGAACGCGACTGTACCTTAATCAGTGTGAGAATTGTTAGGGCTCAGCTACATTCCAGTCCAAAGTTAACTTTTAGTAGGTTAGAGTCTGTAGCGGCTTAATACAGTGTGGTGTTCAAATATGGACTAGGTCTCGGGGTTTTTCTGCATTTGCAGTTTCCTCATTAGCAAAATTTCTGGTGTTTGAGTTATTTCTTTTCCGCATTATATTTTCTATATAATTGAAATATCACAAGTTGTGCGTAGTTCAATCAATTAGATAATCCAACCTTTGGTTGTTGATATAAATTGATTGACACTTGAACATTGGTCTTATGTACCGTTCAAGTTGTTTCTCTTAATAATCAGGCTCGCGTATTTCTATCTGTATGATTTGCTGATTACATTGAGAAACAAAGATATAACTCTTGGGTGTATTTTCCTTAATTGAGTCTGACTGTCTAGTTGATTCTCTTGGAAATATATTGGAGTTAGTCCATACAGATTGCCGAAACGAAATATTGGGTGTGGTCGTTAGACCCCCGCTTTTTCATTTTGGAAGACAACATTTTTTGTTAATGAATTTAAATGTAGCTTATTTGGTTATTGTTTTTAATATTTTTATATTTAATCCTTAAAGAAAAGAGAAAGAACAAAGTCTCTCAAAATATCACCTACTTAGGAAAGACTTTTTTTTAGCCATTTATGGTATGTTTTGTAATAAAAGTCTCTACAAGTCTCTCAAAACCATAAATCATTGATTTCAAATTCCAAATCCAATAACAGAGAATTATTAAGACTTTTAGAAAGTCACGATCCAATAACATAGATTGTTTGGGATTTTGAAGAACTCTCTATTGACTAACAAGAGATTCTAGAAGTCTCTAAAATTCTTTCAACATCTCCACGAATTTCATTGACTAACCCCCTGTAATATTGCATCGTCCACAATTTTAGCTTTAGCCCTAAAATCTCTTGCATTCCTCTCCTTCTATACTGCCCGTGTAATTGCATACAAAAAGAGCTTCCAACTACTCCTCCCTTTCTAAGTCTCGAGTTTGCAGGCTTCAAAAATTTATATAGAAAAGAGATGATTTTGAAACGAATTAAGATTCAGAAGTGAATTAGATTTCATTGATGGAGGGTAGTAAGGTAATTTTAAGAAGAAAAGGTAACATAGAGTATGTTTGTTTTTTGCTAACTCGAGATCTGGATCTGACTCGGCCCGAGTCAGATGTCAGACCGTTTGTTTTTTATTTTTAGTCAGATCCGACTCGCGATGTGAGTCATACCTAACCCATGACTCGGACCCATTTCAGTCAGATAATAAAATACCCCTGACTCATGGGAACAAACCACTGACTTTTTTTTTTGAAAGAGAAACAAGGATTATCATTAAGAACAGCCCTGAAGGCGCAGTTAAGTAATACAAGATAATCTCTCAGACTCCAATTTAGCACTGACATGGCTTGGAAGATCTAACAACCATTTCCTAGAACAATTATTCACTCTGGCATATTTTGCAAGGATATTTGCCACTTGATTACACTTTCTACTACTGAAACAGACTCTAACATAACCTAAACACTGAATTTAATGCTGACACTCTCTAATGATATTACTGTCTTCCCATCTTGTAATGATATGAGGACCATTGATGCTATCCATTACCTTCTTATTATCTCCTTCTACAATAACATGTTGAAGCTGCAGCTGAGCAATCCCTTGAAGAGATTTAAGAACAGCCATTGCTTCAGCTTGAGCAACATCTCTGGCTCTTTCTACCACTTTCCAGGCTTCCACCAATCTACCTGTAAAATCTCTAAAAATTAGTGCAATTCCAGCAATATTAGTATCAGGTAAGACAAAAACATCAATGTTTATTTTCACATTTCCTATAGTAGAGGCATCCACTTAGAGTTATTATTTCTTCTAATCTATGTTCTTCCTAAGCTATAATTCACCACCTGCACCTGTTGCAACCTGAAGTTAGTCTTTATATTATTTTCATTGCAGAAAGTAATAATTCTATGTTTTAAGCTGTTAGGAGAGACCATGCAATTATCAAAGACAAGCTCACATCTTGATTTCCAAACAAACCATATAGTGATAACTATAAGATTGGCTTTTTCTTGCTTATTGAAGGAGATGATGTTATCTGCTTCACACCAAGACCTTAACCATTGATTGATGTTTATGATTGAGCTGACTTCTTGAGCTAATTCTGTAGAAAGAGAACTCCAAAAATTTCTGGCATAATTGCATTGAAATAGCATATGACTGACAGATTCTATGTCTGTGTTGCATTTGGGCAGTTTGTGTTTTGAATTTGAATTCTTCTATACATTCTTTCACTAACAGGGAGAATATCTTGAGCAACTTTCCATAGAAACAGTTGGCACTTATGAGGGATTTTAAGATGCCAAATACTGAGCCAGAATTTCGAATCCCTTTCCATAGAAGATAAATCTTGATTGTAATGACCCAGGATTGCCTTATAAGTAGAGTTCACTGTAAAGTGTCCACTACTAGTTAAAGACCAGCACATTTTGTCTTCATGTTGAATTGAGGGCTTGATATTCAGGATCTTGTCAATCTGATCTTGAGTGAAGTATTCATTTAGTTTATTCATATTCCAATTCCTTGTGTGCTGATCAATTAGCTCAAAAACTTTCATATCCACAGGAATAATTGAACCATAGGGAAAGTTACTTTGAATTTGTTGAGCTGTAAATCCCTCTATCCACTTATCCTTAAACACATACACTGTTTTGCCACCTCTAATGTGCTATATATGAAACTGTTTGACCCATTTTATTCCTGTGCAGAGGCTTTTCCAGATTGCATTTCCATTGGTTGAAACTTCATCATGCATAATTTCCCCATTCTTAAAATGTTTTGCTTGCAGAACTTTAACCCATTTTCTTCATTTTTCTTGAACTAATCTCCAGGCCATCTTAGTGATCATTGCTTCGTTAAATAATTTTAGATTTTTGAAACCCAATCCTCCCCATCTTTTTGGGATACAAACACTGACCCAAGATTTGAAGCAACACCCCTTTCCATTATTCTTTTTCCACCAGTACTTTCTTTGAGTTGCTTCTAGTTGAGTTATAGTTTTCTGTGGTAGAATGAAACAACTCATCTGAAATTGGGCCATGGAATTAGTGACAGATTGTATTTGAGTACTTCTTCCTGCTTGATTAACCAAACCATCTTGCCATTGGATTAATCTATTATGC
Source organism: Papaver atlanticum (assembly GCA_023531105.1). Lineage (NCBI taxonomy): Eukaryota > Viridiplantae > Streptophyta > Magnoliopsida > Ranunculales > Papaveraceae > Papaver > Papaver atlanticum. The sequence continues at coordinate 5,089,984 of JAJJMB010012081.1, forward strand.
ATTTTCTCTTGAATATTGCTGAAGCATTGTGATTTGTTTTTCCCCATAAACAGATTTATCCCCAAGTATTTCTCTTCCAGTGGCATTACCCCCATTCCAAGTAGATTACAAACATCTTCCTTGACTGAATCACTTAATCTTTTGCTGAAGTGAATACTGGATTTATTAAGGTTAACCATTTGACCAGAAACCATGCAGAATCTCTGAATTATCTGTTTGAGATTGTTTAAAGAATTACCACAAGCTGTAGAGAACAAGATGCAGTCATCTGCAAAGAATAAATGTGATATAGCAGGACCATTTGTAGCAGGAAAGATGGGTTTTATCTCTTTATTTTCCACAAAATAATGAAGCATTCTACTAAAACCTTCCATACATATGATAAATAAAATATGGAGATAAGTTATCACCTTGTCGAAGACCTCTTGAAGGATAAATTGTTTCAATTGGAGAACCATTGAGAAGTATAGAGATAGTTGTAGTAGAGATGCATTGATTCACCAGATGAAACCATTTATCCAAAAATCCCATCCTTTTTAAAACATTGATGATGAATTTCCACTCCATTCCGTCAAATGCTTTTGACATATCTAATTTAACTGCAACAGCACCTAAGGAGGCTTTGGTATTGTTCATATATTAGATGACTTCATGAGCAATAATAGTGTTGTCCAGAATATTTCTTCCAGGAACATAGGCTGCCTTCCATGGAGATATAATCTTATGGAGAATATGCTTCAATCTATTAGTTAAGATTTTTGAAATAATTTTGTAAGAAATATTGCAGAGACTTATTGGCCTGAAATCTGAAGGTGTTTGAATGTCGTTATTTTTTGGAATGAGAGTCTGGAAAGTATGATTTAGTTCTTTCAACAGCTTACCATTCTTGAAGAATTCTTTCACCATCTTTATGACATCATCTCCAACAATTTCCCAGTTCTGCTGATAAAACCCTGCCTGAAAGCCATCTGGACCTGGAGCTGCCCAAGAATTTATTTGAGACACATTATCTTTTATCTCCTTATCAGTAGGAACTTCAGTTAATCTTTGATTTTTAGCTTCACTATTGCAAGGAGTAATTAGATTCATGACTTCTGGATCTTCATCTGAATTTGAAGTTGTGGCAATTTCTTGAAAATGATCTCTTAGAATCTTTGCAATTTCTTGTCTTATGCTTTTCCATTCCCCAGTTTTATCTTTCAAGGAGTAAATTTGATTACACCTTCTTCTATAGTTTGCTTAAGAATGAAATATCTTTGAGTTTTTGTCTTGAAACTTGATGACTTGTTCTCTGGATTGTTGATATGCTGTCCTATTCTTTATTTCATACAGACTCTTGAGTTTATCTTGATGCCTTTGGTATTCATTCATGTCCATAAGTTGATGCTCCATTAGATTCCGAATGTGTGTTTGAACCTCCTTTATTTGCCTGTCTGTGTCTCCATATTCTTTTATCCTCCACCTTTTGAGCCCTTGTTTTGTTTGTCTTAACATGCTACATTTCCACCACCTTTTGATTTATTCTTTGCAGGATCTATTTGATAACCAGTGTTCATAAAATCTGTAAGGTTTATTTTGGTTTTCAAACCGAGGGTTAGTGTTTAGGAGGATTGGAGCACGATCTGAGCCTGATGGTATGAGGTTTTTGAGAATGACATCATAGAAAAAGCTGCAACCAGGATGGCAAGCAAACTGCTCTATCCAACCTTGTTTTGACTTGATGTAGTTGATTTCTGTGGTTTGACCAAGTGAATGGGAATCCTGTATAAGGAATATCCATAAGTCCTAGAGAGGCAACAGTATTGGTAACAATTGGATGAGATTGGGTTGAGTTTAGCTTTATCTTTCGTAACTGTGAAGAGTGGAGTTAAAGTCCCCAATGATGACCCATGGAAGATTCATGTTTTCCCTCATCTCCTTTATCATTGCCTAGGGCTGTTAACGGGACTTAAAGAAACGGATAGTGGCTCAGCCGCTACCGTTACGTTAAAAATTAACGGATATCGGATATCTGTTAAGTTCCGACGGAAATCTAAAATTCAATTCCGATTCTGTTACGTTGGACTTATCGAATATCGGATATTTTTTCGATAGGTTCCGTTAATTTTCCAAAGGAAAAAGTCAACCAGCAAACAAACCCTAACTCTGCTATTCTGCTCGGCCGATTAATCCCAAACAAGGCCAAGAGGTGCGAATTCAAATCATGATGAAATTTGGTGGAAAGTTGATCAAATAAGGTAACTGCTGGAATGCTTCTGTAACACAACAATCATCAATTTATGGATATTAATTTCATCTTCACTTCACGACGGAAGTTTGCTCATACGGCCACCATTAACCAACACCAAATCTGGGTAAAAATTCATCACTGACTGCTATAATTTCATCCATCAAGAACACTCGTTACCTTAATCCATTAACACCTGCCGTTGATGTCGCTGATTTTAGAAGAGAGGCTGGAATTCAAATAGCTAAGAGATAAGGAGGAGTTTAATAAGAGGTGATTCTGTTAACCACTTCCATTACCATCAAACTCCATTCATCAGTATCCATTCATGGAGTCTACATATCAGATTGATAAGCAGCTGCTCAAACACATTTGAAACGATGCTCAGATCCCCTTTTTCTAATGAAACACAATCAGTCTGCTTAAGATATGTATTTGGCTAAAGGTATACCGGAACTTTGGCTTATATGCTATCGGATATCGGAACTTAACCTAACGGAAACTATCCAATCCGGTTCCGTTACGATAACACTAAAAGTTCCGATAAGATATCCGGCTCCGATATCCGAAAACCGTTATGTCGGAAATTAACCTGTCGGAATCCGGATATTCGGAAACGACGGAATCCGGATATTCGGAAACGGTTATCGGATATTCATCGACAGCTTTATTGCCTCATATGAATAACTCCGCACCTGTACATAGCCCCAAAAATATCGATGGGTGAAAAGCGTAAACCCATCGATAAACCTATCTGTTCCCGCCAGAACAAAACTAGAATTTGAAATTTTTGGGAGAAACCCTAAGATGAAGATGATTTTTGGAACACTCAAATTCGATAAACCTAATTCAATCTACAACATAATCATGACGATCGAGAAAGATGAACTTACAATGTAGTATCAATATCACGGAAAGAAAGATCTAGATTTACGGTGTTTTGAGCACAAATGAGCACGGGGTAATTTCAAAACAAGAATCATGATTTACAACTTAGAGTGCAGAAATGTTTACTGCGGATATGCGATCATCAAAAACTACCAAGTATGTGAAAAATTAATCTTACTCAATTGCATCGTGTTTTCATATATATTGTCCTTTACATGTTTGCAAGAATGTCTGAATAGCTTAATTGTATTACCATAACATGTCTAGGATACGCCATAATTCAGCATTGCTGTTCTGGAAGTATCCGAGCTTGTCTAAATTGGTGATTATTGATTGATATAATGCTCAAGATAATTACCACGTTATTCCGGATTGCCCGATTTGATGTTTCCCCTACGTGAATACAGAGAATTAATCTATGGTTTTTATTCCATTCTATCCTGAACTAGGGTCGACCTTTGAACTTAACGTACTATGGTGATATAAAGCATAGGGATGTGGGTGCTCTTTGTTGCCTACGAAGGTTTAGTATGTCGTCCGATTTTGATTTAGGGTTGGCTTGTCAAAGTTGGTGCTGTAATGTCATAATTAAAGTTTATCAAAATGTTCTTTAGAGTCATTTTGCAGAATTTATTGACTCTTTAAGGTAGTGACTCGTGAGTGACCTGCATTAGCTAGATTATGTACAAGAAATTGATAACGTTATTACATAAGTACTTCTTTTTATTGTTTAGATGGACCCCTATGTTCAACCTGCTTAGGCTGTTGGCGAAGACCATGAATATCAATAAAGATAAGAACTTAAAGCTCTAGCTTAAAGTGAACCATTTGAATTGTGTAAAAAACAGCTATTTAGTGGAGTATGGTAGGAGGATATAGGAAAGAATCTGCAGTTGCTTTCTGGCTAATAAACTATGCATATACCATGATCATTAGGTCAAATTAGGGACTGAAAACATATTAAAAGAATGTAACTTCATAAAGTATGGAATCCAATGTGAACTATGTTCTAAGATAATTCAACTGCAATAAGATTTCTTTTTTGCCTTCAAGTCTTGCTTAAACAAAATTACGAACGCTAAATAAATTAGAGGAGACACATTGAAGTGTCTCTAAAACCGAGGCTTTACTTCTTGAGATGTTGTAACAGGAGTGAACTGTGAGATAATTTCATGGATTCATAGTTTCTAATGACATTCATCCACTACTACTACTAGATAATACTCTTAACATGACTGGTAAGTTGTTTGGACTGAGCATTTTAGGTTTGAACTTAAAAACATAACGTCACTAAAGTTAATACCACAGTTCGATGATGCATATAACTATGTGTGCAAAAATAAAGATAAAGAAAACATGTAGATAACTCTGGTGCTTGTTTTTTTTCTTCTTTTCTTTCGTGTTCAGCACATTGATTGTTCTTGAATATTCATAGCTTTAGAGAATTGATGCTCGAATGATCAATATTCGTGACTGTGATATCTCTTTAGATTTACGAAACTGCACTTTTGGATATTCTTTGAAACGTAAAATTTCTCTTGAAGATTGACCTAAATATATCAACAATAAAGCAGAGATAAAGTAACATAAAGTCGGCTTAAAGGATGACAAAGAATCTTGTCAAAGTAGCTTAGTGAATGTGGTGTAGGAAGAATCAGTAAGGTTGTTTGGTTACTTTCTGACCATAAACTATACATTTAACAAGATCATTAGGTCAGTGAAGGAACATATTAAAAGATGTAACCTCAAAAAGTACGGAATCCAATGTAAATTAGGTCTAAGACATCCTTAATAAAGTAAGGCTCTTCATGTTTTGAAATCTTTCAGCGGTTTATTGGAGTAGTCTTTGGTCTCATTCGCAGAACCCATTTGAAAAGTAGCAAAATTGAAGACTTGAAGCTATACTTGTTGAACTGCATGTTGTGCTTGGAACAATCTTATTTATGTAAAATCTTTCTAGGAAACATGAGAGTCATCCAGAAGAAATTACTAAATATTGTTTAGACGATATTTTTGAGTGCCTACACACACATCGACACACAGTGAATATATATAGTCTGAGATACATACATGTAGATTGTGTCTTGGATTCAGCGCTCGATGTGAGAATAAGATAACTTGGTAAGATAAGTTAGTTATTTGAAAATTGAACTGAACATAATCTGTTTCCATTAGATTTTTAACTTTCCAATTCCTGAATGGGAAAGATATATACCTTAAAGTCGATTCTCGGTTTCACTAAGGCATTCTTAAATATTCAAAAATCATAAAGTCTGCATTTCATGTCATCCTTTCGTCAGGTATTGAATTTGATTCTGATGCTTCTACGTATTTTGAGTTGGCTTTAAGAGATTTGATAGTTAGAAGGCATCAGTGTATTTGTTCTGTAGTTTCTTTTTTATCAACTCCATTAGTCGGTATTTATCCAACTTTATGTAAATAATTCCCTTGCATTTAACTGAATGCTTTAAATTTTGTGAGTGATAAGCAAGTTCTGTTTCTCGCCATGAATTTGATTCTTCTATTGAAAACAACTTTAAACATAAACTTTGTGAACAATTTTGCAACTTGAGAGGGAGGATGGACTTTTGAAACTGTTATGCTAAATTATATCATGTCTCTAGTAGGAGAAGGGTTTACATAATGTAGGAACACAATGCACCTTAGAACTGAAACCTAGAAAACCCCTCTCAAACACATACGAAAAAACTGTAGAATCTAATAATTAAAACAACAGAACTACATTGTTATACTGCTTGTTATGAGAAAACTAACAAAGTGCTGAAGAAAACAGCCCTACATGGGACATAGTCTTCAACATTGGTTCGGTTGGATAACCTCTAGAAACCAAAATAGAAGCAGAGAGAAAGACAAAGGAAATTAGGATGACAAAAAAGGGTAACACGGATTTGAGATTTTATATAAGATGATGGCTCTCTCTTGTCTTTCTTCTTTTTAGACAGCGGCACCTGAAATAAGAAAGCAAGAAAAGAAAAGTGTGTAAATTGAAAGAGACAAAAAGATCTGAACGTGTCTAGTTCTAATTAGCTTAAGAACAGTATATACATGTTCATACTCAAATCTTGAAATTCTATGCTGCATATGAGGATTTGCTACCATATTCCCTCGGCGCATTGCATCTAAAACATTCCATCCTGCTTGCAAAGTTGTGCTCGTTGCAGCCAGACCTGTTAATCACGTACACAAGTATGTTCAGAATTCAGAGATATGTAGATAGATTATTGATTGAAAGGTGAACTAGTTATTCATTTGTTCTCTATAGAAAAATGTAAACATGAAGCATTGATCCAAGTGTCTGTTTGTTTCTTCTATTTTATCTCCGTATTTGTTTCCTTTTTGACTTTCACTATTATTTTCACTTTCTTATACTAATTATTATACCTGGTGCAAATCCAATCACCAGATTTCCATCCAGCACGACCACCTCCACCGCCAAAGCCTCCTCCTGCTCTTAAACGTGACATGTCAGCATCGAACCCACCAGCTGACTCATCCTTGAAAGCGCCACATTTGAAGCAACTTGAACGACTTGCAAAGTTGTGGGCACCACAATTCCCAGCTGCACAGTACCAATCACCAGGTCGAACATCTGACCCACTAAATCCAAATGAAGAGCTGCTTCCTCTCCCACCAAAACTTCCGAAGTCCACTCTTTCACCAGACCGAGAATCGCCACAACGTTGACATGAATCTCTTCGGCTAAAGTTCAAGTGTTGGCATGACCTGCAATTCCAATCTCCTGGCCTACTACCCATTTCCGTCTCTACAAACGGGAGAAGTAAATAAAAAAGGTTAGTACGTCTTTAAGCTTCTACGTATTTTTTTCTTACTCTTACACTAACAGTAGAATACTAACTTATAAGAATTGGGAGTATATAGTTTATTCGATCACTCTGTAAACCACTATGAAATACTAACAAATATAGGATAGAGTATCCAAGCTAAAAGAAATCTCAAATGAATTGAGAGTTGAACAGTATGAATTTTGTAGCGAAAACAATAGCTTTTCAGTTTGGCACTGTTACTAATGAACTATACTGCACCAGTATGTCGTAAGAGGTTTACTTTTACTTGCTGGGTAAGAAAAAACAGGATGGAAGGGCTATACAAATTGATCTAGAAAAACGTTATAAAACGCTAGAAACACCCAAGGGTTGTAAGAATTACCTGAAGAAAAACTTAGGAAGAGAAGAAGGATATATGTAAGCAATAATAATAATAAAAGAAGCAGAGCAACAAATGAATGGGGGGAGAGGGAGAATGGTGATTTGGTTTGTGTAGGTTAGTGTGGTTTATATACTTGTTTTAGAGCCTCAAAGGAAGTGCCCTTGGAGAGCCGTGGGGATGGTTCTTTTTAGTGTTCTTCTTCACCCCACACACTCTCCCTTGCTGGCATTCTTGAACGAAGAGGAATCACAAAAATCTAAAAGAAGAAAAAGTGGAGATAAAGAAATTTGATTCCAAAGATAGAAAATGAGAGAAATTAGAAAAGCTCTTACTACTTTTGGGTAGAAGGAACTGAGTTATTGTTTAATAATACAGTTAAGAAAATTACTATTGACTCCATGCATTTGTTTTTACAGCACTCCATACTCAATTTCATTTACACAGCTAATATTGCATATTATGAACCTGTCATATATTTTGGTCCCATACTTCTCTGTAACCCCTCTTTTGCTGAACTCACACATATAAACACCATCTGATTTTAGCCGTTGGATTGGCGATACGCGTTATCAATTTTTGCCACGTAGTAATCTATCTGTTTCAAATCTTTGAGATTTGATGGTCCTAATATACATGATGATAGCAACTTATAAAAGTATATACTATATGAGATCATTTGGCTAGTTTCTAATTATGAAAGGTAAGAATGGTGAATATTTCTTTGAAATTATGACTGCAACTCTGAAAGTACTTAGTCCCATCTTTTACTCACATGGGTGTGGTCACTACTCGATAGTCACTAACCCTTAACACATGTGGTGACCCACCTAGACATAACTCTAGATGAATCAGTGCACACGTGGTCATATACACAAACTGTAGATACTCACAGGTTTGTTAATCATGCACACGTGTATATCTAATGATGTGATAATAACCTTGTAAAATTCCTGTTAATCTTAGAACTGCGACTGGAGTATAAAATTTGTAGAGTTTTGTTCTTTTTTTGTAGGTGCTATGGATATGGGATAAGCTCGCATCAAGAACCCATGTGAAAATTAGGTTTGGAATCTATGCTCTCCACTCTTTACATACAAAACCCATATCTTTAGAATGCATAGCCAGCATCATGCAATATTACAAGGATATATCTACACAGGAAATGTGTCAAATTGAAGCCATCTTTACAAATATTTGTTAGCAAAATATGTCAATGTCTGGTTAAAGCAGGTTTGACCAAGCCAACATTAACCCACCACCATTCATGACCCATACAAAGCAAGAAAGGAAAAGGAGATATTGTAACCTAGAAGCAGAACAAAACCTCATCCAGTTAGATTCAAATGTTGCCCTTTGACTAACCAAGTGGAAAGGTTAATGACCCACATTTGCTGAAATGGCAAATAGAGTGCATGTCCATGTGGCTTACAATTTGCTTGCGTGGTGGGTTTAGGTTGGATAAGTAGGAATCCAGTGATCCACAACACAATAACATTACAATTCTTTGCCAGACAGTATGGGTATTGCATCTTTTTTGTGGCAAAAAAAACTAAGTATTTGTTAGGTAAAGAAAAAGAGACACATTAAGGGTCCAGATATGCATCATTTTTCCTTTCTTAAATCCTAGTATTGTCTATGCCATTAATATAGTCAGTAAATGATGAGCATCTTAAACCCTGATATCATTTATATGCAATTAACATAGTCAATTAATGATGAGAGTACAAAAGAAGAGATTTTGTTTGGTTTTTAAATTTGAATATTCTCTTTTGGTACTTGAACTACTTTAATTATATGCATCACTTTATAAGTCAAAAGATACAAGCTTACATATTGCACCCATATACACTCCATTAACATTCTCCTAATATAATGCTTTTGACTACCTCTCTTATATAAGGCTGATTTGCAAAAAAATTGAAGCAATTTATGTTGGCATGCGTTTTGGTGGGTCAATAAAAGAATTTAGTTCTAGGGTATCAGATTCGGATTATAGATATCATAATCACAGAACTTATATAATGTGCAATTTAGCATCAAGATTGTAGGAGGGACCAGAGAAAAATACTCAGCACTATGTGGACGCAAAGAATGAATTGATGGATTAATTTAACTGTGTCTATGAAAATATGCATGAATAGGTTTTGGGAGTCAGTTCGCAACTGCTGTGAACGTATTGCCTCTGCCCTTGTAAATGTGTGTCTGCGCTGTAAGTTTAGGGATAAATTGATGTACAGTTTATGCATGTATACATGCAAAAAGTGTAATGAGTTGGTTTATCATGGCTTTGGGAATTGTTAAATTTTGTTCTTACAATATTTTTTTTTTGAAGAGAATCTAATTTTAAGTTTCTTCTTTATTGATTATTTTGATGAAGTGGAAAAGAGAAAGGAGAAAGGGAGAGAAATTGGTGGAGAGTTTCGATAAAGATTAGTCGAAGCTGATGATGAATGAATGAAGAAAGGAGTCTTCGAGGTTAGATTTGACCATCTTTTTTTTTTCTTAAGGGGAATTTTCTCTTCTGTCGTTTTGTTTTAATTTTATTTATTTTGTTATTGTGTTTTTGTTTTTATTTTTATTTATTTTTCTCCTTTTTCTTTTTATCTGAATCACACTCTACTGTCTTTTGCTTTTCGTCTCTCTGCATAAATAAGAAAAAAGAACAATTAAAGCATCTATTCGATTCTCAGTGCATTAATCTCTCCATCTCTGTTAGTGTTATGCAATAATTCTAAGCAAACAGTGGTGGTAGTATGGTAACTTTTCAAATTTGAAAACTTGGGGTAACAATTCTAACAAACCGTGAAAAATCTTGTGGAAATTCTGGTAAATAACATTTCAAAACCTGGATTCAAGAAACCGCGAGAAGTCTTGTGGCAATTCCGTGGCAGCATGATCGGAGCCTATCAGTTAATAACATTCAGAGTCTAGATTCAACCAACCCTGGAAAATTTTGTGAAATTTCTGTGACAACATGTTTGGTTTTTCAATTTTCGGAACTTATCAGTCAATAGCATTCACATCCTAAATTCAACACTGTCCGAGGAAAAATTCACTGGAAAAATAAAAATGTGGCTCTTGTTACTATGATGAAAATGATTTGAACTTAGATTTTGAAAACCTTATTGTTTTGAGAGAAAGGGAGGAGAAGATTTTGCCCGCTGCTTCCATAATGCACAGTGCATGGTTCCATTTTCTTGGGTAATGTAAAAGAGAAAGTTTTTGGCAAAAATAAAAACACACTGTAAAAGACAATAAAAAGAAGGAACAGTGGTGTAAGTAGTAGTAATTGCTTAGCTAGTTGTAATAATTTGATTCGAATTCGATTCCCTCTTTTGTATTGGGAAATGCTTCCATGCACACAACGTTCTCTTTCAATCACTACTGCTACTGCGCTATTTACTGGCTTTCTTTCTCTTCTTTTTCTGTGGCTGTGAGTTTTATAATCATATTCCCTTCACATTTACTCTTTTCGTCTGATCTGATTCTCTACTACTATGTACGTACTAATAGTCATGATTCTACTATGCGTATCTCTCTGCTGGTTTTACCGTACCTGAACAATCAACTGCTGTAAGTGCTCTAAGTTGAGTTGTAAATGTGTGCGTAATTCGTACCTATTGGACTTGCATGGCTGCTATATGGATTACTAAATTGTATATGGGGCTACCAAACCCATATCAAACAAAATAATTTTCACCTCTGGATGACTGGATCTACTAGATTGGTAACCCCTTTATAGAATTTGATAACCCATGTAGCTGCCTTGGTAGATAATGAAACACCCAAATGTGAGATTTAAATTAGATAAGATTGGATTATCTGGTTCTGTTTTTTTGCATGATGTTCAGCTAGTTTGCAGCCTCGATTTTATTTAAATTCTGTACCAAAATACTATGAAACACCCTTTTCCACTAGCAGTAAAAAAGATACAATTGGCAAAGCATAATGCATAAACAAACAATTTGACAGTGGTTCACTTCTGTTTTACTTTTTTAAGTCCGTAAGAAACTTCCTAAAAGCCTCGGACCTTATAATATTTACATACCTGAGTATCAAATTGAATGAAGATTAGAGTTTTCCTTTTGGGGTTCATCTTCAGAGTTGCATGCACGTGAAAACATCCATCCGAGAAATGTATGTACAATGAGTGACGTATGTTAACAACATACAATAAGTAATTTCCCATCTTTTGATTTTCTTTATTTTTCCTTTCTTTATAGGATAGTGGTCGACTCACCTTTCTATGTGAGCCATCAACACTGCTAAATGCTAATAGTGAATTGTCATCCTCGATTTGCAGAGTTTTCCCACCTTTTTAACCTTTGATGTTAAATTTGTCGAGTTTGATTGGATCAACCATGGAGAAAATGTATACTTTGCATAGGACTATATGACTAGAGTAGGCTACTTCATTAGTTCTGAAGAAAAGGTGGGCATGTTATTGGGCTAAAATGGTTAAAATCAACTAAAATGACTGAAAATGGGCTTCGGAGTCAGCTGCCCCAAGTGTGCACGCCCATGTTCTAATCTGGCTCCACCCTTGCTCATTAGCAAAGAAACCTGTTTTGAGGCCTACAAAACCATTTTCCTATCTAGGGTGTGTTTATAAGGGGTGTCCTAATAGTGGGTAGATTACTAAGTTACCCTTAATTATTTTAAATTACTTAAATACCTTCCACCTAAATTTAAAACATAAACCTAAACTAACCAAAATCCCAAATCATTTTCATTCCTAACCTAATTTAATCATTAATCAAACCATTTTGATTTTATGTTTCGTCGGTGATTAATTATTGATTCATAAATCTTTGATCTTTGATTAAAACCACAAGTATAAATGAGTCGTGTGAAGCGTTGCGCAAAGAGATTTAGCTTTAGATTAGCTTTAAGAATAACAGTTCGGCTGATAATTAAACATGAAAATGATAGATGAACTTCACTTTATTAAAAAAACACACTTAGTTCGGTTGTTCAATTTTTTATTCGAATCAGCCGAACCAAAATTTGTCAGTTACAGAGTGAAGTTCGGATGATAACTTGTCAACCGAACCTATGTTTTTTGAAAATATACCTAGGTTCAGCTGACAAGTTATCAGCCGAACCTAGGTATATTTTCGAAGATAAAAAAAGGTTCGTCTAACAAGTTATCAGCCGAACCATTCATCTGGTCAGTAGATCTAGATTGTAAAAATTCAGTTTTTTGACAAATTCTACTTATAAAAAGGACATTAAACCTTTTTTTGAAACCTATACCTTTGTATTAACAAACCTTAATTATATATTAATTCAGCAAATCTCAAAAGTCTAATTTCTTCTTCTTCTTCTTTAACAAACCCTAACCTAACTATCTCTAAAAAAAAATAAAAAAAAATCTTTGAAACTAAGACTATATAGTCATTGACATTAACCACTAATCATGAACATTAACAACTAATCATTAGATTCTAATTATTATCATTAACACTAATGAAGTAAGGGCATTATTATTATGATAAAAATATGATGGATACAGGGTTATTAATTTTACCACATAGTGACTCTATTTTGTCATTAGACTCATTACCTTGTATGCCTCAAAAAAATTGAGTATGCCTCAAAACAAGATTCTTAGCAAAAGAAGTAGGGGAGGCTAATGGGTGTTGCAGGCGACCCTAAAATTTACAAAAACTCATTTTGACTATTGTAAATGCTCAAAAGAAAATAAACAACCAAGGTGAAAATAATGAATAACCCAAAAATAATAGCCCATTGGCCCATACATATTAACCGAAACTCTTTTTTTTTTTTTCTCATGTTGGCTTGTGTTTTTTTGTCTCTCTTAATCAAAGAAATTTTGTTCTAGTCTCATTTTGGGTTAGCTGCAAAAATATTTGATTGATTTAGTTTAATTTCTTCTGACACTTAATGATCGGGATAAATGTTGCATCTTAATCAACTAACTTAAACTAAAGTTGGGCTAAAGAAACTTTACCTCCTTATAAACAAAAGTGTAGAAAAGGAAAATATAAAAATGAGAAAGAGGCGAAGGATTAAAGGAGGATAAAAATAGGTTTCGTTTTAGATTTTCGTATGATAATGTAAATCTAACTGAGCTGAGCTTTGAAGACCAGATGATATGGACTTTAGAGAAAGTAGTAATTTCTCAGCTAAGTTCGTATATGGGAAGATGCATAAGGAGGTACATACTAACAACTTGTCAGGTCTGAGAATGCAAAATATTTTTATGAATCAACCATCTCATATCATCATGAGTTGTAGCTTAATGTTGTTTGCTTCACAACGTTGGGTTTGCAGGCGGATAACAATCTCAATTTTTAAGAATGGATTCGTGGCTGGTTTGACAGGTTACGTGTGAAGAAAATTTCCGAAGACGACTTAATCAAAAGATCCATAGTGGCTTGGTGTATTTGGTCGGAAAGATGTGAATAACTATTCCAAATTAGTGGTTCACTTCTAGGAAAAATCACCCATAAATGTAGGAAATTCATAGCTGAGTAGAGAGCTAGGCCTATCACTTACCTCCTCATATAGGGGCGTTTACTATATATTAACTCATATGACTCGTTTCATGATATTTCTAAAATTGGGGGTGTTGGCCATATTCTCCATAATTTTGCAGGGATGTATAAGGGATCTAAATGCATCTACTTAGCAGAAGTATTAAGCACAGAGAAAGCAATGTGCAAAGCACTATGGGAAGTAGTGAATTGTGCCAAAGACTTGAGGATAAAAAAGCTGTACTTTGAACTTGAGTCAAAGATCATGGTGGATGATAGACGCATTTATGTGTCTATTTTCATCTCTATTGTATATATTTTTAGTACCCATTTTTGTACTAATGTTGGTATTTTATCCCTTTGTAGGTATTTTTGGGGAATAAACATTTTTGGGAAAATCGGCTCGAAAAGTTGTCTAAATGCACCTCAAGGGACAAGTGTTATACGGACTCCAGCAGCGGATAAGGGGCACCCATGGCTATGTGTAGCCCAAATTCATCTTTAGCACCCATCTTCATCATTTGAAAATAAATTTTTGGCGGGAAATTCTTTTCTTTACTGGCAGATTGGTTGATCGAATTTTGAATGATTTTTGTTAAGCAATTGTTATTTCTTTTGATAGAGCATGCTTAGCCATAGGTTCTTGATGCTTTATACTTTGGATTTACATTTGTTATTTTGAAAATCTATATGTTGCAATAGCTTAGAATCAAATTAAACGCAAAAATTGAATAAATATAAATACTAGATAAAATCACTTTGAACTTGGAAAAATAGTGGAATCTTAGCCTCGGTGTTCTTTTAATATTGATATCAACTTTGTCAGTGTTTGCTATAATTTTTAGTGATTTTTCTATTTAGTTTTAAATTTAAGTCTAAAGTTATCCTTCACAAGTTCGAGCAACGAATCTTTTTACCACTACAACTACAAAACACATCAGTGGAACCAGTGAATAAGGAAATAGCATCGACTAGAGAATTCGTAACTTAATAAGAGATATAAAACTTATTTTTAGGACTTAGCTCATGGCAATGCAATTATGTGTCGAGGGAGAGAAATAAAGTAGCATATATTTTGTCGAAACTAGCTAGGGTTGATAAAATAAGAAGAGTATGAAACAACTCTCCTCCCAACAATATCAATGTGCAATTCATGAGGGACATAAGTTATGTAAACTCCTAATTTGAATATGTTTTCCCGTTTTTTGTTTTTGAAATGAGAATGTAAATTGCTATATTTCCTTTATATTGTTCTTAAAGAATACACCAGATTTTAATGTTTTATAAATGTTAGAGCACTGCCCGGTCGAACTCGCAAGTTTTGCTATCTCAATCTTGTTGTCAATGTTAGTAGTAAAATTATAATTTGATTTCTGGTCTACTTAAGTCAAGTATCAGACTAGGTTAGAGTTTGGTAGTTAAGTATCAAACTTCATTGAAAAATCTTCGAAGATTGAAGACCGAAGATCAAAAGAAGATATTTGGAGAACTTCATCAACAAAGAGGTATGTGAAGCCTGAACCATTGTATTTACTCACAAGTATTACCATTCTATCTATATGAGACTATGTCGTATGACTTCTAGTAGATATTGCAAAGAAGAAGTTTCGAGTCAAGCTTGACTTGTTTAAACATCTCGAAATATGATTCAAGCAATGTTGTTCATATACTTGACAAACTTGGTTAAGAACAATTTATTGTTCATGAACTATTTTGATTCAGGTTAATCATTTGAAAATTTCCCAAGCAATGGTGTTCATTATCTATGGCAATTGGGAAAGTTTCAAATTGGCTATAGAAAGTTTTCAGAACTACTGAAATTATGTACACATGAAGGTACACGTAAGAAATACACGTACCACCGGCATCTGAGTTCCGGAATAGGGGTAAGTACCCGTACACAGTACGCATACCCCTTAGTTATGAGATCGTGTAGGGGTGAGGTACGCGTACCAAATACGCATACCTCAAGGGCCTGATTTCATGATTTGCCTTATGGTACGCGTACCTTGGCCATCTGAATTCATGAAATGGTCCATAAGTACGCCTACTCATTCATATACCTACCCAGTATGAACTAAATCAGATGCAGTCAGACTATTTTCTAAAATACATTTGGCATTGCTATGACTCTTATATACACCTCTAAGACATCTTTGATCACTAAAACACCTTGTGTAAGTGCATCATGATTCAAGTCTTAAGTGTTTAAATGAACACGATATTGTTTATTAGTTCTCAAGGAATATTTTCGATGAATTATCATTATACACGGTTCCGGTACCTGACTACATTATGTATTCTTCTATGTGATTTCAAGAAAAACTTCCCATATGCATACATGAACTCATAATAAGAGTTTCATCTAAACAGAGAAAGTGTTTGCTTGAATCTCAAGTTATCTTATCTTGAATTCTAAGCAACCATATCCTTAAAAGTCTATAAATAGAGAGACCCAAAAAAACCAGGAAATTCAATCCTTAACACTTCTGTGTCCTAGTTGTTTGCTAGAGTCGTCCCCTATGAACTAGGTTTCCTTTAAGAAATATAATTAGGTTTACGACTTAAAGACTCCATTTAGGTATTCGTGAATCCAAGTCCGACTATCTTTATTTTGATAGTTCATGTATCCTTATCTTGTTCATTATTTTCTCTAGGTTTTAGTAATATCTTCTAGGAACGAGGTAGCTAGAAATGGCAAAGTTCTCTTCGTCTCAGACTTTATGATTCCTCAAGATAGGTATTTATAACTCTTCTTAGTTGATCGGATTAAATTTTTTCTTGAGAGGTGGTTAATAATCCAGGCTTCTCAGCTAACTGAGTATAAGTGTTCCATATTTTGAGGTTTGCTAGCTTTGTCTATTGCAAACAGATTTCTAAGCCTTGATCTATTGATCTAAAGGGAAATCAAATAGGATAATCTTTATACACAACATGGCCATAAAAATCAAAAAATATCTTCTTTTCCTCCACGACAAGTTACCGAAATATTAGATTTTTATTTCCTTTCATTTTCCTTCTTACGCATCTTCTCAAGGTTTCCAAAACTTCCCAAACCCTTTCCAGTCGATATACAGGGAATATATCCTCTCTTATCTTCCACGTAATTACCAAACACCAGAAATATCCTCTTCCCCGTGTCATTGAGAATTATAAGGGAACTTCCCCTTTTTTAAGTGAGTAATTCCTTTACCATCCCTGTTTTATTTCCAAAAGTAAATTCCAATCAAATCTTGTGTAAATCTCGACGAAAATCTTTCCCAAATTATTGCCAGAACACCAACCAATCCCGAGTAACTCCCTTCTCTGTTTAATTGTGATATATATATGGAATTTACTTCCTTTTTTGAATGTAAGATTATTACCAACCCTGTTTAATCAAAAGAGACTGTTCCCAAACGAATCCTACAAAGAACTCGAAGAAAATCTCGTCGCAACCCAACTCTGAAAGTTACGCAGGTGAATACACTTTTCCCGCCAAAATTCGTAATTTGAGTGAAGAAAAAGGGACACCCTCTAACCAGAGTGGGAGTGCCCATATCCTTTGGGGTGAAAATAGTAAATCCAGGGGTATAAATAGTAATATTCCTTGGGTGCGCATAGTGAATTCCTGGGTGCCTTAACGCGTCCTCTTGGTGCTTTTAGTAATTCATCTCGGGGTACAAATATCACTTTTCGAGCCAAATTTTTCTGCAAAAGCTTATTTCTCCCAAAACACCTACAAAGACATAAAATAACAAAATAAGTAAAAAATTGAGCATTATAATTACACAGAATTGATAACATATCAGACGCATAAATGTGTCTATCACTTGGGATTCCACCACTTTTGATGTTTGTAAACTCAATATTGACAACTTTGACACAATACTCCCGAATTACTCAAGACAATTTTGAACCCAATCTCATGCTTCAGAGGATAAAACGTGAAAAGACGAGGGTACCAAAATATACCTCAATCTAAAACTTTTCCACCTATAAGTCCTTTCTCCGAAAGTGATTGTCTATGGACTGAGTCGAGACAATACAACTAATCGGTTTACACTTCGTGTGATCGTCTATGGATACGAGAGCGAGACAATACGACAACAAGATAACTTGCGTGATTGACTATGGATACAAGATCGAGACAATACGACAACGAAGTATGTTTACTTGATAATAGGTTCGGACTTAACCAACCACAATAGGATTGCTATCAAGTAAATAGGAATTAACGTTTGTGTATTTTACATCTAATTATAATAAAACAATTATAATTGCGAAATGGAAAAGTAAAAGACACATCAATATTTTGTTAATGAGGAAACCGCAAATGTAGAAAAACCCCGGGACCTTGTCCAGAATTTAATACTCTCAGAATTAAGCCGCTATACAAAATCTAAACCAACTTCGT
>JAJJMB010012081.1:5112966-5129692 GCA_023531105.1 Papaver atlanticum
GATTTAATCTAGTATTTATATTCATGCAATTTTCTCGTTCAATTTGAATCTAAACTATTGCAACATGTAGATTTTCAAAATAACAAGTGTAAATCCGAAGCATAAAACATCAAAAACCTAGGTCCAAGAATGCTCTATCAAAAGAAATAACAATTGCTCAACAAAAATCACTCAAACAATTTTCAATCAAGGCAAATAATCATAAAATAATTGCAATAAAATAAATAAAATAAAATATACCACTTTTTGTTGGAAAAATAGCTTTCTCTATCGCCTCATCAATGGGGTTTAGCTCCTCATATTAATCATGTTCTCAAAATACATGTTTATGGCTCAAAAATTGATTAAAATGGAGAAAAGGGTATACTGTAGTCGCTGAAAGTCTAATACAGAAGACTGAATCGTTGCTGAAAGGCTTCGGTGACTTTAGACAGGAGCGACCGTAACTCGTTGTCACTGAAAATAAGTCTGCTCCTGCGACAGTTGCTTGTGTGTCTTATGTTCTTCGTCTTCTTCTTCTTCAGCAGCAGCAGCAGAGTTTCTGTACTCGATTTTCTTCGCTTCTCTAGTGCTCTAAACTTCCCCTAAAGTGTTCATCACCCTTCCTTGGCCTCTCTAGAGCTTATATATACCTCACAGGTCGGTTTTACTCGATCAAAATCTCTTTTTATTCCCCAAAAATAAATTTTTCTTCTCTGCCAAGTTTTGGATACTATAACCTGTTTTATCACTTCACCTCCTTCCTGAATTATCCAAACTATCATATTATTCTTCTACAAACAAATCCTTGCAATATATAACACGTAACTTCCAAATATAGCTCGAAAATTTGCCCGTTTCCATTTTTATTTTTTATTTTCTTCCCTGTTTTATCAAACACGATCATTCAGCCCAAAACAGCCCATTCAATCACCCATACTTCGTCTGTTGATGGTTAAGAAGCAAGCCCAAGAAAAATCAGAGCTTTAATCTCTTCATAGCTAGCCCAAAATCGCAAACTATATTCTGTTCTTCGTGCGCAGCGTGAAAAATATTTTCCCGCCAAAAATGAAATTTAAACGAAGGGGATGACCTCCCCTTATCCAATCCCGGTCTGTGCTTAGCAGCTGCCTGGAAATGGGTTACCCCTTATCCAAGATGAGAGTCCGAATAGCAAATGCCCTCCCAGGTGCCTTCAACAACTTTTCGAGCCAATTTCGCCGCAAAAGCCTATTTCTCCAGAAACACCTACAAAGGGATAAAATACCAAAATTAGTGCAAAAATGGGTACTAACAATATACACAATAGAAATGAAAATAGACACATAAATGCGTTTATTACGCGAATTACAAGGATCGATTACACAACTCTTTTATGATTGGTCATACCAATTACTAGGATCGGTTACACCAATTACAAATATCGATCATACCATCTTAGGTGATTACTTAGGATCGGTTATACTAATAAAAGTCATACCAATACATAAGTCAGGCACTGTGACTAGTTTTACCAAGATACACAAAAAGTTATGATCGGTTCTACTAACTCACACATATTGATAATCCAAAGATATGCAATGAATAACAATACCAATAAGCCTAGCGATTCCCTTTCGATTCATAAAACAAGTTCATGAATGTACTTCCTTTAAACGAATGTAAACATTGTTTCCTAGGATGAAATCTTCACCTTTACCCATACACATAATCACAATATCGTTCATACGATTATGTCGATGTCTTATATACGAAGTTCAAAAGATAAGCGTTATACTTCGTATTCTAATTCCTTAACACTCTATATTACTACTAGAGTATAATCATTCACAGCTTCGCAGTTATGTTTTCAATATAGCACGACTTGAAAGATACGTTGGGAATGAAACAGTTCAAGTCAAAATATTACTAACCTTAAGAGGAAGGATGATGTCGTCGTTGTGGCTTGTTACTTCTTCACATTATTCAAGTCTTCGAGAAATACTTGTATGTCTCATAATCCTAATCTTTCTAACCTAACCTATACGAAGTTGTCTCTATTACATAATCAAGCGACTCTTTAATTGAGTTTTTATTCACTAAAATATGACAACCAAACTTGACATACCAACGCTTGGTGGGTTCAACGGAGTTATGCCTTAACAAAGGTTATGTCTAACACATGAAAAAATGCAACAGTGATTAGAAAGTACTTACCACAGAGAAACATTAACAACGCTCTTTTCATATTCTACTCTACATCCTCAACTTTATCCAGAAGACCTATCTCAGAATCTGTGATACCCAAGAGAACCTGCACAAAGAATATCCATTCATGAGATACAATCCATGACACATCCAGCATTACGAAGAACAACAAATTCAAACTCCACTGAAGTAGAATTCAACTAACTGTTGAAGGAGAAAACCAAACTGAGAATATGTTTAACGTATACAAACATTAACTGCAGGTGATCACATCTCTATTTACATAAAGACTATTCAAAACTCAGATATGATATGGAAAGAAATTCAGTTTCTTCAGTTGAGACATAGAGTTATGTTTAATGACTATTAAAAAGAAATTCAGAAGCATAAAAAGGAATTATACATGCACATGTTGATGCCGATCCTACTGTAGTTCACTTTTCACTCAGCAAAAATGAATATTAAACATAATACCTCGCAAGTAGATATAAAGTGAAGGTCAGACTCCATAAACAAGACATACTTGAAGGTTTTTTGTCTAAGACATAAGAAACTGAAAAATACAACAATGATTAGAGAGAACTTACTATCAGAGAAACATTAACAGTGCACTTCTCATATTCTACATCCTCAACTTTATCTAGAAGACTTATCTCAAAATCTGTGATACCCAAGTGAACCTATCCATCCATGAGATACAATCCATGACACATTCATCATTATGAAGATTTTTTTTTTCAAACTCCATAGAAGTAGAAAAGAATGACAATTCAACTTGTTTTTTTCCTTAGGGGTTTGCCTTCAAAGTTGATTGCGATTATGAGAGGGAAAACTTTCGAAGTCCCAATTTCACACTTCTAAGGAAAAATAGGAGTCATCCTACCAGAGTATACAATCCTAGTTTTAAATAGTCATTATAGTGGGGCACGGCACTTTAATTTTTCTGTGGTTGCCAACATATGTCGAGAATGTTCTACCACTACTATTCGTAGAATTGTAACCAAGTTGGGATTCCCTGGATCCAGCTCCACTCATTTGATAGTATTATTTGTCCCACTTTAAGATTTTAAGTTATAATTTTTAAGCTCAAACCCTATCTCCCACTCTAAAATGAAACCTTGATTTGAGATTGTCTCTTTTTATTTATGGTAACGAAAAAAAAGAAATGGGATTGCTATAAAGTAAAGGGGTTACTCTTATCAATATATTTTCATGAATGTTCGATTTACCTTATTGTTTTAGAAGAATACGACTATTAATTTACGAAAAAAAGATAAACGCATCTCAGTGGGGTGAGATCCATACTAAACCCACTCTCTTGCTAAACTACAGGGTTGGTAGGTATCCCACCCCACTACATCTATCGGAACACATCGCGGGATTCATCATGCGATGGGTGTAGTTGTCCCGATTAATATATTTAGAAAGAAAATCTAGTTACAAGTACGTTTGATTTAGTCGATTACATATTGCAAAAAAGAAAAAGAAAATGTTTTTTTTTTTGATGGGAAGGTAAATTATATTAATCAAATGATATAGTACAATAGATTTACAAGCTCATTTTTATCAAAAATACTGGAAACAAAAATTGATTTTAATATTCTTAGATGAAGTTTGGTTGACATGTGCCGAAGATGCTTTAGACGAGCTTGTTTTGCAATTTAGTCCGCCGACGAGTTATATTTTCTGTTTATATACTTTACCTGAGCTTGTGGGACTTTTTCCAGAATTGGGAACGTTGCATGTATGGTATTTTCCGCACTCCAAGGTGAATCTTTGCATGTCTTGTTGATTATCTCTGCAGGAATTTTGCAGTCTGTTACTGTTGAAACACTAGATAATATGTTTTCACTTAGCCATTTAGAAGCTTTTAACAAAGCTTTTGACTCTGCATGAAAAGTTGAAGAAGCCCACTCTGACCCTGCTGAAATGTGCATGAAAGTCTCATTGTCCATAAAGTAAACTATAAAAGAAGATCCCATTGAAGAATTTTCATTTTTAAAAGCAGCATCGATAAATATTATCCAGTCCGAAGATAAGTCAGACCATTTCTCTTTGGGGGCATTACTTCTTGGAATCAACATTGTCTTTTGGATCTTTTCCTGAGGAGTGTGTTGCAAAAATTTCTTGATTTGATCTATGAGGTTATTCAGATTTGGAAAATTTTTGTCAAACACTACCGAACATCTATGCTTCCAAATGAACTAGGATATGGTTGCGATTTTATCTGACAATTACATGAAGTCTGTTTCCGTGATCCACTCTTTTATCCAATTTGCTATGGAGTATGTACGAATTCTTGTGTTCACTTCTTCTAGAGAAATACCAAACCATATAGCTCTTGTAAAAGGGTGGAATCGAATTAGATGTTGTTTAGTTTCTTTCTCATGTGAGTTACACATTGGGCACTCGGTATTTATGTCTGTATTATGCGCTCTGAATCTTGAATAAGTTGGAAGAGATTTTTGAGCTAATTTCCAGACGAATAATTTGATCCTCAAAATTACTCGAATCTTCCATATATTTTGCCAAGGGAATCCACTTGAGCTATTGTTTGCTTGAAAATGTTAATTAAGCCATATGGGCTATGCATGACCTGGCCCATTAGAAGAACAACATACCAATTGAATCGACTATGCCGGTTTGAAAAACTTAGCCTATATTAACTTTGCCTTTTAATTTTAACATGCCATTTTTATTTTCAAAAACTGTTTTAATGGTAAGCAGGAGAAGGAAAAATGAAAACCGGCACAGTGAAAGGGTTGGTTGGGTAAATTGTCCATCCTTTTTCCTTGCCCTCCGCGTATCATATTGCCAATGAGGGCAATTTCTAGGTAGGTGTGAGCATAGGCCGGTATGGACCGGTTTTCATCTCATCCGCATCCAATCCAATACATTACGGATTTCAAAGTTGACATCTGCATCCAATCCAACATCCAACGGATTTGTATCCAATGGATGCACGGATGAACGGATTATATACGGATAATCCAATGGATTTGTTTTAGTTAAAATTTATAATAAAAAAAATAAAGCCAACACAAATGACTCCTTATAAAACCTACATATCCTATATATGTATACAAATATAAAAATGTCATATACCACACCCCAAGCAAACACCTTAAGAATTCCTAAATGATCCATAGTATTTTCTAGAACTATATAAATGCCCTTAATTTAATGGATATGGATGTCCAAGTGTAACGGATTTTCAAGATTGCATCCGGGCCCAATCCGTAATCTGTTGGATTTCAAAAATTATATCCGTATCCAAACCCATTAACGAACGATCCGGGCATCCATCCGCAAAAGAACGGTTGGTCCTTGTTAAATCCATGGACTACAGGCCAAATGCTCCCCCCTGGTAGCGCTCCCCCCACCCCACAACCAATTTCACTGTAGCCTTTAAATCCGGCTTCCTAAATCGTTAAGTTCAGCCCGGTTCAATTATAGTCTTTAACCTTCTCAAGCCCATTCCAGTTTCAGAGAGATGGTATTTTGATTCATCTTTCATGGTTTTCATTTGATAAGTCGAAAACTTCAACATTTTGTTTATTTACAGTACATTCATCTCGTGGCTAAGGTGCCTTAGTACATAAAAACAAACAAAAGGAGTTACTACTTAAAATAAAATCCTAAGAATCCATTGATTCGACTAGGGGAACTTATAAGATCCCTCTAAATTCTTTGTCGTCATCATCATTGCATTACAATCATCCTTATAAGCCAATAATCATAGGCATCAGAATCATGAATCAGTTAGATTGTTCACTGCTGTAATTGATTGAGTTTTTGCGTGCGGCTGCTAAAACAGTCTTGTCCGCTACAATGAAGTAAGCAGCTCCGGCAGCTGCACAAGATTAAGCACACAAACTATTAATTGGTATGAAATACATTGATATCTAGATTATGCAGTTAATAGTAATTAAATTGAGATCAAAAATAAATGTTAACTAACCAGTAGAGATGATGAGAGCTTGAGCAGTTGGGTTGAGATTAGCCCTTGCCCATGGCAACATCCTCACACTAGCAATCTATATGAACAATGGAGATCAAATATGTGCATTTTATCAGTATGTATGTTGATAATGAAGAGAATTTTAGTTTGGAGATGATATGGATACTTACGGTGGGAATGGCAGAAGCAATACCAGCAAGAACGGCAGCTTTAGCACCAGCAATGACACCCTGTTGGGAGCATTGCTTAGCCATGGCAAGTCTGTTTTCAAATGAAGCTAACCCATTAATCTCAAGTGGTGATTGAGCTATGTTTTTCTCCATTTTTTTGAAAGATAAGATAGAAAATGTAATTGATTCGGGAGAGAGAGTGGGAGAAAGTGTGCGAGTTATATTAGCAGATTGAAGAAAATGTATTTTGAAGAAGTATGAAGCTGAGAATAGGTTATTTATAATACTTTTGTGGTGGTGGTGGTGGGTGGGAAATGTACAGAAGAGTTTGATGGTTTCTAACAGCCAAAGGAATTCTAAATATCAGACAAAGAGACAGAGCAGGTTGTTTTTATAATTTGGTTACTGTTATAGTCGGTTGATTCTATTGTCACTGTTCCCATAATGCCCCTGGTTTTGAAAACAAACCACTCTTAATGTTATTTATCCAATTTTATTTTATTCATTTTCCAAGAAATATATTTTGAACTGTGCAAAATATGATTTATGCACAAATATAATTGTGAATACGAATTGTTATCCCCAAAGGAAGGGGTTCAAGTTTCCTTGGTCTTCTTTCGGAGGTTGAAGGTGCAATTTTTTTTTTCACACTAGCTGGTATAAGTAATTTTTGTTTTAGAATTTTTAACAAGAAAATAACTATAATTTTAATAAAACTTTATCGATTTTTTATTTTGATAATTAGTTTTAATTAAATTTTTCCAAGATCTCAAATCTTGTACTCTTGAAATTTTGCTTCAAGTGTTAGGAAGTAAGCTGTTCATATAAGTTTACATTCTACTAAAATACGACCTCATTTGAGTTAGTTTTTTTCCCACATACCTGGTGTTTATCGAAATTTCTCATTTAATCAATAATCAAATTAACATTTTATTTTTAACTTGGTAGTATCCATGGTTGTATATTTGGTTGTCTAGATATATGATGGAATGTCTTGATTCTTGAAAGTCACTTCACTTTTCTTCAAACTGAATCTATTTGCTCAAGGGTATTATTGGTAAGACAACTTTAACTTTTCTCATTAGTGAACACAGCATGAAATGAGGAGGATATCAATTATCAAGTGTACCTATCAATAACCTGATAACATAAACCGTGGGTACCTAGATCAGGTAAGTATCCTCGCCTTTTCGAAATCTTCAAGTTATCCACTATTAGAACCCACTTGATGATGACACATTGGATTCAACCCAAAGGTTGAGATTCGATGATAACCTGTACGAAACAGAGATGTAACATGGGAGAGTTCAGTGCGAGTAGGCAGGTACAGTACACAGAGTTCAATGGATCTCCAACACTAGGGGTTTTGAGTGTAGCGGCCAATGGTTTAGGATTTACCTTTTTTGAGTTGATTAAAGTTTTAAATGTACATTTTCAGCTTAAGTAATTAACAAGTACTACTATTATGGATAATCAAGAGCATTAGCGTATAAAATATGCTCCTTGAAATTAGGATTTGGAAATAGTTTAGTGTATTTGTTGTACGTGTATTAGTGATTGAGATCTATAATGTTGTACTTAATTAGCTAGATACTAGTGTATTATGAATGTTAACACGTGAGGTTCAATGAATCTAGTGTAGGGTTCATCTACAAAGGATGATATCATTAGGACCAAAGCCCACTCTCTTCCATCATTAGATGGCATTAATCTTAGCCGATGATTCAGCTAGTGATGGTACGGGGAACAGGGGACCCAATTATATGTGTTATATGAGGTGGTGGATAAGTTTGGGGGATAAAATGGCGGATATGAAGCATTTTCGCATTAGGACTTCATTGTTACTGGTGGTTCGCCAGTGGTCTGAGTCTTCCATTTCTGACGGATGGTAACTACTAATCCGAAAAAGCTGGAGGGTTATTGAGATCAGAATCAGGACATTTTCGGTTAAGTAATTCCCAGAAGGGGAGAAAAAAAAAAGGAAAAAGAAGTTAGGCAATTAAGACTGGTCTCGGACTCTCACTACGCGTGCTATGTTTTGGTCTCTTATTTTTTATTGAAAAAGGTTAAAAATTTATTGAAAGACTAGCAGAAGTATAACAAGAGTTTAATGTTATACAACTGATTTCTAATTTACAAAAGATTTGACTGAGTGGAGTAGCTGTAATGCATTCAAATTAAAATACCAAGGAGAAGGGACAACTGAACCTTTCGATAACTTCATTTGCACTTCCATGCCTTCCTACAAAGTTTTTTTTTTTTTTTTTTCATTCAATAATTACTTAACTTAAATCAAATAATGGAATTAATATGTCATTTTCATTCAATAATTATTTAACTTAAATCAAACAATGGAATTAATATGTCACATGAACACTCTTTAGAGCAAGGACTATGGCTGAGAACTCTCATTCAAATCAAAAGAGTTTAGCCGAAAATGATCAAATTAGGTGTTGTTATGGCATCAGAACTGGCCCACCTTCACCAAAGCTCACCCATATGTGAGTGAAAGTGGAGACTGATCATCCTTTCAAGAAAATTTTCAGTTTTTTAATATATTTAAAACTCTTTTAATGCGGGCACATTCAGATTTTTGGTCTAAGTTTTCTTTCTTTGCTCAGATTTTTTTTTTCTTCTCTTTTTTCACCCTTTGGGTGTCTTTTGTACTCCCCAATTTTCCAATGAATCATTTTCTTTGATGTCCAAAAAAAAAAAAAAAAACTATAGCAGCCGATGTTTAACCCCCTTGGTCCTAATTTTTTCTACAAGCGACTGAAAATCAGTTCCTTAGTGTGTTAAAGTAGCTCCCTCACTATCGTAAAAATACTCTTTCACCTAGTCTCTCATTGGATTTGGTATCTGTAGACCTTGCTATTAGAGAATGTGCACAAAATTAGACTCCTTAAGATAATATATTAACCCCATCTAAGTTAGGCTGTCTCGTAAGCTATAACACAAGCTCAGTGTATTTATTAGTTAACAAAAAATCTTTGTTCATTAATTCAGTTCCCTACTTATCACTTTCATATTCTCATGATTCCAAGCATAAAATTGGGGAAGTGAGGAACTGTATGGTTGGTCGCTTAAGGTGTCAATGGGATATTAAAGTTTATCCCATTAGTCTTATTGGTCTTGGAAATGAGATTGTTAAAATTCTTGGTATGCAGATTCAGATGCAAATAACCATATCACTTCTGATGAATCTGAACTTCAATTTTCCACCACTTATGATGGTTCTGAGGTTATCAAAATTGCTAATGGTGGAGGTATGCAGATAACTAGAGTTGGTTCTTCAGTTAAATCTATACCTAATTCTTCTTTGATTTGTTAATATCTTGCTAGTTCTACAAGCATCTAGCAATCTTCTATATGTTCATAGATTTACAAGAGACGGTAAGTATTTAATTACATTTGACTGTTTTGGATTTTGTGTCAAGGATCTCTCATCTGGGAGAGTAACTTTGAAAGGACTTCACTGTAATGGACTTTATCCTCTGCATTTTCTTCACCAACAGTCAACAAATAAAGCTACACCTTCCACCACAACAACACCTACTTCCACAAATAAAGCATTGTCAGCTGCTATTGCATTTCAAGCTGTTTATGTAGATGTATGACACAAGAGGTTGGCTCATCCATCTTACAAGACTTTGCAACATGTATGTAAGCAACTAGAGTTGTCTGATGTATTGAAAATATACCTTTGTTTTGTTATGATTGCCAACTTGGCATAAGTCATAAACTTCCTTTCTCTATATGTTCATACACTAGGAATAAGCCTCTTGAGTTACTTCACTTGGATTTATGGGTCCCTAGTCCAGTTCCACCTAATTATAGATTCAGGTATTATGTCAATGTTAATGATGAATTTTCAAAATTCTGTTGGATATTCCCATTGTATGAAAAGTTTGATTTCAAGAAAGTATTTTTCAAATTCAAGACTCACATTCAGAATCTCTTGCAACTCAAAATTGATGTTATTAGAACTGATGGAGGATGAGACTTTCTGAATAATAAGTTAGCATCTTTTTTATCTGATAGTAGTATTATTTATGAAGTATATTGTCATCAGACTCCCGAGCATAATGGAGTTGATGAGTCCAAGCACAAACATCTAGTTGATGTAGATAAAACTTATCTCATTCAATCTGTTCTTGGTGACTCATTTTAGCTAGAGGCATTTCAAACAGCAAACTCTACTTACAATAGGTTACCAACTAGAGCCATTGAGTTGAAGTATGCTTATGAAGTGTTATTTCATAGAAAACCCGATCGTCGTTTCTTAAAGTCATTTGGTTGTCTCTGATTTCCTTGTCTTAGACCTTGCACTGTCAATAGACTTGCGCCTAGAAGTATTCAGTGGGTATTTCTGGGGTACGGTCCTCAACATAAGGGGTATACACGCCTTAACCTCTTACAAGAAGGGTATTCATTTCTAGACATGTGGTTTTCAATGAAAATGTGCATCCCCTTAAGCCTCCTCGGCTTGGTGATTCGGTTGTAACCTCACTACCTATTTCAGCCTTACAGTTTCATGACTCTGCTAGTTCTACAGTTCCTACATCACCTACTGAATTGGTTTCTACTGCATCATCTGACTTGGTTACTTATTATACATCTGATTTGGTTTCTTCTGACACAACTACAATAATTACTTCGCCGACATCTGAAATGGCTCATTCACTTACTTCAGCTACACCTGCAGTTGGTGATGTCTCTTTTACTGACATTGTACCACTTATAGTGCCTACTTCTGAAACTTCTTCAACTTCAGAATAACCATCTTATGTAGAAAAGGGTAAGTCTGAAATTTTTAAACCTACGGTCTACTCTACAAAGCATGTTTTTTCTGCTGTTATGAAATCTCGTATTCCTCTTATAACTCCTACATGCTTCTTTCAGGCTAAAAAATGTCCAAAATCGATATGTTATTTAGTTGAGGAGTATAATGCTTTAAAAGATGCAGAAACATGGTCCATTGTACCTCCACGTCCTTCTCAGAATTTGGTAGGATGTAAGTGGATCTTTAGGATTAAACAGAAACTGATGGTTTCATTGGCAGATATAAGGCTACGCTTTTTGCTAAGGGTTTTCACCAACAAGCTGGTCTGGATTATACAGAGACTTTCAGTCTTGTAGCAAAGCCAACTACAATAAGTATAATTTTGTCATTGGTTGTGCACTTTGATTGGTTTATCTCACGATTGATTGAGTAATGCCTTTTTACATGGTGATTTACTTGAAGAAGTGTACATGATAGTTAATCCT
Source organism: Papaver atlanticum (assembly GCA_023531105.1). Taxonomy (NCBI): domain Eukaryota; kingdom Viridiplantae; phylum Streptophyta; class Magnoliopsida; order Ranunculales; family Papaveraceae; genus Papaver; species Papaver atlanticum. The sequence continues at coordinate 5,124,532 of JAJJMB010012081.1, forward strand.
GGATTTGTGGATGCAGACCATCCTGATTCTATGTAAAAATTACATAAGTCCATTTATGGCCTGAAATAGGCACTTAGAGCATGGAATGAGAAATTGGCAAATATCCTTCTCTTAAGATTTTCAGAATTTTGCAGCTGATACTTCCTTATTTGTTCAAAAAGTTGGCACTAAGATTATCAGTATTCTGATATATATTGATAACATACTTATCACAGGCAACAACGGATCTTACTGCAATAACCTCATTTCTCAATTTGGTACTCATTATTCTTTGAAAGATTTAGGTGCTCTACATTGATTCTTGGGACTTGAAGTTAAAAGGAATACTAATGGCTTGTTTCTTTCACAAACAAAATATGCACTAGACCTTTTGAAGAAAACTGACATGTCTGGTGCTAAGGATTGTACTTCCCCAGTGCATGTTGGCTGCAAGATGAGTGCTAATGATGGTGAACTTTTGTTTGATCCAACTCCATTCAGATCCTTTGTTAGTGCTCTTCAGTACTTGACTTGGACAAGGCCTGAAATCCGCTATGCTGCGAGTCAAGTTTGTCAGCATATGCAATCTTCTACCATTGTTCACTATATTGCATCTAAGAGAATCTTAAGATACATAAAGGGAGTAATTGACTATGACATCTTGTTCAGCAAATGGGTGCTTGAAGTTCATGGTTTACTGATGTTGATTGGGATGGTGAACCAAATACAAGGCGTGACACTAGTGGATACTGCATTTTTTTTTTTAGTCCAATCCAGTTTCTTGGTCTAGCACGAGACAGAGAACTATTTCCATAAGTTCAACAGAAGCAGAATATAGAAATCTTACTCAATCTGCAACAGAGGTAGTATCGCTCTGTCAGCTTCTAAAGGACTTGCATATCTTCTTACTCACTACCCCAACTATCCAGTGTGACAATATTAATGTTATATCACTTTCCTCTAACCCTATTTTTCACAGTCGCATGAAGCACATGACTGTTGATTTTTACTTTGTCAGAGAATTGGTTCAAAATAAATTCAGAGAATTGGTTCAAAATAAATCTGTGCAAGTTCATTATATCTCTATATTGGATCAAGTTGCAAATATCTTTACAAAGGATTTACCAAGTCCTAGATTCGTCTATCTTAGAGACAAGTTGAAGGTTTATTTTGCAAAGCTCCTTCCACTTGAGCGGGGGCTAATAGCACTTACACTTCATTTATATTTCTTCAATGTCACTATCATTATAGCATGTACCACTATGTCTACTCCCTGATGTCAATAGCCTATCGTGACATTACTCTATTAATCAATTATGTTAGTCACATATTGGTTATGTTGGTTGTGTACGTTATTTCCAGAGTATATATCATCTTCATTTGTAATCAATTGCATCTCTGTAAAGAAATTATGAAATGAAACATTTCTACTTAACCTTTCGATGACTTCATTTGCACTTCCATGCCTTCCTACAAAGTTTCTTTTAATTTTCTGCATTCAATAGTTACTTAACCTAAATCAAATCATGGAATTAATATGCCACATGAACATTCTTTAGAGCAAGGGTTATGGGATGAGAACTCTCATTCAAATCGAAAAAAGTTTGATCGAAAATGATCAAATTAGGTGATATTATCGGATGAGAACCGTCCACTTTCACCTAAACACATCCCTATGCTCCTTCATATGAAGGAGTGAGTGAAAGTGTAGACTGAGAGGCTCAAGATTAGTCGTTCAGAAGAAACAAATTGCTTGAGCGACTGGTCATCTTTCTCTCAAGCATATTTATAACTTTTTAATACATTTAAAACTCTTTTAACGCAGACCCATTCAGGTTTTTGTTCTGAGTTTTCTTTCTTTGCTCGGACTTTTTTCTTCTTTCTCTTTTCTCCCCCTTTGGGTGGGTATAATCCTTTTACTCCCCAATTTTTCAATGAATCCTTTTTTGATGTCCAAAAGATTAAAATATATTAGAGCTGATGATGTTCGTGGTCCTAATTTTTTTCAAGCGACTGAACATCAGCTGCTTAGTGTGTTAAAGTAGCTCCTCCACGGTCATAAAAATACTCTTTCACTTATTCTGTTATTGGATTTGTTATCCGTAAACCTTGCTATCAGAAAATGTATACAAAATTAGACTTCTAAGATAATATATTAACCTCCTCTAAGTTAAGCTATCTCGTAGGCTGTAGCATAAGCTCAGCGTATCCGTTAGTTAGTAAAAAATCTTTGTTTAATAACTCCAATCCCCGAACTTATCACTTTTATATCCTCATCAGCCCCTATATGGAAAATCCAAGATTTCCGAGCATAAATTGGGGAATTGGGAAACTACATGGTCACTTAAGATGTCATTGGGCTATAAAGTTTAGCCCATTAGTCCTGTTGGTATTGGAAATGAGATTTGGACCCATCAGCTTCACGTTACGCACATAAGTGACATAACATTAAGCAAAACAAAAATGTGTTTGTTAGCTTTCTTCCAAAATCTAGATAGAGATAATAATAACTAGTAAGATAAACTCTTAAGTGCTTATTCATTCAAATGGTAAGAGATCAAGTTTTACTGTTTTAGAATAATTGTGGAATTTTGAACCATTCACACACTAAGTCACTAACATCAATAAGTCTACCTATTATTTGATTTATGGGGCCCATTACTGTTCTCTAATACGAGATTAGTCAGAGCTCTTAAACCAACCTATCCGACCAACAATCCCTAGATAAGTGTTAATTCGACAAAAGTGAAGTAATCAAGTTTTGGAGTAATTTTGAATCACATACACTTAAGTAACTTTTCTAAAAATTTACTAATTATTTGATTTTCTGAAATGAATTATGAATCCCATTACAATAAAATGAATGGAAGCATCTGGGTAAAACATAATTACCTAAAAGTGCCTAACCGAGATCTAATACAATGGATAATACGCACCTAATAAACTTGATGATTTACCTTTGCAGAAAAAACACTTTTACTTTTGAAAAAAGATGGAGAATTTGAGGAGTTGATTAAGTTTGGTAGAATTAGTTAGGACTTCATTTCTGTGGGGTAAAATTAAATTTAAAAATGAATCAAAAATTGACTTCTCAAACCTGGCGTCATTAGGGGTGACCCTGAAAGAATTAGGGGCGACTAATAAGATAAAATAGGGTCACCCAAACCTAAAATGAAGCCATCCCTTATCGGCGATTTTTCACAATGGCAATTATACCCTCCATAATCGGTAGATAATACAATCGGTAGTTTAATGTGGTTTGCTTCTTTTTTGTTCTACGAAGCCAATAATCGGTAGTTAATTCCATAATCGGGTGTATTTGTGTACACAATCGGTAGATATTCTCATAATCGGTAGTGTCGGTGTATATAATCGGTAGTTAACCTTATAATCGGACGTTTAGTCGTATATAGTTGGTTTTAGGAAACTTTTTTGAGTTATTTGGTTTTCGTTTTGGTGGGAGAGAGAGAGAAGAAGAAGAGAAAGAAGAAGAAGTGGGAGTTTACCATTTTTCTTAAATCAACAAGAAACATGGATGGGTATGAAGAAGAAGGTGAAGAACATAATGTTGAAGCTTCACTACCGTATAGAGAAGACGATTTGGGGTATATGTTGAATGATCCAAACTTTTGTGGAGAGGAAACCCTAGACGACGCTTTCATGGAGAAACCGGAGAATCAACCGAGATCGAAGCTAACGATGCATCTAACACACATGTATTGTGTTAAGAAACTCATGACCCACTTTGTATGCGTTTGTATGAGTTTTCACTACACCGATTAGCAACGATGTGGTTCAGTTGCAAAGAGGGGTCGCAACAGTTATACTCTGTAGCGAAAGTCGATGTCGTTGCAATTTTTTGTCAAAATTTCGTAACTGTGTCTAACAGTTGCGAAATTAGAAAGTCGCAACTGTTTTAAACTGTTGCGAAACTGGAAAGTAGCAACATCTTTCTGCAGTTGCGAAATTTTTGCAACAAAAAAAAAATAGTGGTTTTGACTGGTCAAAACAAGGGTTTGACCAGCCAAAACCAGGTCAAAATTAGAGTTCCCTGCAACAAAATCAGGTTACCCCTATTAAAATTTGGGTTCCCTGCATTCTGAAAACCAAGCAGGCATATCATTCCAGTTCTTTTACTTCAGTTTAACCATAGTATTACACCCAACGAATTCATACAAAGTGTTGAAAAAAGAATAATATCTTACATATTGAGTTATGAAAAATGAAAATCTTACAAGAGATCTCTTCAATTAGGTATGGTGGTTTGCAATTGGGCATAATCATGCTTCATATCTGTAGTGGTTTGCAGAAAACCTACAATGAGACAAGATAGTAAATGCATCAAACAAAGGCCTTGTAAATAAGACTAGGACAACTCAAATGATTGTTAAGACTGATGTAATCATTAGAAGTTCAACAAACACAAACAGACTTTGTGTAAAAACGCAGACTAACAGGCTCATACATATCGTGCAACGAAGTTGAAAACTACATGAGTACTAAATCTAAATGATTATAAGATGAGTAGTTATAAATGATTGTAAGATGAGATTACCTAAGTCTGAAAAATAACAATCGTGAAAAACTTCCTTCACCTACAAACAAACTTAGTCAATCAGAAGTCTTATATTAATCAATGGTGATGGAAAACGGATAGGATGAGAAGAATTCATTTAACTCTAGAAATATTTTTAGATGTAACATGAGTTACCATAGGTTTATCCTGTTCAACATAAAATAAAAAAAATGTTTCACATCGAGCAGGCCGGGATCGATCTTTGCAGGGCTGAAACAAAAAAAAAAAAAAAAAAAAAAAAAAGAGTCATATTAGTACAAGATATGGTACATTGAGAAAAGCATATTTATGAGTAAAGCATCTACCACAGCAAGTACAACAAAGTAGTTTATGAGCACATGATTTTGGTATAGAGAGGATGGCCATCTTTTACTAAAGCATACCTAGTTTCACTTACACTTGCAAATACTTGATTAAAAAGAGTGTCAAACTTCGCAATAAGTCAGGAAAAGCAAATTTAGTTTACACTGTTAAAAGCCATGAAATTACGAGACATAATTGCTTAAAGATGTTAATCAATGTAAGAAGCAAATCTAGATACAGGAAGTTAGAGCAGAAAAATGAAAAGCAACACAGAACTGTTACCAGCAGCTCTTGTGAAGAGAG
>JAJJMB010012081.1:5129702-5284864 GCA_023531105.1 Papaver atlanticum
TAGTCTCTGTTAAGTAATCCACCAGCAGTCCCTTCTCGGCCTCCTCAACCTGGAATCACGAGCATGTGTTAAAGCCACTATTAATAAGGAATTACTAATTAGTGCAGAACCAGTCAAGGAAACAACTTTCCACTCTAAAAGTTTGTCTGCTTCGCAAAAAGAAACAAACATCACATGAACAGAATCTGTACAGAACTAGTCACTCAAACGGCCGCATACTACCATTGTGTCTCGTAGTAAAAGGACCAACCAATCCTTGTAAAATGGCCATACAGTTCTTTATGCAATTTACTATTCTCCCAAGCCACTTTTTTATTCCTATCAACACCTTAAAATCTCTAAATTTATGAAAAGTCAAACAAGTAAAGTGGGAACAGACCTTAATTAACACACCATCGCTCAAGGGCTTAAGATCTTTGACATCCTCAGTCTCCTTCAATATAAGATGGCTTATTCCATTAAAGTTTACTTCAGTCCCTGCCAACAAATCAGCTTACAATTGTTAATGCCAATTTAAAACCATACATACACAGAAATAAAAAAACCCATAGGCTGAGTAAAAAGGTAGCCATAGTCCAATATCACTCCATTCTACAGCTTGACATTCAAACATTCTACTCAACCATCTGTCTCAGCTCAAGCCACCAACTCTCTAACATTAGCTTCTTGTTCTCACTCACTGCATACCAACAACACCAGTTCATGCCATAACCTGCATCTTCTCAGCCATCATACCAACAACTACCCATTTCATATTGCTGCTCAACCTGCACCACCAAAACCAACAAAATCAACCCCATTTCCTTCCATCAGCATCAAGCAACACCATAAACAGCTTCATATATCGCCATCATCATCAGATACCACCGATTCCTGCTCATATAACTCCAGATCAACTCCATCATCTTCACATCCCTGTAACCCTAACTATGAACTCAAAATTGGGTATAACCCAAAGTCTTAAACCCATTAGAACTACCATTCATGCTTCAATCACCTTCAGTGATCTACAAATTCAACACTAGTAAGGTTGTATTCTTCTCTGTTTGCATCAGAACTTTGCCACATAACTCGTACAACCATCCTGCTACCAAATTCATAATCATCAACACAATTCCTCAATTACCTGTTGATTTTACTCAAACCATATCTACAATTTCTTCTCCTCCATCACCGATGTCATCTTTTCATCTTGATTTCTTGGCATCACAACAAACCCATCTACGATTCCATCACAACATCTCCTTCTCATTTCTCTCTTCTTCAAAATCGAACCAGAACAGAACCCTAGTTCTTGGCTTTCAATTTCTATCCAAAACCCCATCTGATTCATCCACATTGCTGCCAATTTCAAACTCGAATTGAACCCAATCTTCCCGACGACGCCCATTAGGTTTTGGGTTTGGGGAATCTGCGAACAGAAAGAGATTTCTAGGGCTTCGAAAGAAAAGAGGGAAATGGATTTGGGGTTTATGATGTTGATGATAATGATGGCAGAAAGGGGAATGATAGTGGTGGTAGCAGAAAGGGGAAGTATGAACTTCAATGTTAGGGTTTCATTAGGTTTTCGTAGGGGGAACCAGAAAGAGGAGAAAAGAGGAGAATGAGGTTGATAATGAATTAAAGATAAGATAACCGAGTCAGAATCCCGAGTATCTGAATGAGCTGAATAGTGAGTCAGTTTTAAAGTGTAGGCAAACACACTAGTTTTTCGCACGCGTACAAGTGGGTTTAGTTGTGAATCGCAACTGAAATGAACAGTTGCGAGTTTCGTCACTGTTGTAAACTGTTGCGAATTATTTGCAACTAAAATTAGCAACTGAAAATTCGCAACAGCTGCTAAGCTGTTGCTAATCCAAGAATTTGGTGTAGTGTTTTAAACGAGAAAATTCGATTTTCACATGCATTGAATGCTATGAACTACCCAGAATCGGTAGATAATGTGGTTATATATCTACCGATTATTAACAACTGTGTAATAATATATCAGTAATCGGTAGAATATGGAGCTTAGACTACTACCGATTGTGAAAAACCCCCAAATTGAAAATTTCAATTTGGTATAATCGGTAGTTTGGCAAATTTACATAACTGCCGATTGTCAAAGTCGCCCCAAATACATATTTTTCAAAACTTCAATTATTGGTTTGTTTCATAATCCACAATCGGTAGATTATGAAATTTTTTAAACCTCCGATTTTTGTGTCGCCCCAAAATCAAACTCCTCCAAAACTGAATTCTACATATCTCATAATTGGTAGATGAGTTTTGTTTTTCTACCGATTCAGTAATAATCGGGCGTATGAGAAATACAAATTCTACCGATTATTCAAGATTATTCATACAGAAACCGTAAACTTTTCAAAGTGTTTAATAGGGAGTTTGTAAATTATAATTATCCTCCGATTGTGCATTAATCGGTAGATATGTGCTATCCCGTGCTTCCGATTGTAGTGGCCTAACTTGTTATTATTGTTTGTAAGCTATTGTAGCAGTGGATGATGAATTTTATTTGAGGCCTGATACTTCTCACCACTATGCAAACGATTTGGTATACTCATGACTACTCTTTTCTTTTCTTCTTATATGTTAAATGCTTATGCTTATGAGGTTTGTTTTGTTATATGCGCATTTAGTCATTTGGAAGTAAGGAGGAGGCTAAGGAATGGCTTATCAACAAGGCAAAAGATAATATGTGCATGGTAGTTCAGAAACCTTGCGTGAAGAATATTCGGTTTGAATGATATGTGAGCGAGGTGGGGTGAAAAAGAGTCACGAGGGAAAGAATCATAAGTATGTAAGAAAGACGAGGAGGAAGAAATATCGAACTCATACAAAGAAGATTGGATGCCCATTTAAGATTGTCTTCTATAAGCCCGATGGTAGGGAAGGTAAAGAGTGGATAATGTCTAAAGTTGCTAATGGTTGTCACAACCACGATGATCCGGATACTCTTATTGGACATGTAATGGTTGCGAAGTTAAAACCATATGAAATGGATACGATGAGGTCTATGAGGATTTGTAAAGCGAGTGCGATCTTAAGTAAGATTAAGGAAGATGACCTCGACAACCTTTCATCTTTGTCTACGATCAAGGGGCCTTAGCTACGATCAAAAGGACGGAATGAGATGGTAGAACAGTTATGCAACAATCGGAGTGGTTAGCGGAGTTACATGACTACACGTTGCGAACGGAAGAAAACGATGGTAAAGTGGTACGTATTTTCTTGGCACATCCATTGATGATCCAATTGGCACAGTACTTTCATCAAATTTTGTTGATAGATGCAACTTATAAGACAAACAAATATAACATGCCATTGTTGAACATTGCTTGTCACACTTCGGACAAAAAAACGTTTACGATTGCATGGAGTTTAATGGATCATGAGAACAATGTGAGTTTCATTTGGATGTTGGAGACGTTGAGGTCCATTTATAACGGTGATGATTTTCCAAGGGTTGTTGTAACGGATAACGATCAAGCCTTAATGCATGCAACAGCGGTAGTGTTTCCGGAAGCCCGAAACTTGCAATGTACGTGGTACATTCAATGCAACCTCAAATCCAATTGCCATCATCATTTCCAAGCTAAAAAACCAAGGAAGGGTACCAAGAGGTCGAAGGAAGAGGACGAGCGCATTAGTAAATTAACCGTGGAAGAACGGGAGGAAGAGAAAAGGTTATTTGATGAAAAATGGAAGGAGGATGGAATAATTTGGAGAAAGTTCATGAAAGCATGGGACAAGATCGTTTGGTCGATGACCGGGGAAATTTACGAAAATAACTTGAAGAAATTTGAGGATGAATATGGCATGAACTACCCAAAACCCGTTGAGTATTGTAAAAAACAATGGTTACCGCTTAAGGAGAGGTTTGTGTTTGCATGGACATATGAATATCATAACTTCAAGAACGAGGCGACAAGCATTACGGAGGGGTCTCATGGCCGATTAAAGAAAATACTAATTGGTAGTCAAAATGGAGTTGTGTCGATCCAAGAAGCAATCCATGAATACACCAATCGTCATCTCACAAAGATTGGGGGTTATATGCAATTTAGTGCACATAGGTTCCCTACGAAACATGAAAATGAAATATTGCTTCTAAGGGGCATTGTTCATAAAGTTTCAAGATGGGCAATAAATCACATGATGGAACAATTGAAGTTATATAGAGCTTATGATAACGAGAATACGGTTTGTGTTTACAAGGATATGATAGGTATTGGACTCCCCCGTCGTCATAAAATGGGTAGGTATGTCGAAGTGATTGACATCAATGATATTCATCCATTTTGGAAGAAATTAAATTTCACTCCAAGCACCCCGGTAGTTGATGGTCCGTCGTTCTTGGAGTCGGAATTGTGTGCACGAATAGCCGAGCGTTACGCTACAACAAATGGCGCCAAGAAGCAAATATTGATGCACCATTTGGAGGAATCCCTTCACCCTTGTTTAAGGGAGGTTGATGAACCTATTAAGCAAAAGGGGACGGGTAGGCCGAGCACCAAAGTGTCTAGGACCATCGAAAGAAAAGAGTTAAAGGAGCATTTGTCTAAAAAAAGTGACCCTAGTAGGCACGAGTATACGGAATCCGAATTTGAAGATGAGCCGGAACCTAAGAAAAGAGGTCGTCCAAGAAATGATCAAAGTGGACCAACCGCACGAAAAGTGAAACCAAAGGTCTCTACGGGGCCTTCTCAAGTAAGTCAATCCGAGGTGGTGGAAGAAGTTGTGTTAGTGGAGACCCAAAATAGCTCTGTAGTTGTTGAGCAAATGGTGACTATCAAAGAGAAGTATGGTACTCTTCGTTGTCCTAGGGATCTTCATGGAAGACCAAATCGAACCACGTATACAATTATCGAAGAGTATTTGAAACAACTCCCTCCACTCATTGCTCCATTTGTTTTGTCCACCGAGGAGGTTGATAGGGATGGTAATTGTGGGTTTCACGTCGTTAAGGAACAAATGGGTCACTTTGATGAGGCGGTTATCCAAGATGTAACCCAATGCCAATATTTAAGAAATAAGATGGCGGTACAACTAATAAAGGACAAGGTTTTCTATATGGAGATGATGAGGCGAGGAGATAGACACGACAAAGAACAAGAGTTCAAAGAATTAGTTGCGCGTGTAAAGTTCCGAAAGGGATTAAACACAACCGCATACAAGTATTGGATGACAATGCCTAAATGTGGATATCTCTTAGCGGACACTTTGAATTGCGTGGTACATTTATTTGTTCCTCCTATGTATGGACTTAGCATGACGTTTGCACCCACAAGAACGGTTTGCGACGAGTCGGTTAAAGATAGAAGAATCGTTATGGTATTTGTGAATGAAAAGCATTTTATCGGTTTAAGAAGATTGTCTGTTACCGTCGTTGAGTAAGTGGCACGACTACTACCCAATGAACCATTGCAAGGATTGGGTAAAAAAATATGAGTCCAACATGGTTGATTGGGATCGCGTAATGAACGACAACTATCCAGATGGGTTACTCGAATTGATCCCCTCGGATAATGACGATGTTTGATCGTTGTGTTTGGAATATGTAATTGGAACCCCCTTTTTTGTACATGTTTTTTGGAAAATACTGTGAAGTAGTAGAATGTTATAATCGGTAGTTATATTATTAATATATCAACCGATTGTACAAGCTTTTGTAAACATACTCAATCAATCTTATAATCGGTTATTAACTTTTCTAAATTAACTTCCGATTGATGCCAAACTCTGACAAAAAAAAAATGAAATTTTTTCCCATAATCGGTAGACAAGATAATACATAAACTTCCGATTGTCACCAAACTCTGACAAAAAAATTGAATTTTTTTCCCAGAATCGGTAGACAAAATAATACATAAACTTCTGATTGTTACCAATCTCTAACAAAAACACTGAAAATTTTCCTAGAATCGGTAGACAACTTCAAACATAAATTTCCGATTGCAACAATCAATCAATCTTTATACTGTTGCCGCGGACTTCAGGAATTCCTAACTTCCATCATAAGTGAATTCTTCACCCTTTTCCACTATGTAGTGTCTTTTTGCGAGTGTTTCCTATATAAACAAATACAAAAAATGTCAAGTTCGTTTTAGTAAGAAAGATTAGCCACTCGGTGTTATGTAAAAGAAGTATGCAAATACTTACAAATTGTTGGATCGACAAGCTTAAATGGCTAGTGTTAAAGATCCTCTTTTGTATCGTTATGTAATCATTTACCCCTTTTTGGACAAGTCGGAAACGATCATGAACTTGTTGGAGTGATCTTTGCTTTGGATTTCCATACTCTCGCACAAATTGGCTATATACCCTCCCCCAAAAGATTTAGGGTGTTAACCTTCCGGCTATGACATCTTCACGTCTTGTTTCGTGATACCATGTTTTGACAATGACCAAATCTTCAGTTGTGTCAAACGTTGCCATGCTTGTAAGTTGAGATATATAATGAATTCACAAGAGTAGACGATGGAAAATATATTTGTAGAATACACGATGCTATATATGTGTTGTTTGGTGCATAAATAAGAACAGTTTACCCTCCTTATATAGATGAGAGTCCCAACGTCTCTATTTTTTTTTGAAAATATGGCCATTGATGCGTACTTTTACAAGAGTGTACTGAAATTACGTACAATGATTACATATATTCGGTAGACAAGTATTGAAAACTTACTCCCGATTATTCATAATCGGAAGCTATGAATTGTTCTGTATTACCGATTATATGTTGTTTTGTCAACCGATTTCTCAGTTTCATTAGAGTACTATAATCGGAGGATTATCAATATGTATTAGTAACCGATTGTGTGTGTTTTTCGAGGAACGGCTAGTTTATTTTGAATGAATTATCCGTTGGAGTATAATCAGTAGTTAGGTAAAGAATTCAAACCTCCGATTGTCATAAATAATTTGAAATTCATAACGATATCTATCACCTACAAATCATAATAATTTCACAATCATAATTATTCATTGAACTTCCACAATTCTATTACAAGGTATTGTGATTAGCACCGTGGACGTGTTGGACGAGTCCTAAACGGATTAAATCTTTCCATCGCCCTAAGGATTCTGAAATGAGCTTCATAATGGAACCTTGATCTTTTCCATCTCTGCCATTCCCCGAGAGATCATTCTATAACCTCATCATTGGTTTCACCCCTCAATCGATATTGATTCACAAGATAAGTTAAATGGACGAATTCTTCGACGTGTCCGTTTATTGAACCAATTCGGCAGAAAAGATCAGCGGAGTGATGGTTATTTGGGTTACTGGTGTCGGCGCATAATTTTTCGTGAATTCTCCCCAAATAACTCATTATGCCTCCTTACCTACGTTCTTCTCCTCGTCTCGGATAGAATTGAACATAGCGCCTACATAAAGATAAATCTTCTTCTATCGTGAACTCCGTAGGATTAATGAATGGTTGGGCCATTATGTTGAAGATGATGTTGGAGAGAGTTTAAATGTATTTGTGTTCCATAGAGGGTAAAAGGATACCATCCTTGTATAGTTTAGAGCACGAACGGCTCTATTTTGTAGATGACCGACTACATAATTGGTAGATTAATAAGTTAACCTAACTTCCGATTATGAAGTTGCCCCAAATTTTGTTTTTGCCGAAATCTCAATTTTTTTCGAATTTGGAAACTAGAATAATCGGTAGGTTAATAAGTTAATCTGACGTCCGCTTATGAAGTTGTCCCAAATTTTGTTTTTGCCGAAATCACCATTTTTCGAATTTGGGAACTACGCTAATCGGTAGTTAAATAAGGTAACGTAACCTCTGATTATGAAGTTGCCCCAATTTTTGTTTTTGCCAAAATCTCAATTTTTTCGAATTTGGGAACTAGAATAATCGGTAGTTTATGAAGTTATTTATGAACTTCACCTATCTACCGATTGCTAACGGCCACAAGATTGATAATACTAGTAATCGGTAGATAATACCAATTTCTAAACTACCGATTATGTAAGGGTACTTTGGTAATCTCCGGAAATTTGGACATCCCATAACCTTGTCTATAGGTTGGGAATAAAAAAGTCGCCCCTAATTCTTTCAGGATCGCCCGTAATGACGCCAGGTTCTCTAACCCCACAAAGAATAAAAATATCAATGTTATCATCCATATTCGCCCATACAAAATAATGAATTTTCCATAATTTCTAACCAATTTACACTTCAATTCGACAACAAGAGAATTACTCTAGTTTGCCCACTGGTCTCTACTATCTACTTCCTGTTTTAACTTTTAAGCAAGACAAAGTTGGACTAAAGAAAAAAATTGTTAATTTGTAAAGCGTTGGCACAAAAAAGAGAAAGTCTTTTATGATTAAAAATGGCTAGTCATTAGTCGGCATCATATGTGTAATTTGATCGAAAAGTCGATAAACTTATGCAACTTAGGCTTATGGGAGTGCGAAGGTACGTTAAACGAGTTAGGCAATGTATTACCTCACAAAGGGCACGTGAAACATTAGAGATGATTTATACTGTACTAGGTCTCAACCCGTGCCGTAAGGGCACGGGCAAGGATATGTGTTTCAAATGTATCCATCGATTCATACATGTCGTAATTGTCTGAGAAGAATCGAACCGATCGATCCAGGTCTAAATGTTTTGAGGAGTTGGTTAAAAAACATGTCCTTATCCTCGAATCTTTTAATATTGTGTATGTAAGTCATACAACCCTTTGGGACAAACATAGTTAATCGTTAGAGCAAATCCTATGGGCAGTAGAACATTACTTCGTTCACTACTTCAAAAAAATGTCATCAAATGTCATTCACCAAACTTGTAACAAAACTAAAAACACCTAAAATTACTTTAAAATCAATTAGATTAATCTTGCAAAATCTGTTAGCATTAGAATTCAATTTTTCTCTTTGATATAAATTGTTGGTTCCCAATTTACATAGATTTGTGTTTATTCATTTTACTAAAATTTATAATAATATTTAATTCTTGATCCATTTCTTTTCTTGTCTCTTTACATATTATCATGAACTATTTCTCAAGCATGCATAATTACACGAAGTTGGGGAGAAATGACAAAACAGAAATCATGACAAAAAAAAAGGGGGATAAAGAGAGATGTGAGAAACTGAATCGATTACAATTAATTCACGCGTAGCCTTGCATAATCCCATGAAGTAGGGGAGAAACAATGACAGAAACATAAACCATGACAAAAAAGGAGAATAAAGAGAGATGTGAGAAATTGAACCGATTACAATTAATTCGTGTGTAGCCTTGTGTTTGGTCAATTTTTTTATAGGTTTCATTTTTCTTAGTGCCCCCTACCCGGCAAATCTTAAAATCACAACATCTTCTTTTTTGGAAAAATCTGGCCTTTAAAATGTTTTAATTTAAAAAAAAAAAAAAAAGTAACTTGAAAACTAAACTCAAATTAAAACAAAACAAAGAAAAATTAACCAAGGGTGACTAAATAATTTACCTATCTTAGGACACCTTTTCTCACCCTACTTCCACTACTTCTTCCACCACCACATTATCGTCACCACTCCACCAGTCTCACCAATACCCACCACCGTCGATCCACCACCACCACCCACCATCACAACCACCATTAGTGCTTAATTTACCTATCTTAGGTCCCCTTTTCTCACCCTACTACCACTACTTCTTCCACCACCACATTATCGTCACCACTCCACCAGTCTCACCAATACCCACCACCATTATCCCCACCACTGCCCACCATCACAACCACCATGAATGCTTACTGATATGGTTAATATCAAATAAATTTATTATGTATCAACAAAAATATATTCATTTGATTAATTAAAGAAATATTTATTATGAAATATCAATTGAACATTTATTATTAAATTTTAATTAAACGTGATCATTTATAGCGGTAGATTTATATTCTGCAAGTATAAATTTGATCGTTCTTTATCTAGCCTAACTTGTCCAAACTTTGTTTTGTATTCTGGAAATGTAATCAATTTTATTTTAATACTAAAAACCGTGATTCATTCGATCGGGTACTATAAATAGCTGGGATCCCATTTGGGTGATCCAGCGGTCATGATCATATTGTCTTATATGATTTAGTATCCTCCTCAAAATATTTGTGTTTTGTCCTTACCAGTTGTGCTTAAAACAGCCAACTACATCTATCACAATAAAATGTTGCCCATTTTGTAAAGATACAAAACTATTATTGTCCACTACTATTCACTAACATCCACCACCGTATGTCACGCCCACTATTTTTTCCACCACCAGTAATGTTACTACCTTCACCACTCACAAATACCCGCCACTGTACCACCATTAAAAAATTTAACCGGGGTCACTGTAGTATAGTGGTAAAGTCATTGGGTGATGATACCAGTTACCTGAGTTCGGAACTTGCCAGCACCAAATTCTTTACCAATCAATAAATATAGTTTTTAATTAACTTATTTATTAATAAAAATATATATTTATTAGATTCATTAAATGAACATTTATCATGAAAAATTAATTAATCATTCATCATGAGCAATTAATAGGACACTAATTAATAAAGTATTTATAATGGTTAGTTGAAAAAACCACAGCCGTAGATTTATCCCTCCTAGACAAATCTCGACCGCTCTTTATCTAGCCTAACTTAGCCAAGCTTTGTTTTGTATTCTAGATATTCAGAGCTAAAGATAGCTTTATATTAAGGCGGTGGGATTGCAAAATCCTTAACTTAGACAATAATTTGGTCATATTATAACACCAATGTTTTTTCAGCACCATTGGTTCCGGACTTCCGATGTTGGAAAAAAGAGTTCGCAATTAAGCATGTCCGAGTAGAAACAAATCATCTCCTATGATATTGTTGTTGCATTGTCCATTCGGATCTTTCCACTGGGTTTTACAAGCAATTAACTTCATATAGTAATTCTTTTTTCATAATCCGATTTAGAATGTTACCTCTTCGAACTCCTTGTATATTATTTATCTTAATAAAATCTCTTCTCTTCTTATCAAAAAATTACCTCTTCGAACTCCTTATATATTTGTTATCTTAATAAAATCTCTTCTCTTCTTATAAAAGAAAAAAATACCTCTTCGAACTCATATCAAGCGTTATCGCATGTCTTCAGTAATAACCTTAAGGTATCTCGCACTATAGGATAACTACAGTGGCAGAATGAAAACAGTATTGCTAAACTGGGACATTAAAAAAAAAGAGAGAGTAAAGATCGACAAATTAAAGACATATATGTACGTGTAACGTGTGTGTTTAATAGGTTTTAACTAAGTGCACAAAAACCATCTAATTGATCTCTACCTACTCCATGCCGACTTGCTCTTACGCGGCCATCTGCCAATACAATCTCAAATTTGCTGCGTCAAGATTCCAATAGCTACATAAGAGCAAAGAAATGTGGCTAGGAAACTTGGAAGTTTGAGCTTAAGTAATATTTATACTAATTAATTAACTAAGTTTGGCGATAAATGAAAAAAATGAAAAGTAATGAAATTAAGAAAAAAAGATGTCAGTGACTTTCATATGTAGCAGTAGATGATGAGTGAGTGGGGAAGAGGTAAAGAAAAGGAACTTCGCGCGTGCCTTCTGAAAGGAGCTGACGATTTCTGTGTAAAAAGCTTCAAGGCCCATTACTACAGAAAATCTTTTCTTACAATGACTATATTACCCTTACTTTCTTGGGTTGATCACAAAATTAAATAAAAGAAAAACGCTTTTGAAATGCGGCTTAATTAGTTCTTTTTTTTTGGTATTAATCTTCCTTATTTATTTATTTATTTTTATTTATTTTTTTGTCAAAGAAAAGCTTTTACAAGACTAGCAGGTAATTGTTGGATGAAGATTTACACCTTGCTGATTTTTTTTTCTTTTTGTGAAAGAAAAGTTTCTACAAGAATGATTAATTGGGGTATACCTGAAATAATTTGGGGATATTTTACTGTTCATGCAGGCATAGCCTTTCAATGCCGGCAGTCAAAACCCGCATGGTTTTTCCATGTCGCATGAACTGTAAAATATCCCCAAATTATTTTCGGTATACCCCAATTAATCTTTCTTCTACAAGACTAGCCGGAAATTGATGGTTGAAGGTTTACATCGTGCGGAACAAATGTGGTGTCTTCTCCTCAACTATGTTGACGGTAAACTTACTTTCCGAATTGAGACCCTAGAAACCATGAATGGGTTCCTTTCAGGGGAATTCATCTAAAAAGATCATTAATCTAGTTAAACATTTAGTTGTACTTTGGTCTTTTGATTTCGATATTTTTAAATTTGTTCCTCTTAGTCTTATTTGGAGCAATTGGGAAGCACTCATGAGTGAGTGATTAGTTTTGTGTTCTCTTTTTCTCTTTTAATACAGCCTCTTCGGGAAAAAAAAGAAAAAAAAAAAAAAAAAGGGAATTCATCTCACAGTTGGAGATTTTCTTACCTTTTACTTCAATTCATCCTTGTTGCAGTAGATCAAGCTTGTTGAGCAGTTGTTGTTCTTGTTGTTACTAATTTATCAGCTATTATTTGTATTACATATTACTTGATTTAGGTGTAAAATGAAACCCAAAAATGTGACTTCATTATATCTTATCATGTCCTTTGACGGTGAATCTAATGATAGAGATCGTTTATATAGTTCTTAAATGAAATGCATCTTTTGGATTTATGGTAAAAAAGAATTGTATTATTTTTTTCGACAAAAAATTAAATAGTTTACTCTATTAAGAAATTTTGAAACTTTTCACTAGATAGCCCGATGTTATGTTTGAAAACTGGTTTTTAGAGAAATTTATAGTTTGTAGTCATTTTGATACTACATTACAAAAAATAAAAAATTTGTTACATGCATAAAAGAATTCAAAAAACTATCATTTCGATTTGGTACATTGTAAGATGTATATAGACTATGAATGTTGTCAATGTACTACCTCCGTCCTACTATTAGTTGACCTACTTTATAACTACATTAGTTATAAAGTAGGTCAACTAATAGTAGGACGGAGGTAGTAATATATATGTACTCATTATTTTTATTATTCAATTACTGTGAGTTTGAATTATATCATATATTGTCCAGAAAATTTATACTTGGAGTACCTAAGCCGAAATGTGATGTTAAAAGTAGTACAAGTACACCCATAAACTAATTTAACAAAAATAAATATTCTGCTTTTCATTTTGTCAATTTAAAATTAATATAACATTTTTCTACCAAAGTTAACATTTTTCAGTTTATTTTTTTCCATGTCGAAATGGCAAATAAGAAAATAACTATTATCTTATCCTTAGTAAATAAAATCGGAACTGTAATGATACCAGATGAAATAAGTATAAAGGATCAAAAATCTGAAAAGAAAAAAGACATATATTATTATATACTTTTTTTTAATTATTAAATATCATCATTGAGTAGAAGCCATTATTGTCATCACATGAAATCTCAATTGAAAAAAATATTTCAAAACAATTATGGCTTCATCAGAGAAAATAAAAATATTGCTAAGAATCATGATCTTCACTAAAGAAAAGATACTGAAATCTATTTTTCTTTCTTTTTATACATAATGTTGAACCATTTATTGTCATCATGAGATATCTTCTTGTATTTTGAGGATCCCTTCACACTTTTATTATCACACAATTTCACATATTGGAGGTCTTTTTTGCGAATCAAAACCAAACCGTAACGGATTTGAAGCTAATATTTTGAGGATGTGTTCCTCTTACCAAGTTCTACTTGCCTACCAAAAATGAGCGCATTCCGAAATATAAAACCTCATAATCTACCTGTCTTAATTTCGACGGCCAGAAATCCGTTGATTTTCAACGGTTCATTTTCGAAGTAGTAGATGGTGGTGTTATACTTCTCGGAATATGCTCATTTTTGGTAAAAACATAGAGCTTTGTAATAGCAACATATCCCTAAAATATTAGCTTTAAATCCGTTACGGTTTGGATTTTATCCGTAAAAAAAAACGGCCAATGTGTGAGATAGTGTGATAATAAAAGTGTGAGGGGATCCCCTCCTCAAAAAATCTCCCTTTTTATTCTTTCACAATGTATACATTTTGAGAGTATTGCGGGCTTACATACTTATTAAAAAGAAAAGTAATGCATGTGCACGCAGTAAAATAAGACGCTCTCAAGAGCTGCAGAGTATGACGAGTGTCTGGCTAGTTCAACAAACACAAAGCGGGTAACAGATGATGATGCACACAACAGGAGTTAATGGAGTCTCTGCAAAGAGGCAACTTAAATGCACAAGTGCCTTCCTAGTGATCTAGCACCTCCGTCTGACTCAAACTGCCCGACTTAAATATAAATACAGGATCTCTGAATATATATATAATAAATAAAAATGATTACCCATCCCTAAATCAAACTCTCCAGGGATAAACACTTCGCATGAGAATTTTTTTTGGTGTAGAATTCACCAATCTTGAAAAACCAGCTTAGATGGATAAAATTACTTCAGATTTGCACACTTCGACAGATATATGGATCCCGACGATTATTGGACTATTTCCAACAGTATACATTCGTTTACGGCCTAGTGTAAAGTGCATATGACCTACTTAAAAGACGCTGAGCCTACTTGGGTATATATATGGTAGACAGAAGACACTGAGTCAGACGAGTCTTAACACAACTGTGTGCCTCCTTTCTAATAAGACTTGGACAATGACAAAACATAGGAACCTTGTCTCTACCTTTGTTTTCTCGTTTAGACCCACCTCTTGAACAAGAATATTTAAAGATGCCCCAAACAAATAACAAAGAACCAAATGCATCATCGAATGGTACAAATTAGGGTCTATATTTTCTCATTAGTCATTATTATTGAATATTGAATTAGAGAACTTTACCAGGGCTTAACATGTAGCGGATCCTCCTGAAAGAGAAGGGAGTGCCTTCCGGAACGCGGATACAAGTGGTGCATGGGTGTCGTCAGCTCTTGCCGTAAGGTGTTGGGTTAAATCTCGCAACAAGCAAAACTCTCGTGTTCGGTTGCCACCATTGAGTTTGGAACCCTGGACAAACGGCCAGTGACAAGTTGACGGAAGGTGACTGTGACATCAAGTATCAATTTTTTATTGATATTTATAGTACAGTGGTAAAGTCATATGACGATACCAACGACCTGAGTTCAGAATTATCAGCATCAAAATCTTATTGAGTGATTAAAAAAAATATTACTATTAATAAACACTAAAATGAACTCTAATAATTAGTCATATATTAAACTCTAAAAAAAATACAAGAAAATCATTAATTATCTCTATAATTACACTTCAACTAAAAGTAATCAAAATGTTGTTGATGATTAGGAATTTGATAAGCATCTTCCCTTTCTTTCTTACTCAACTTCTTTGGCAATGAAGCAGCGGCAGTAATAATCTTCTTCTTATTCATCATCGCCATCTTGATCTTTTGTTGATCTCTAGGAACTTCAGGAGGCTTAACTGATCTAATCAAAGCCCAGTTCACACCTTTAAAGAACTCATGTCTTTTAATCTCCAATGCCCCTTTTAAACTCCCTATCCTCTTCTTTGGATTTTTCACTAATAACTTGCTAATCAAATCTTGAACTTTAATCATCTCTTCTAAATCTCTACTACTACTAACATTTATCCCTGGAAATGTTAATGGTTTTTTAAGTATATTAACTAATGTTTTCTCATTAGTTTCACCTTTAAATGGCGTTTTACCATATAACATTTCATATAGAAACACTCCAAAAGTCCACCAATCTACTGCACTTCCATGTCCTAATCCTGATATCACCTCTGGAGCTAAGTACTCGTGTGTTCCGACAAACGATTTCGATCTTGCGTTTATCGGTTCGGCCACAAATTCTTTATCAAACTCTCCATTCCCACATGCCTGAGCATCACCAGTGTTACCATTATCATCTTCATTGTCTTCTTTATCATCGTTTGTTGTGGCTACCTTTTTCTTGTTAGAAGAAGCTGAGAAACAAGACAGGACAGGCTGCATGGGAGTACTACCACATGTGTTTACGCAGTTCGCAATCGCTTCAACGCTTGGTTTTGATGATTGTACGAGTTTTGGAACGACTTCACATTTTAACGAAAGATCGAAATCTGATAGCATTATATGACCTTCATCTCGTACTAAAACATTCTCTGGCTTAAGATCACGATAAACGATTCCCATCATGTGCAGATACTCTAGTGCTAAAAGTGTCTCTGCCGCGTAAAACCTGTAATAATTTCCATAAACACACATTAATTAGGGAAAAGATGAAGCTATATATCGTAGAACGAATGAACTAAGTTTGATGAACTTACTTGGCAGATGCAACACTGAAACGTTTCCCAGGTTGGCGTTGTCGAACGGAATGTAAGTCGCCACCGGGACAGAACTCCATAACTAGACAAGAATAATGAGAAACTTCAAAGTTTGCATAAAGGGTAGGAAGAAAAGGATGATCAAGCATACATAAAATCTCCTTCTCCATTTCAGCTCTTTGTAACTTATTTCTAAAAGCTAAAGCTTCTTTATCAACAACTTTCATGGCATATAAACAATCGGCCGCCGGGTTATTCCGAAGCTGACAAACATAAACATTACCGATATCACCACTACCTACACGACGAACAAGTCGAAAATGATCTAAACCTAGCTGACCATTTTGTTGTAATCCTCTTAGTTTCTTCATAGCTTCCCAAGCAACTTGATTTGCTTTATGTGGTTTGTGTATGTTGTTGTAGTCACCAAATGAAGTAGAAGATACCGAAACGGAACTCCGGCTGCCGAAACTCATGTTACTACCTATCCAGCTATGACCTGATTCCGGTACCGTGATTGATGAGCAGCTGCTAGTTTCATGGTCTGATTCATCTTTGTGTCTGATTCCCATGGCTGTGAAAACATGAAAAATGTTATTAGTTCTCTTCTTTTTTGTGTTCTTGGTTTCTCTGAGGCTTAAATGTGAAATATATGTGTGTGTATAGATAGTGTAGATGAGAGTTTATATAGAGTGAGTGAGTGGTGGAAATAATGAGTCATATAATTAATTAAGAGATAAACTAAAATAAGATTCATTAAGAAAACCATTAAATGAAGTGCCCATGATGATCTTTAAAGAGAATGTTAGTGGGGGCCCAATGTGTATTGAGATATTGCTTTCAGGAATTTTAGGTTTTCATGGTGACTAAAATGCCCCTTGAGAGTTTCTTTTCAGTCAAACTTAATGATGGTACAGTAGTACCTTCTTGGTATTTAAAATCTCTAAGCATTCTTTAATCAAGTGCATCACTGCTGCCGGTACCAAATTATATGGGATTATCAAATTTATACGGAGCAAAACAATCCCATCATTGGGTGCAGCGGATTAGTAACTCCCATGAAATTTGATACCATGTAAGAACAAAAGAATAAATTGGGTAAGACTTGAAAGTAAATTATGCAGAAATAAACATGTGAAACACTTGCCTATACTTGGTTCTGCCATTACTTTTATCGAAATGAGTTCGGAGGTGAGTGATTCTGTGTCCTAAGTTGCTAGTGGACTGCATGTAATCTAAGTAATGTCTATGTGAGCATTTAGCACATAGGTTAAGTTTCATTCCCATATTGAAGTGTCCCAAAACAGCTAAAACTCACTGAAAATTCAAACTTTTTGTTGTCATAGAATTTTAGTCCTAAGAATATATTAAAAACAACAATATAGGTCCAAAGAGGTGCTCTTCTAGATGATCGAGTCAATAAGTTAGTTCCTAAATCATATGTTAGTATTTTCTTCACTAAGAATCATATTCTAGAACAAGAATATGGGGCAAAGACAAAAGCAATTCAAAAAGAAAAATACAGTATGAAAGAAATAGAAATGCAGTTATCAAGATTGCAGTAGGAGATCCGTGACTCATTAAATTTTTCCTCCTCCACCACCACCACAGCAAATCATCATTCAAAAGATTGAACCACTTCCATTTATACTTGCTCTATTATGACATACTTATTATTCATGTGAACATATCCCCATAGGAATGGGACCAAAATCTTTGCAACTTAGCAACCTGTATTTGGGTCCGACTTTTAAGCATTTGCACCATTAAAAAATCAAAGATTTCAAAGTAGTAATTAGGAAAAGGTTGCAATATCCAGACAACCAAGGCCATAGCCCCGTAGGTTCGTTCTCACGGCTCGATCATTTTCACGTTAACGAGGCGTATGCGAATCTTGACCGCCTTTAAAGTGGATTCGGGACCATCTAGCCATCTTTATCGCCTACGAATTTGAAAATCGGCTCAAATGAAGACCATAATCAACTCAGAGCATCTCTAATGGAGTGTCTAAAAAATCTTACGCGATGTTATGAAAGTTTAGATGATAAAACATGTAACAAGATGTTATGGACACCCCTACAGAGTCTCAGACACTGATTCTCTAGAGATACACCAAATCAAACTAAGGGACCCCATAAAAATGAAACGATTGACCGATCACATCATCCGTACGTACCGAGCACTGTGGAGATCATGGCCACCTAAAAGCACACTGCATCCAGCAATGCAGGTGCAGACT
Organism: Papaver atlanticum; assembly: GCA_023531105.1. Taxonomy (NCBI): domain Eukaryota; kingdom Viridiplantae; phylum Streptophyta; class Magnoliopsida; order Ranunculales; family Papaveraceae; genus Papaver; species Papaver atlanticum. Next base: position 5,148,258 of record JAJJMB010012081.1, read on the forward strand.
TTAACATAGAGCATGGTTCAAAGTTTGCACCGGACAAGGAAAACTGTAACATTTATCTTTATACTCATGTAGATATAGAAGAACAGAAAGTATGGGAGAATTGGAAGTGGGCAAAAGATCATACAGAATCCATTCCCACTTCCACCAAGAACATTTGGATTATTCAGACAGAGAAGAAAAACATCCATTGATATTATTTATATATCGGCTTTCCTTCTTTATGCTTTTCTTAACTTTTGCCTGCAAGATCCTTTATACTTCTCCCTTTTGGTTGCAATTTCAGGAACCAGAACCCAGCAAAAAATTGCAATGTTTTTTTGCAGAGAAAAACAAATATTTTGGAAAACCCAATATCCCATTACTCTTTGCTCAGAGATACTTCCTCCTCCATTAATGCATATCTCAATTATCCATCAACCCATTTTACTGTCAGATATCTTCTCCTTTCATGAAAGTATACTCACCAATAGTCCAATCCAAATTTCCTAACTTTTTCATACGGTTTTGCAGTTTTTCCTTTCATTTTTTACTGTGGTTATAAACTGTAAAAATGGGTAAATCAATGAAATCTTTATCAATACCTTTCTTGATTCCATGACATATGCAACATCACAAAATTCAGTAGTACTCTTAGAATGCCTAGTGTTAATCATGTTCACGGATCTCATATGCATTGTTTCTAGCTTTCTTAAATCAACTACCCATCCACCAATTTTTGTCAGATTTTTCAGCAATGTCACAAATGTCAGTAATATCCCTAGAGTGCCCAAGTGTGATCGTGTTTGTGGTTTTTGCATGCATTGTACGTTCTATACTAGCATTTCAGTATGAGTTGAACTTAGAACACCAAAATGTTGGTAAAAGAAATTCATCTCTTGAATGATATGTTGCATTTGAATGGACTATAAACATGGCGAAAGAAAGCAGTAATGAAATAACATGTTGGTAAAAGAATGTTAATTCATCTCTTGAATGATATGTTGCATTTGACTGCAGTATAAACATGGTGAAAGAAAGCAGTAATGAAATAACAACGAATCTAATTTAAAATAGAAAAAGAAAACAAGGATAGCATCTCATTAGATTAAAGTTGAAACTGTAGAATCATATCCCAGACTGCTACTTACACGGCTTCAATTATAAAGCAGACAAAAGATGGCCAAACTGACACCCCCACAACAAAAACACCTAAGAATGGTGTACTTGAAACAAATGCAATATGAAAACCATGAACTTGGTCACAAATTTATAGGAGTTTTATCAACAGCATCAATCAAGTTACTGAATTTCAAATTCCTGTTCATAATATACGGGAAGTATTGAGGCATATCAATATGGATAGCTCTAAAGAGATGGGCCCACAGCATTTATATTATATATGTTATTGGTAAGATTTATATATCTTTTTATTCGTAATGGGCTGTGATCTTGTGTCTGTGGTTGTTGTTGGGGGAGCATGAAAAAAATAAACTATCAGAGTTTGGATTTAGGAAAAGATAAACGTGAAAATCACATGAGAGGCAAAGAAACGATACAGTCCATAAGAAAACAAAACAGGAATACAATTAAAAACCAAACATGAAACCTAACTCTAATAATGTTCACCAGAAGTTAGGACACTCAACTACGTTTTACAGAGTTACAGCATATGTTGAAGTGCATTTACCATGACGGGAAAGTAGCCATTCTTCATTACTGAAGGCATGTTGTAAATAATCAAAAAAAAAAAAAAAAAAAAAACATGCAACAGAGATAAGGTCGGGTGAATATGGTTTCTTGCATTTCAAGAAGACCATAAGCTAATCCAGTTTGTCGTCTAGGTAAGCTTTGCTATTTTTAATCATGTAAAATTGGAAATGTAGAAGATGCTCTTCATATGCATTTGGGGTCTACTTCAGTTCTACCTCAGGTTAAGAGTTGTCTAATAGGTTAAGGACATTTAGAAGTGACTGAAAGATGTTGTCTAATGTAATCAAAAGATGGACTGTTTAGCTGACTAAAAGATCGATATGAAATGCCTTTCATTTATTTTCTCCAATCATATAGCCTTTAGCTTAAAGTAATCCAACAAAACTAGATGCATTATTTCTTTGTCATGTCCAAAACATAACCAGGGCTAACTAGTAGACAGACCCAAACCATATAGTACCTGGAAGTTCAAAGTGTGTATTCTGCTCCAATCATACCTGCAAGCTTCAATTTGGTGCATACAATTCAGTATCATTTAAACTACGAGAGCATATCTAGTGGTAACATGGGGACCCAATTGAACCCGAACATAGCATGAGGTAAATTATTGGAAACCTATTGGTGATATTGCTAACAAATGAGATTTGTTGTTGTCTATATGAGATGCCAACTAGAACTAACTTTGTTCTCGCTATATTCTCAGCTGAAGTGGACCCTGCTGTTTTTTAGATGATTAGTATGTGTCCATAGTAGGATACGACAGGTTAGAGAGTTATGACCACAAATCCCCTGGTAGTGAACAGTTTGTTTTGTTTTTTTCTATGACTGAGTTTCTAATGTGAAGTTGTTCTTCAGATGAATATAACGCAGATCTACGGGTGCAAATTAACTAGCTTTTGGGTGCTCAACTACTACGCCAAACAATGTGACACCTGCTTGGACTGAACCATATTACTAAGTCATATCAGTATAAAAATATCTATTTGCAAATAGAGAATACACCGCAAATCTAGAACCTCCCCCTTAAATCTCTGGAGCGGCAAAAACAGTTATACACGTAAGTATCATGTTTAAAAGTGAAGCATATAGAAAAGATGGCTTACAAAATTGATTCCACACAATATAAAGAGAAGAAACTTTTGCACATCACACAGCTAAATCTAGCTGACTAGCTGAAGTTTAATCGCGCGTAAACTAATTTCGAGCACTAATTGGCGCGTAACCAACTGATATTACCATGAATGACCCTCACAGTTACGTAAAAGATATAACCTAGCATGTAAGGGAACTGGACATGACTCTGAGGGTTGTTATCCTGCTCTTTTTTTACCAAACAAAGCTTAACTTCCCTATGATACTACCAATGACAGTTACAAAAGAAGAATGAACAAACCCGCAGCATATTCTTTTAGGTTATAGCATAGGATGCACCTAAAACCGAAGCTTCTTAATGTTGGTCACTCCAAAAGATCTATTATTCTGTCTTTCCTTTGCTCAGTATCAACTAAGAATCGATTATCTATGGTTTTATCTATGGTTGTTCACTAATTTTAAAATATACTACTCAATCAACTAAGACAAACTTCAAAGTTTCTCAGAGGTTTTCACAAACCCAGTGATTAGCAAGATCAACAGTAGTTCTCAAGATAAATTCTACTTCAATAAGGCAATAAGTAATTTTCACATAATTTACAGTGGTCATTGTAGTCATACAGTTTTGGAAGCATCTGCAAAATACAACCAAAGACAAAAAAAGAGGAAATGAGGTTTATAATGACCGGCAACTATGGTACTTACACAGAGAGTGATGCAGGATCCAGCGATGAAGCTGTACAATTAAGATCTTCTGCTCCGGCTACCAATACCAGAAGGACTTCTAACACCAACTGACTCTACTGGAGGATATAAGTCTCTCTGCCCCATAGCTGCATTGCCTCGGAGACCATGGCTAGGAGAACCACGTGGAGAACTCATCATACTTGAATCACTGCCTCTGGTAGATTCAATCTCCAAGGCCTTGGCTTCCTCTGTTAGCATCTTCAACTGTTTTCCAAAAAATGAAAGGTGGTCATGTCTATGAAAAATCGAAAGAGACAAGGGCACAGCAGTATGTAGGATCCAGGCCGAAAAGAAACATCAATGTAGTATAATTCATCTGCCCACTGACATATATTTTTCATACTATCATATAAATTGCAATTTTCAGCCTATGGTTACTGGGAGTGGGATCATCCCAAGGAAAAATCGAATTCCAATAAGATGTAAAAAAAGGGACAAAGTTCAGTACCCGAATCTCATTTTCTCTTAAACGGTCCTGAAGTGCACTTATCGAAGGGCTTAAACTGTGAAACCAGAAGGAGAGAAAGAATAACTGTTAACACTTATCAACTACATAAGAGATTTGTGCAAGTGCTCATTTAGTTCTAACCAATATTCCATCAACTTGCACATGGAGGTTTGATATGTTGAGGTATGATGGATGAACGCAAGGGGGTGTACTTTCCCGTCCCTACAAGAAGTGAAACCAAAGAAGTAATTAAAACAATGAAGTATAATATCAAGAACTAGATGTAACCATCCTCCTTTATTATACAAATGTGAAATACCAAACACAGAAGTATGTAAAGTTAAATTTGTTTACTGCATATTCTGTAAAACGGCTTGCTTATATGCTGCTTTCTCTTCTTCATATAATACGCGTTGCAAGTCAGTAAATGATGTCAAAGGTGATTCGAGCTTTAACAATGCTGATGTGGGTAGAACTAATAGAGGAACCTCCTTCCTAACATACTCTGCACCACTGTAAACCAGTTCACCACATTAAAAACAATTTTAAAAGTTGGGAGATAAAAAGAGAAGCGCCAACAAAAGAATCTGCTTTTCAGAGAAATTAATTTATTGGCTCGAAACTTTTAGGCAGAGGAGACTTGCAGTGGTGATTAATAAAATAGCCAGATTTTGCTAGGAACTTATACTTTGTAATAAACTGCACGGAGAGTAGAAGACAGGTGCAACCAGATTTAAAGCAGCCACCAAATCCATGAAACAGATCAATATCGAGTGTTACAACACAAAAACGAGAAGAAGTACAACTACTTCCATAAAGCTAATCTGTGCTAACCAGAATTGAGTGTGTGATAGCCAATATCGATGGGACGAAAAAGAACAATACAAGCATTTTGGGAGTACACAGACATTTCAAGTTTTCAACCATAACAACAAAGTAATCATTTATTGCTTGTTGCACACTGAGGGAGTGTTTCCTTTCCTTTATTCTTGTTTTTTTAATTATTTATTTATTTATTTTGGTGCAGAATTCCAGATGTAAGAACATGGGGCAACAATTCCGTTATGTATCCATTCAGCAAAGAGCAAGCCACCCCCTAAAGAGCCTATTTCTAGATTAGATAGCTCAACACCGTGTATGGGTGAGTCAATAGCACATACACCACAAGGAGCTACATCTGAACTAAATAGATTATCAGGCATAGCCATAACTGTAGTTATGGATTTTATTCAACTATAAACCAAGGAAACAAGGTTAAACAAAAGGTAGCCAACATTGAATTCTGAATACATGTTGATGTGCATAATTCCATATACCTCAATTCCATAGTTGAACGGTGCAGTGCCTCTTGCATACTTTCATTAATATCCATAGGATCTAAATCAACGATGGCATCTTGTAATTCGTCCATCTGATGGCTTCCTCCTCCCATTTTATCTCTCCCTGGATGATCCGCATGAGCGAAAAATCCCTCCAAGTTTGGAGCTTTACCCGAAGCCTAACCAGTGAAAACATTTACTCTATGTGAAGGCTGAACGGGTGATTGGAACAGGTCTAAGATGAAAGTAAATAACATCAGCTCCTAAACATTAGTCCTGGTTATAAAGCTAACCAGACGAGTAACGCCTTCCTATGCAGAATTACAGGAATACCATGGGAAACTGTTCATACTCACGGAAAAAAACTGTTGTACGTCAAAAAATAATACCTTAGTTGTTCCTGAACTTGCTGTGTCGCGCTCAGATATTTCTGGCCTTCCAGAGGCAGATCTTGGTAACACATTTTCTGAAGTACTCAAAGATGATTCAACTTCTATTACTGGAGTGCTATTGACAGGGACTACAGAAACTGGTCCTGCCATATATTTCTGCTTCCCATCTAAAGATTGGAACGCGATAACCTGGATTCTTCCAGTCTGATTGCCCCAAAACGTAGAAAAGTTATGACCGCGTTGTAATAAGCATAATAACAAAGTGTTATATTTTGATTGATACCTTTTGTGCATCCTCATTGAAACAAGAGAAAATCAGTCCAATGAACCCAGTATCTAGCATTTGATACATACCCTGCGTTCGAACATCTGCAGATAGAAATTTCAGAAATAAAATAAGGATGCAAGAAAATATTAACTAGTACTCGAGTAGTCGGAAATCAGTACTTATGACTTACCAACATGAGATGGTAGAACTGTGATATGCGGGTGAGAATGGTACCAACCAATTACTCTTGTAGTCCTTCCGGTCGTCAATGTCATTCTGTACTGTATAATTAAGTTCAACATCCAAAGATCCCCTTGCACATTTTCAGTTTCCAAATTAACAAAACAGAATTTTCATTTCTTTTTTCCAAGTCAACTAATAATAGCTATAGAATATGATACACCAAAGGATATTTCAGCTTGAGCTGATGCTGCTGCCAACTGCTCCGGATTTGTCTCCACTCGATCCTTGCGACGATCAGACCTTGTCTGAGGTGCTGCTCCCCAAATCAATGCAGTGGCACTCCCATTCTTTGAGTACTGAAGAGGATGATCAAACAAATAGAGAATAAGAATTCCAGAAATGCAATTCAGACCCACTCACTGAAACACTAGATTAAGTAAACTACAAACCCACTTCACAAATAAACGAGTTCGTCTCCATTGAATTCATACCCAATTATTAAATAAATCACAGAAGGAAATACCCAAATTTCTGATGGATGTCCTACATTACCCTAAGTTCAAGAAACACTTAGAATCTACCCATGAACTTACTCACTGATTCAGTTCCAGGATTGCATCAAGTACCACCTACCTATTACAGAACTGCATGTGGCATAATTCACTCTCAATGCAATTCTAAGCAGATTCCTATAATAAGAACCCTAATTTGAGCTTCAACACTACCCTTTAGAATATAACCTAGCTGAACAAGAATAACCCATCTTACCTAAATTCAATTAAGCTCCTCACATGCCCAATACAATAATCAAAACCCATTTCTGAAATTCCTCAATACTACTACTAACAGAATCTGAAACTAATGAGTTTGGATGAAAAGGAAGAATAGCGAAATTGTTTTTTTTTTTTTTTTTTTTTTTGGGGTACTTACATGAATATCTCCAAGCAGAAGACCCATGATCTCTTCTGTTTCTGTAGACAATGCATGAGTTAGACATGTTAACCATACATCCTCGCACATCTTCACACCTGTTAATGCCATTTTTTCCTTCTTCTTCTCTGTCTCTGCTAGAAAAGGAAGAAAGCTTGTGGAAAAATTTGGCGTTGGTCCGCTGGATCTTAGACCTTTTTCTTCTTAGTACTGTGATACGTTGCTACCGATGTTGGATTATGAAATTTATCGGGACCGCTGGATCTTAGAACTTTTTCTTCTTAGCGTGCATGTTTGGATACAAATTTGCTTCTCCAGAAGTAGAAGTCAGAAGAAGAATTATTTTGCTTCACAAAAATTTGACTTTTGTGCTTCTAGAAGTCGTTCTAAAAAATTATTACCAAACTAATTTCTGAGAAGTCGAAAAGTAGCTTCTGAGTGTACATCCAAACACCCTTATAGCGTGTTTGGATGCACAAGAAGTCAAAAAGCAAGAAGTCAGTTAGGGTGTGGAATTTCAGAACGACTTCTAGAAGCAAAAAAGTCGACCTTTTGTGAAGAAAAATATCTGGACTTCTGACTTCTGCTTCTGAAAGCAGAATTGTATTCAAACGCGCTATTAGTACTACTATAAGATGCTACCAATGTTAGATTATTGCGTGTTTGGATACCAAAAGCACAAGTCATGAGTAAAACTATTTTGTTTCAGAAAAAGTGTTGTTTGGATACATATACAGAAGTTGCTTTTTGACTTCTGAAAGCAAAAAAATCAAAAATTAGTTTGGGTACACAATTTCAAAATGATTTCTGGAAGCAAAAAGTCAACTTTTTGTGAAGCATTTCTGCTCTGGTATCCAAGCGCGCTTGACTTTTTTGCTTCTAGAAATCGTTTTAAAATTTTATATCCAAACCGACATCTTGTTTTTTGACTAACTTCTGAATGTGTATCCAAACACGTAATTAATGAAATTTATCAGGACTTGTGTAGAATTTTGGGCGCCTACTCGTCGCCCAAAATTGTTCGCTCATTTTTTTTTTCCTGTCCACCATCTAAAGGAAAGGGCAATTTCTATGGGGATCGTCTCTTTCAGTTTTTAAATCAGCCAGGTGGACAGGTAAAGATGGATTCCATGGGAAAAGTTATTGGACGGTAGAAGAAGAAGCTCGCGGATGGATTAACGCAAGCATTGTGGATTGGGCTGCTGGCGATGTGAGAAGACTCGCTAGCGTTAGACTCCAAGCCATGGGTGTTGGATGGTCAATCGCTAGCGGTTGAATAAGAATCGCCAATGAGTAAAAACCCAACGGCTCTATTCTCAACGGCTACAACTCCTAAACACAATAAATACCCCTATTTTCAACCATTTTCACTCATATTACTCCGCTATTTTCTTCCTAGTTTTTCTATACAAAATCTTATAATTTGTTATTTAGAATTCTTAGTATAAATTAAGGAGCAAAATGAAGGCTATCATAAACAATATGAGGGAAAAAAGAAATCAAAAAGATGAAAGAGTACCAGCGCCTGCTACAAATTATACTCAAAATCGTGATGCTGAGTTTGCTTCGCTGAATATAGTTGTTGGTCAAGACTTAATTCCAGGTCATGTATCAGGGTATCAAGATCGGTCTGCATATTATAGAATGAAAGACGGATACAAAGACCGAATTCCTGTTTATCTAGCTCTATCCCCTCCAGTCCGATAAAGATTTTATCCCTAGTGTCGATTTTATTATGTAAATCACAAAAAGAACATCAACGTTATTGTTCAAATATTGATAGAAAGGTGGTGGTCGACAACGCACACGTTCCATTTCATGGACTTCGAAATCGGTGAGTTTATTCAGATCAAATTATTTAAAAAAATTGACAATACCTCATTAAACCTAAACAATTAACTGAATGATATCATTATTGTTATAGGAATTACACTCCTTGATTTTTATATCATTTGTGGAATACCAAGTGGTGTGGGAGTCCATGTACCATATAACCAGAACGAAGGGGTGCTAAATCATAGAGTTGAAAGGACGGGCTTCCATTGTTTTTGGCATCAAATGTACGAGAAGATCATAAAGAGTTGAAATGAGGTGGAATGCATTGTTCAGTGTTGAAGGCTTTCCTACTATCCAAGACAGGCCCAACTAATGAAGTTGAATATAATGAACTTGGAAGAGTGTTTGTGTTATGGTTATTATGTCAAACGTTCTTTCCTAACTCAACCAGTGTTTTTCACGTCAGTTGGCTTGAATGGTCACAAAATCTTCAAAGTGCACCATATCATGATTGGGGATCTGTAATTTTAGCAGAAATGTACCACGGCTTCGATGCAGCATCCATAGGTGTAACCAACTTCACTGGTTTCTAGGACATCATAGAGGTAAATATCTAAATTCTGCTTTTTAAGTTGAGTATTTTTTGAAGAAAAAAAACATGGTTACAATACTAAATTATGATATATTTTTTACCAGTATTAGCGGTGTACCTACTTCCATGTTAGTAAACCAGTTCTTAAATACAAAATTCTAGAATTCTAATAATGGACACATACTACAAGAATAACTGAGATAAGGACACTAGTGACTATGGAATGCTTCTTGTTTTTGTTCAAAGATGTCAACAAATGATACGGCGCGCACAAAATGTCGTTGTTAATCCTTACTACAGTTTTACTAAGTTCAGAGATCCTGACGTACAAGCTATTCTTGATTATTCACTACGAAGAGTTGTCTTTTTCACCCAAAAATGAACAAAGGTGTTTGGTATTTGGGAGAAAGACTACTTTCCCAGTTACAGAGTACTTTTGCAAGGGAAATTAACCCCTAAAAACATATGCAAGTGTCTGCATCAGATTTTAATAGGTTGCGAAAGACGCCATGGGAGAGGTTTGAATTAAACGTTCAAATAAATATTATTGAAGCACAGTATATCAGATGGTACTAAAGAATTGTGAAGCCGGAAATTGGTGTTCTAAACATGCACATTTGGGGGTTTGATTTTCCTGGATTAAATCGTATAGGTCGTGATAAGTTAATCATTCCTAGCCAGTCGCCTCCAGAAGAACCATTCTTTAGGACTTACTCCACAAATGGAAGTTCTTCATCGTTTTCAATACATTGGGAGTTGCCAAGTATAACTTCACAAGGCCAGCCAACGACGATCCCAATAGTTTCAACAGCTTTGGAACGCACCCATCCTTATTACAATGTGGACGCCAATAAAGATCAATTGAAGACAGATCTTAACAATTTGGTATTGAATAAATCACAAATCGCGGCTTTGCACTTGTAGGCAGTTCGGAAATGGCGGACCGATGCCATGTTTGGATTTAGTCCACCTGTAAATCCTGATGGTTGTGAAAATTCTAGCAATTCATCATGGCACAAGAATGTGGGAAAAACACAATGCCAGAAACTGAACCTCAAACTATGCATGTTTCCCAACCTCAAGTATTTCAACCAGATGCTAGACGTTTTTCTGCATCATTCCCCACATGGAACCAGAATGAAGATTATTATCCCGCTGTACCACAAGCAACCTATTTTACGTTTATACCAACCACCGCTTCTGGTTTACAACCACCCACGTATGCTTTTCAGCATCAAGGAGATGTAAGGCAATTAACAAATTTGTTGGCAAGTGGAAATATTCCGGGTCTTGGAAAATGCAATCAAGGTGAAGAAGGCAATGTTGAACGACACTAGAAGACTTGTAACTTTTGTTTCTACTACTAATGTAATTCTAATTTTAGTTAGTGAATAGTATTGCTTTATGTTTAAATCAAATGACATATATTTTAAATTGCATTACATTCACTTCCGGTTAGAAACAACCATTCAATATACTAACTCAATTGACCACCCAAAAGACTTGTAATGACCACTCAATTGACATCTTCGTTGAGATGTACTTGGTGGAACAACATCCAACATAAAGGGGTTGAATTTGTTCAACACCTTAAGGATTTCTAAATAACCTTCGAAATTTGAATACTATCCTTTTCCATTTTTTCCTTTTCTCTAAATTTATCCTTACCAACTCAGTATCAATTTCACCCTTTAGTCTTAATCGATTGACTTGCATGGTTAAAATATAAATTCACTTACTTCTTTCTTAATTTTCTCAAAACAAGATTGTATGTCACTTATAGCACGACAACTCAGGTTACAGGTATCAATGCAGAACTTCTCATAAATACCCTGCCAGAAATTCACACCAGGTGTTTGTGCTCCATCAAACTAAGTTTGTAACACATAGTTTCTGCAAATAGCTAAATCTTGTTTTTGAGTATATTGAGCTCGACGAACTAACAAGGGTCGAGACATCTTTCAACAAATTATATTGAAATTGAAAGAAATTTTGTGTGATATTTGAGGTGTGAAGAAGGTGTAATGTGATATGATGTGAGAAATGAGTTTCTATAGGAATTCAAAGAGAGTCGTTGGATGGTTCCGGCGAGCGTTGGAATATTGACTGTGCGTCCTAGCTAAGTTCAGATGCCAGCGGTTACAGTTTCACCCAATTTTGGAAGTGCAGCCGCACGGTTTAATATCTAGCGCGTGGATCTCATACGACTGCAGTGGGCAAACCATTAATTTTACCCGTTTTTCCATCCATTTTATGGTTTGTTTACCACATAGTGGAAGCAAAATGGGCAAATCTAAGATTTTCCCATCTCATAGGAATTGTTCTAAATCCTAATTTTGGGCGATGAAGCATCTTGGTGTAGGGGCCAATACAGTATGGGTTGTTGGGTCGTCGGGAACCGGGAAAAAAATACTCCACAAATTGACCCTCTCACATAACCAAGCTAAAAATGGGACCCATGATAATTCCTAGAAGGCAGGTTCCACATGAATGTGAGACTGTGGAGGTCTCGGTTTTTGCAATGTAATTTACGATTCGTATAGATTGGTTATTTTCAAAATATATCAAAGAAAGGGCTATGGAATGAGTGTTTTTAAACTCGTTCGCTGCAAAAATAAATGAGAGACTGAGTGAAAAAGCGACATGTTGGCCATGGGATAGCAAATTAAGAAACTAAGAAGATTATATTCAGTCGCTTGAAAAGAAAAATTATCTCTGTGCGGCTGGACATATGCCTCTCAAGTATATCTTTTTGTTTTTAAATAATAAAATCCAACTTTCCGTCCCGCGTCCAAGAGTTTTAAATTAATAAAATTCTGAAAATATGCTTGTGAGACAGATATTTAGCCGCTCAAGGTGTTCTTTTCCCAGTGGCTGAAGATCATCCTCTTAGTCTCCACTGTCAAGCACTCTTTCACTTGAAGGAGTCTATAAAAGACTTTTATTGATGGGATGAGTGTTTTTCGGTATTTTTTGAGAACACTCCTTCATATTGAATGAGCGTTCTCATTCCATCGCCCTTGCTCTTAGTACCCATGCATTATTTAGTTTAATAAGTGTTTGTTTAATCAAAGTCACCTGCTCCCATAATGTTTATAAAAAAAATAGAAAATAAGAGATACTTACTACTCAGTTTTACACAATAAATGTTTCAGATGCTTCTGAATAGTGTATGGCACCAGGACCGACCCTCTTGTATAAACAAATAACGCCTCGCTTGAGGCCACAAGCTAGAGGAGGCCACAAATAAATAATTTCTTTTTACTTTTGATAATAGTATAAGATCTGAATTTGTCGGCCCTTAAAAGGCCACCACGTTCTGAAACTGAAAGCAGCTTATTAAATCCAAAAGGAAAGTGAAAAGGCAACGAGAACTATTCTATCCTTCTAGGGTTCATAAAGCCCATGTATCATGTAAGTATGCTATTATTTCTTTAAGACAATTTATTAATTTTTTTTTTTTGTTTCTTTTGCAATTGTATTTCTTTATTTTATTTTATTTTTTATTTTATTTTTGTTCAAATACATTTTTTTTTCTTTAATTCTTTTGATTATTCTCTTTGTATATCCTTTTTATTTTTTCCCTTTCGGTAAACCCTAGTATGATTTGTGATTATGGGTTTTGAATTTTGGAGTCTGATTTGGTTAATACACAAAGTTAGAATGTATTTGAACTATTATGATAATAATGGTAAACAATTGAAAGCTTTGTTGTGTATATGTCAATATACTTAATCAATTGAATGCTTGATTTGTGTATACTGTAATCATTTGAAATATTTTAATGTAATAGAGCTATTATGACAATTGATTACAAATTATAGTATATTGATCATTACATTGTCAATATCAGGCTTTGTATATACTGTAATTAATTAGACTCCTTTTTACTAGTTCATTGCTTTACTTCCTGTTATAGTCCCTTCTCATGTACCTACTCGAGTTCCTAGTAAACCACTTTCAAGTATGGTGTTTTTAAACCCAAATAAGGCAATAACAAGTCTATAATAACGGTTTAGATGTAAGCTCTTAGATTATTTAATCTATTGATAGCAAACACAACGTTGACGTTTGTTACAATTTGTTGTAGCCCATTATCCATAATCCATGCCCCTTACATTTTCAAATATGGAGTCAATTCTGTAGCTTCTAGTGTGTATACTGTAATATGATATTACATTTTAGATTTGTTATATTATTAGTGACATCTTGTGTGTGCCTAAGATTCTTGATGATATTTGTAAATTTGTGAGATTATTGATTATCCCTTGGTTTTTCTCCACATCTAACAAGTTAAGAGTTGAAAGAAATTATCAGTCGCAACTAGGAAGCATGAACCTGGTAACAAAAAGCTGAAAAGGAAGTGAAGGCTCGATGATTTAGAGAAGTCGCAATTGGGAGATATAATTTAATATTTCAAACCCTCTCCCTCTCCAACAACAAATATTGAGAGTGCGGTCGAGAACATGAATTCTACTATTAACAAAAGCGACTACGACAACCACGATACGATTGTAGATGATAACGATACCACAAGAGTTGATGATGATTTTGCTGACAACAAGCCTAATACAATCGAAAATGATGAAGTTGATAATGAGTATCAAAGTTTAGATATTTTTGATCCTGGAAATTGGAATGTTATTGATCAACCTTTGAGAGATAAGTTGGTGTGAAGGGGTCCTGTAAGAATTTCAAATCATAAGTATCCAAGGGGTAAAAACAACAGGCGTTTCGCTAACAACTATTATACTGGAACTGTTGTCAACAGGGAGAAGTACGATAAAAGTTGGCTAGTGTACTGAGTGACCAAAGATAAAGTTTACTATTTTTGTTGCAAGTTGTTCAATCTTCACAGAGTAACAAATCAGTTAGCTAGTGATGGTGTTCAAGATTGGGGAAACTTAAGTGAGAATATTCAGCGTCATGAAACTCAAACCGATCACTTGAATTTTTTGAATAGTTGGACTAAATAGGCGACAAGGTTGAAAACAGCTCAATTGATAAAGTATTCAAGAGCAAATTAATAAAGAAAGGGAGCATTATAAGAAAATGTTACAACGAATATTTAGCCTTGTAAGACAACTTGCTAAAAGAAATTTAACATTTCGTTGAGATAATGAAGAGATTGGTCAAGAAAGCAATGGGGTTTTTTAGGGAATTGAACGGCCAGCAGAATTTGATGAAGGGATGAAAATGCACCTTCATCGTATACAAAATAAAGAATTCTGTTATCACTACCTTAGTCACAATATTCAAAATTAGTTGATATTGATGTTAGCCGCTCAAACGAAAAACATTATTATTAAGAAGATACAGGAATCAAAGTACTATTCGGTTATACTAGATTGTACTCCTGATGCAAGTCATGAAGAGCAAATGACTCTTGTTATTAGGTGTGTGGATACTTCTGCAACACCAGTAAAAGTGGAAGAGTTCTTTATGGGATTCTTAAAGGTTGACGACACGACTGGTAAAGGTCTTTTTGAAGTGCTTATGGATACTTTGAGTAATCTTCATCTTGATATTGACAACATAAGGGGACATGGATATGACAACGGTTCTAATATGAAAGGAATGCGTAAAGGTGTACAAAATAGGATGATCCAAATAAATCATAGAGCATTTTATTCTCCATGTGGTTGTCATAGTCTCAACCTTACTATTAGTGATAAGGTCAATCTCGATGGGTGGTCCATTTTTTGTTGTAATCCAAAGTATTTATGTGATATTTTCGGCTTCTCCAAAACGGTGAAAGGATTACCAAGATCATGTTAGTGGTTCAGAAAATATCACACTGAAAAAATAATCAGATACAAGATGGGAGAGTCGAGTAGCAAGTGTTAAAGAAGTACGGTGTCAAGCCCCAGAAATATGAAATGCTTTGGTTTATTTGACAGAGTACTGTGAAGGTGAAGTCAGGCATGCTACTTGGAACATAATTAAACAAGACATGGAAAATTTTGAATTCTTGCTTAGTATGGTTATTTGGCATAATATTTTATCAACTATGAATAAGGTTAGTAAACTACTACAAACTGAAGATATTGATATTAATTGTGCTATTCAACAGTTAAAGGGATTCTTTTCCTATCTTGATACATACCGAAAAGATGGATTTCAACAAGGGATTGCTAAAACTGAACTTATTACTGCTAAAATGGCATTCACCCCGTTTTTCAAGAGAATCTTTTTATCTATAAGAAGTATTCATTTGGCGAAAGGCAAGTAATGAGGTACGTCTACCACCTAATGAATCTTTTAGAGTTAACTATTTCATATACGTATTGGATCAAGTTGTTTCTTCAATAAGTACTAGGTTTAAACAATTTGAAATATACATAGAGAACTTTGGATTCTTATTTGATATGGATAAGATACACTCTATTCATGATGAAAGATTAAAAGAATTATGTATGAAGCTTGAAGGTTATATGTAGCATGACTCATCAAAAGATATCGATAAAATGGATTTGTTTTTTGAATTGAAAGTGATGACATGTGTCGTTCCACATTCTATGAAAAAACCCAAATTAAGATGTGCCGAATTTTCTAAAGACCATAGATGGCCCTGCGTCTTATCCAAATACATGGGTAGCTTACAGGATCTTGTTAACTATACCAGTTACAGTTGCGTCTGCAGAAAAGGCGTTTTCTAAGTTAAAGTTGATCAAAAATTACCTTCGATCCACTAAGTCACGGGAAAGATTAAATAGGTTAGTTATGTTGTCAATTGAACATTATTAATGTGATTTTGCTACCTAGAATGTACAAATAGAATCGACTTTCGGTCGAGCATAATCTGCTTTTGCAGTGAACAATGTTAGTATAATTTTTGTTGTATGTAGTTTGTTTTTATTAGAGAGGGGCCACAAAAAAAATTTTGTTTCTTTAGACCACAAAAAATGCAGGACCGGCCATGTGTGGCACCTAAGTCTGGGGATTTTAAACGATGAGTTAACACTTGTCGACAAGTATGTATCAAACATAAAAAAAATGTGGGTGTGTGATTCGTACAACCAATGGGTTATTTTGTGCACACATGTTACTTTTATTTATGGTATTTCATGGTATCATCCCTTTAAGCGACATTAATTCGTTCTATCGGCAATTGACTTGTACTCCACTAGTAAATATCATACAACAAAAGCATTTCAAGATCTGTCGGAAACAAAAGTTATTATTGAGATATGGGATTCTTCAACTGAAACTTAAAGAGTTATCATGTACTCACAACTTGGAGTGCTTGGAAATCCGAAAATAACTTACTTTGAAGAGCAGAAAGTGTCTGAAGGACAACAAGGCTGACAAAGTTATAGTAGATGAAGAACAAATCCACTAAAAGGAACTTATCAGAATTTGAACATGTTATAAATGTTTTATCACTTGGTGATGATGAAAAGCCTGCAAACCACGAGCTAACGAGCATCACAAGTCAGAACAACGTCACCTGATCATATTAATGAATATTACCTGGTTCAACTACCAGTAGAGACCCAACCTCTTTCAAATCGCATTGAAGATGCGAACATGGATGAACATTGCGGTTATTGGATTATGATGAGACAATTGTAATTGTCTAAGAAGAATGAAGAGGCGTTATAGAGGGATGCAAGAAATGAAATAGTTAAAAATATAAACATTAAAAAAACATAACCGACCAATGTAGGATGTTAAGGAGTTTAAGGAGGTAATGGTGAAAGTATATTTCCTAGTCGGTGGTGTTAATATATGGATATCAAATACTGGATGAGTATGCCTAAAGCTGGTTTTCTTATAGCCGAGATCTTTTTCGTTTTTTTTTTAACATACAATTTTATTAAACATAAAAATTTATCATAAATTGCAATGAAAGCAACAACAGAATCCAAAAGGATTTAGTAAAGAAAAATAGAAATTAAGCAAATCTATATAATAAGCCATTTTATGACATTCTAAACTACTAAAAAAGATTGGCCTAGAAGATCATGTATATAATTTTGACATCTCCATATACTTGCATCCCTTTTTGAAAGCTTATCATCTATGAAGTTTAGTTCCCAGTAACCAAGTGTTATATACACCTCAATGATATTCCTGCAAACACTCTATGCAGAACGAAAAATCCAAGGGAGATTTTTGTTATTAAAAGCACTGAATAACATACAATTAATCAGACTGAATCAAAGCATTAAGCCAATGATTTTTTACAACTCATTCCAAAGCTCTAATCATAACAGTTAGTTCAATTATGAAGTCAAAAGCAATACTCCCCTACATCAGCAATAAAAATTCCACCATTGTACTCCGTTCCAGTAAAACCAAAACTTGCATTTCCAGAGTTATCCTTAAAAACACCATCACAACAAATATAATAGATACCAGAGAATTACATGCACTTTATTTCTAATTTTGTTAACTGCATGAGCAACTGTAAATTTCCCAGAGTACTGACCACACTGAATCCTCCTATCGTCATCATGATCAAAAAAACATGAAACACTAACCTTCAACTTAGAAGTATTGCATATAATAAGTGATCCGTTCATTGTTTTTATCTTTATACTTTGCAAACATGAATTTTTAACCATTCCTCATCGACAACCTGAATTTTCCGTAATAATTTCATCAAAAGTGCCTTATTGATATCTTCAATCTTCTAATACCCAAACCACCTTGTCCAATAAGAGTACACACGTTTTCTCACTCAAGAGTAATTAGTTTGCTTCTCTCTGGATCCCCAGACCATAAGTATTAATAATGATTTTCTCACAAGTCATAATCACACTCTTAGGCCCTCTATAAATAGATATTGTGTAAATAGGAATGTTGCAAAATACAGTTTTTATCAATGTTATTTTTGTTTGAAAGCAAGAAATTTACTCTTCCAACTAACCAATTTTGATTTCATATTCTCAGCAAAATGCTAAACATGAGCAATTGGTACTCTATCAGGAATGAGTACTAACCAAGATATTTATTAGGAAATTCAGATAAGTTCATTTATAGATGATCACCAATAACTCTTCTGCTAGCAACATCCACAAAACACTTGCTCTTCTCTCTACTTACAACTTGACCAGAAGCATGCTGATAATCCTTCAGCAGTTGTAAGATTGAATCTAAAGTTGTTTTATTGCCGTTTCAGAAAATAAATATATCACCTATAAAACAATTGATGTGAAGGATGTAAACCATTCCCAATTACTATTGGCATAATTTTTCGTCTCAAGTTGAGAACTTTTCCTACTCGGTAGATCTTTAACTATAATAAAAAAATATTTGTGGAAGACGATCACCTTGTTCAAGCTCTCTCCCAATTTCAAAATAACCCATTGACCCTCCATTTAGCATAATAGAAATTTTAATAGTTTTCAGAAGTGCCATGATTCATAAAAGCTACTTGAAAATTCATATTTTAGCATCACCTAAATTTAAAAAATCCCAACTGAGAGTATCATAAGCTTGATATATATATGTCAACAACTATTGCTACGCCGTCGTGTGAGATCACTACTCCTCCGACTCGCAAGCTGTCATCACCACTTTGAAGAGCGATCAATTATCATTGGGCTTGCAAAATACATGGGCATGGACAATTCGGTTAATTGACAGAAATCACTTACTTTCAAGTCCTATATATTGTAGTTTCCTTAGCTAAAAGATGATATCTTCGTGGTCGGTGAGCTAGAAGTAATCGACAATATATAAAAGGACATGATTAAATCTAAATAGTTGTGTCATGATATTATTGGCATAATTGGGCTATCTGGCTACATGGTACCATTTTTTGTTCTTGTCAATATATTGGTATCTTTGTTAATGTCTTGGTATCTTGGATATTTTCAAGGTCATTTTTAACGGTTCTCTTTTCTTGTCAATATCTTGGTATCTTTGTTAATGTCTTGGTATCTTGGATATTTTCAGGGTCATTTTTAACGGTTCTCTTTTTAGTCTTCATGTTTTATTGTTACGATAGTGTTGTACCATTTTATGTTCTTGTTATATGTTTGTCAGTGTCTTGGTATCTTGGATATTTTCAGGGTTTTTTAACGGTTCTCTTTCTAGCCTTCATGTTTTGTTGTTACAATATTTGAAATTTAACCTTAACTTGGGGAAGATCATGTTCATATCTTTTTAGTATTTTATATGTTGAAATCCGAACCCATCTAGCAACAAATAACCATGAAGCAAATTGACCTCTGTACATGACCAATGTCTCTTATGTTTAAATACAATCTTTAAAGAGTAATAGAAGAAGGAAGAAATAAACACAAAGATTAACTAAAGCAAAATTCCTATATCGAGAGATTAACGGTTTGATCTCTTTAACTCAACTACTACCACACTAATGTTGTCTTTGCTCCCTCGAGCCATTGCTAACTCAGCTAGTACAGCTGCAGCCTCACCTGCATTGTTTCGGTTTGAAGACATTGATAATCTCCTCACTAATGTTCGACCTTCTAAACACTTCCTTACAACCTCGCATGCAGTTTCATTCGTCATAACATCCCATAGACCGTCGCTCGCAAGTACTAAAAATTCATCATTTGTAGTGCGTTCCATCACTGTGACCTCTGGTTCAGAGATGACATATGGTTTAAGGTAATGATCTCCTGCATCAGAATGAAGAGTTATATCAAAGAAATATGATAATGAAATCGTGCTCTATATTACTTTAAAACAAGGTTACACACACCTCAGTTCAAATTTACTTCATTAGAACTACTAGCACTATAAACTTAACTGCGCTTTGATGAACTTAGTAACTTGATATAAATTAAAGCATGACCAATATTTAACCATATGTACATGTTTGAGCTGATTGTGAATATCTAGAGACTAAAGTTATCGTTGTCGTAGATTGTGAATATCTAGAGACTAAAGTTATACACTAAAGTTTTATATTGTTGTCGTACACAGTATATGGTAATCAAACGTTTGCCTATTGTTTGAAATTAATACACTAAAATCTAAATTCTGAGCTAAAATCACTTGTACATACAAATGTATGTAGCTAGCTTTCTTTAAAAACACATGTAAAATAAAGAAAAAGAAAAACGAATTCATACCTAGAGATCTTGAAGTTGCAAGCACCCCAAGAACACGATAACCGTTCCAGTTAATTACTCTTCCACCTGCCGCTTCTACCCTCTCCATTTCATCAGGTCTGTCCGGCTATGTAATGGTATATAGATTTCCAAGGAATTAAGAAAATGATAAAAGTTCCTCAATTCAATAGAAATAACAATAACATTCAGGAAACGATAATTGGACCGAACAATAAGACACAGAAATGTGTCAAGTTATTTGTTGGATATGAGTGTTATTTGTCTTACATGTTCATGTGTTAAAAAAGTTTCATCTCTCCGGTGCCTCTGCGCTACAAATTACACAGAATCTCATATTTTCCAAAGGGTGGTGAATTATTCATGTGTTAAAAAAGTTTCATCTCTCCGGTGCCCTTGTGTTCCAACTTACAGAGAATCTCATATTATCCAAAGGGGGTAACTTATAGCTGGGCTTGGTAATTTTCATTAAAGATCTTTTTTTGTTGAAAGATTATTTATTTATTTGAGAAAAAGATTAATTAATGTTCGAATAGAAGTTGTTATTCTATTTTGTTCCCTAGACCAGAAACTGCTCCACGTAACTAAGAGAAGATCTTATTCAGATGACACGTGGCATGTCACTGGCTTCTTTGACTCATGGCCCACCTGTCAAATCTCAGTCAACTGAAACTCAGAGAAGGAGCCACGTGTCCATCTACCCCATAATCCATACAAAGTTTCGAATTAGAAAACTTTTCATTCGGATGGAATTAAATGAAAAACAATAAAACTGATAAACTAATCAAAATTAAGCAAGCTAATAATTATTTAACACATAAACAGGAGAGAAAGAGAGTAGTAATACCTTATGATCACGAGATAATGGAATGGCAATACCAGCACGAGAAAGAACAGCTCTAGAATCACCACAATTTGCAACAACCAATTTATCTTTACCTAAAATGGCAACAACAGCTGTCGACCCGATTGTTTTCATAGACGAACCCGTTCGGTTTGTTGTATTACTATTCTCCTGCTCCTCCTCGTTTTCAATTCCACTTCCATTAATCTCTTCATCCATTTTATTAAAACACGAGTTCATTATACTTTCCCAGTCAAGTTCATCTTCATGATCACGTTCATCATCACCGGTTTTATTAGGATTATCATGAAGATTAAGTTCAATTAATTGTCTTTCAATATCTTCGATTTCTTTAGCAAGAACTTTATGCAAACGGTTCCGACATGCCTGAGCAACTTTTGATCCACCGTGTCCGTCGTAAACAGCAAAAAAATCAAAGCTAATAAACTCTGTTGATAAAAAACCTGGTTCGACAGTTACTGCATCTTCCATTTCTCTTCTTCTTCCACACACCGATACTGACCCGTACGATGAACATAAAACCCTCCTAGAAACATCTCGCTCTTCGTCACGTATTGTTCTTGAAGATGATGAACCTCCGCCACCACCGACTTCAACACTTGGATGAGTCGTTGCTGTTGATGGTGTAGGATTTAGTGTTTTATTACCGTTAGACGATGAAGAGCTTGATGATGATGACGAAGATGATTTCTTCATCATAATCTTATTACTACTGTTATTATGAGAAGAGAGATACTCAGCACTGCTGCTACTGCCGGATATAAGATTCTCCATTGATGACGGTGATTTTATAATAACAGATGAAGTGGTTTTCAATTGTTGAATTCTAATAAATCTCTGATGATTAATACGTCTATTTCTTTCTCTCGCTTTCTTCCATTGAATTTGGTCCATGATCTAGTAATAATAATAACAATCTCATCATCACTGATCAAATCATCTTCTTCATTCAATTCTAAGATAGAGAGTTACTTACAGGCAGCAGAGAATTGAAGCCTGTACTAGAAATAAGGGCTATCAAACAAACAGCCTAGCGTAGGTACGTACTAGTGGGAGGGAGAGGGATTCAGAAACCAAAAAATTGGAGTCAAGTAAAAAGGAAGAAAGATGAGAATCCATCCCATCATCTAACCCGTTAAAACTTTAATTTTTCTGTCCGATGGATATCAACCACCTGTGTCTTGATACGGCATTCTACTACACTGCTACGTGGATTCTCCAATGGGTCTTTAGCTTCTAGACACGTGTTCATTTCCTGCATGATGATGATGAGATCATCTGTTCTTCCATTGCCACGACAGATTACTTGATCTTAATAACCGCAACACAGCTTTCTTTCACTGACATTTATTTATTATAGGGTTTTGAGAACTTTGCCATATACACAGACGTCTGCGTGGCCAAATACAGGATGGAGAGCATTAATATTTGAGATCTTAGCAAGTAAAAATTACATTAGCCGCTCAAGGCCATGAAACAGGTCGGTTTTAGAACGTTCGACATTCAACAATGTGTGTATAAAACTTTATACTAAGACTGACAAAACAATGAAATGATAAATGCATGTTCAAGATGATTCCAGAAGCATGACGCCCGAGAGGACAGTCGGTGTCATAGCTTCTTAGTTCGGTGGTTACTCATCAAACTTGGTTGCTAAGGATTTGTAGTTTGTACCCTGCGTGGCAGTATCAAGAGAAAATTCCCGGGCTGTGGCGGAGCCAGCCTTTGAAAATGAGGGGACAAAAAAATATTATACATATTCTGGTGGGCTAAATTTTAAAATTAGGTGGGCTAAATATAAAATTTATTATAAAATCAAGGGCTTTATAGTTTTGTTGATTTTAGGGGGCTAGAATCAGGTTTAGTCAACCCTTGTCTCCACCCCTGTTCCCGGGCATCTGCTTAGCTATTCCATGAGCTCAATACCTGAAAGTAAACATAAAATAAAATAAAATGATATTTTCAGGAAGGCTAGAGTAAGATATAAATTTATCTCCCAAGTATATGCCTAGCGAATCATAACTCCTAGCCCTCTGCATTATTTCAAGTATTGCAACACGAAGCAAAAACTGTTGTAGGTCAAAAGAATACATTCCTGAACTTGCTGCGTCGCGCTTGCTTAGATAATTCTGGCCAGGCAGATCTTGGTTACACATTTTCGAAAGTACTCAAAGATGATCATTCAACTTCTATTACTGGAAATGCTATTAACAGGGACTGTAAAAAATTGGTCGTGCCATGTATTTCTGCTTCCCATCTAAAGATTGGAACACAACCTGGATTCGTGCCCCAAAAACGTTGAAAAGTTAGGAACGCGCTGTAATAAGAATGATGATAACAAAGGAGTCATATATAAACTGATTGATACCTTTTGTGCATCCTCATTGAAACAAGAGAAATGAGTCCGATGAACCCAGTATATAGCAGGTGAGACATAGCATATGTTCGAACATCTGGAGATAATAAGGATGCAAGAAAAAGATTAACTAGTATTCTAGTAGTCAGCAATAAGTGCTAATTACTTACCAACATGTGATGGTAGAACTGTGATATGTGGCAAAGACCCCTTGCACATTTTCAGTTTCCAAATCAATAAAGTACTGATAGCAGAATATTCAGTTTTTTTTTTCCAAGTAATATATTTCAGCCTGAGCTGATGCTGCTGCCAACTTCTCTGGATTTGTCTCCCTACCCGATCCTTGCGACAATCCGACCTTGTCTGAGGTGATGCTCCCCAAATTAATGCAGGGGCAATCCCATTTTTTGAGTACTGGTGAGAATGATCAAACAAATACAGTATAAGAAACATAGAAGAAGCTATCTTGCCAACATAACTGCAGAAATGCGATTCAGACCCACTTTCACAGTCTCCCTGAAACAATAGATAAAGTAAAATATGAACCCACTTCACTGAATTCAGACCCAATCATCAAATAAATTACAGAAGAATATACTCAAAATAAATCTCACACAAAGTCATGTAAATGACATTATGACCAAGCTACTCTCAGAATCTACCCAAAAACTTGGTCACTGTTTCAGTTCCAGGATTCCATCAAGTACCACCTACATATTACAGAACTGCCAGTGGCATAATTCACTCTCAATGCAATTGTAAGCAGAATCCTATAATGAGAACTCCAAAACTGAACAAGAATAACCAAACTAGAATTCAACTAAGCTCCTCACATGCCCAATACAATGCAAACCCATACGAACATTTGTTAATACTAACAATAGAATCAGAAACTAATGAGTTTGAATGAAAAGGAATAGTGAATTGTTTGTTAATTTTTACTTACTGAATGTCTCCAAGAAGAAGACCCATGAACACTTATTTTTCTGTAGATATTGCATGAGTTACATCCTCACACCTGTTAATGTCATTCTTCTTCTCTGTGTACGCGACAAAAGAGAAAGGGTGTGGAAAAATAATCTGGGGAGCTGGATCTTAGATCCTTTTCGTCTTAGTATGATAACATATACTACCGAGTACGCATTACAGATTAATGAGATTGATTAAGGAGTTAAAACTTGTCTTGGCTAGTAGTAAATTTATATGACTGACGCGCCTACTCGTTGCCAAAAATTGGTCACCTAACATCCAGAGCATAATTTTGGGCAATGAAAAACGTTTCGGAATCGGCGGGTCCCACCTGAAAATGACAAACCAATGTGGAATGACACGAAGTCTTGGCCACCATTTCGGGTCACCCATAGTGTTTTTGTTGCAATTTTTAGAGTTGAGTTTATTTTTTCTTCCTTTTTGAAGCAGAGTTGAGTTGATATTTATTCTTTTTTCTTTATTTTTTTAGATAAAGGGCTTTCTTATTTTATTTTTATTTTCGATTTGTAAAGAATATGTTACTTGCTAGTTTTGAATTTAGGTCGCTAGTATCATCATGAGGTTGATATTAGCTTATAATTTCTGCATTAATTTTATCAAGGAGATTAAATAAAAACCATTTAAACGTTATTTTTAAGTAAAATGGTTTGTTTTCTTTCTTTTTTTATTTTGAAGCTTAAAAGTTGCATCCAACGAAAATTGTACTGTTCCAAAATCTGAGGATCGGGCGACAACGATGAGCCAACTCAGCCATTAGATTTTTTAAAATTTATGCATTGATCTTCATCACTTTTACTATTGTTGCAAAAAAATTAACATTGTTTACAAATCCCGTTGGATTTTATTTTTTTAGCAAATCTAATGCGTTAAAACTTTTAACCCAAAAGTTTTTTTTTAATATCATTCATGTTTTGCAGTTTTTTAATGAGTTTCTAACTTTTCCGTGTATCCATTATGTGTTTGCAGTTTGAATTATCTCTAATGATGTTTGCATTCACGTATATTATGATCAAAGCGTTTACTAAGAATGTTACTAAACGTTTGGTAGCAAGATTGTACAGTGATGATATCAGTTCTTTGAGATGGATGAAGATAAGATGCCGGTTCAACTCAGTGTCTCGAGTCGGTAGAAAATCCCGCCTTCAATCACTTTCAAAAAAAAATATCAAAATCCGTAATTTCAGTTTCAAACAGAAAGTGTGTTCCTTTTTCTTCTCTATGGCTTATTAGCCAGCTGCAAAACTTACCATGAAAAAGTCAGAAGATATTCATTCTGTTACAAGAATTACAAAACTATTATTCCAAAAAGTATCCCTAATATCTTACTGCTAACCCTAATACCTACATTACGTGCAAAACTCGTACCTTCAAACTTTTCTAAATTTTATAACACCATAAAAATGGAGGCGTGTAGTTCCAGTCGGTTAGGAGACCTTGTTAACAAGTTCAAACAAGCAACATTGGATTTAAGAGATACCAGTGGGGTGGTGATTTTTCAACAACCCAATAACAATGAAGAGGAAGAAGAAACCAGTTGGGAAGCTAGTGCTATAAGCAAGATTATTATTGAAGGAATAATTAAAACAGAGGTTGTTGAGAAATT
Organism: Papaver atlanticum; assembly: GCA_023531105.1. Classification (NCBI taxonomy): domain Eukaryota; kingdom Viridiplantae; phylum Streptophyta; class Magnoliopsida; order Ranunculales; family Papaveraceae; genus Papaver; species Papaver atlanticum. The sequence continues at coordinate 5,174,556 of JAJJMB010012081.1, forward strand.
TATCAAGTTCACATGGCCATTTATGAATGAAGAAGATATCAAAATATTAGATGTTGAGCCCAATATGATGATTGTTATATTCAACAAATGGGATTTTCTTAATAAGGTTATTGAAGAGAGGCCATTGAGCATCAACAAACATCTTCTTATGGCTCATGACTACATTCCTGAAATGACTTATACAGAAAAACATTGGGGTTTTCAACAATTCTTGATTCAACTCAAATACTTGCTGAGAGAACACATGAATGTTGGTAACAAAAATTGGTGGAATTATGGGTGAGGTGATTACTATTGAGCCAAAATATGAAATCCCTGTTGGAAGTGAGCCGGTGAAGGTGTGTGTGAACGTAAATCTCTCATATCTTTTAAGAAGAGGAGTTAAGTCTATGACTAATATGGGACCAAGTCGTGGGATTAAGTTCTTTTATGAATGACAACCAGTTGGAATATGCATCGATTGTTATGTCATCAACCATTCCAAAGGTGCGTGCAAAGATGCTACTAACTATTTAGCCAAAGCTCATGAAAAGCCTTACTTCTTTGGTGAGGCTAGCAACATAACGAAAAATATTTCACATGTTTCAACAAGCAATGCTCCTGTCTCTAAGCCTAATCAGAAGAATTTTATCAAGACAACAACATTCATTCTTCCAAGAAATGATGAAGTTATTGTAGGTGGTGAAATTTGGATATGGGGCAAAAGTGTCATTTCAACCCTATAGACAGAATTCAACTCTCACGGGAGAGATTAAGCCCTTGGCCCTCAAGGCATCCTTAGCCACAATTTCTAGTATACGCCCCCCCGAGACACTGCTGGTCGTGATGCCGTGACTCCTAGCGCACATCCTCGACGAGATACTGCTGGTCATGTAGGTTCTGTAGAGCGTAAAATGTCCCCGGCAGACTTATGAACCAGAACAGCCACAATTCCATTATGTCTTCGCGAGACGCAACTGATTGTGATGCCATGATTCCTAGTATACATCCTCAATGAGATACTGCTGGTCATGTAAGCTCCGCAGGTACGTAGATACGTCCCCGACGGACTTATGACCCAGAGCGGAGATTTACATATCTCCTGTAAGAACGACTCACTCTATTTGAGATCAAGGACTGATTCTTAATACATCATCGCGAGATACACTGGTCATGTTTGCTCTAGGCTCTGACTCGACTTACCGAGGTTTCCGAATAACTCCTAGGACATCCCCGCGAGATACACTGGTTATTCATCCTCCGGGCCCTTTCGACAGACTCCTAGAACATCCTTTCAGGATACACTGGTCTTGTTGGCCCATCATATGGACACACAGTTAATTCCTAGCACATCTCTGCAAGATACGTTGGTCAAAGACAAGTGAGCAAAAGTCTCGCAGAGGCATTAATTGGGTGTACAAAGCCTTTTTGTCTCTCATGACAAGTCCCAGTTGACCATAGAGAGATTCGGATCCGTTAAGAAAATCTTCGGAGAGATTTTGATCTGTCTACAAAATCTCGGAGAGATTCAAATCTCTCTGCAAAATCACGGAGAGATTCAAATCTCTCTGCAAAATCTCGGAGAGATTCACGGCACACGCCTTACCTAGGGCTCAAGCCTATTTCTCAGCCTCTCAAACACACTCACGGCTAGTAAATTGAGCCTGAACTATACATGCCTATCCAAAAACGTGGATAAGCTCTCTTGAGCTCCGCATGCTCAACAAAGGGACCCACAAACATAATATGGTCTTCACATGACATATGGGAACGGTCATGGAGAGAGGGAGATCAGCCTCAGCTCCTCTCACACTCTGCACATGATTCTCGAGGAATTCCATGCCTTTTCACGTAACTCATCATAGTCATTCTCACAAATCAGAGAATATCTCTCTATCTTGGCCAACTCGCCTAAAGAGAATATTTCTCTCTCAACACATCATCACAAAGGCTGACTTATCTTCACACAAATGGGGGATATCAATTAGGGTTTTGGTCTGGCGGTCTACGGAATGTGTGAGAAATACCCAGCTTATTTCTCACCGCAAAAGAGAGTAAAGGCGGTGGAATAATGAGATAAACTCAACCTAGTTTATATCTATTCCTAAAGAGACGGGATAATTACTCCGCACGGCACAGAAAGAAATCCTTATCTTTACCGACCTGAGATTAGAGAATTCAGCTATAAATAAGTCCTCTATTTTTCCAAGCTACCACGGTCTTTCTCCTAACCTCTCAGAGTAATTCTTCTTCAAACCCTAGAATTCTCTGATCTCTCTCTTCATCTGCTTCCCTCCCTAAGACCAGCCCTAAATCTCTTCCCTATGACTGAAGCAGCCTTTGAACAGCCACTGTATGTAGTTTAGGCGAAGATTGTTCGTGCTCAACATCCCGTAACTCACTTTCAGAAACCCTAGAATCCCACTTCTAGCCTCTCTCATATTTTAGGTAACTACATTTTGGCGACAAAAGTGGGAGGTTGTTCACTCAGTTACATATATCAATCATGGTCTCTTCGGATGGAATACGATTCCACCAATCCAAACATAAAAAAAAATGTTCAATTGATTCAGTTTCTGTAAATCCATTACAGGTTTATCCGAGAGAGTTATCCCTACCAGCACTTTCTCTCTCTTTCGAGTTTGACCTTAGTGAATAGGTTAGTGCGTCCCGAATCACATGGATCTCTTCCTGCATAACAAAACGCCTTAGTAACCTATTTTCATAAAAATCTACTGCTAATCCTTGAAAACGTTGGATACGGACCAATGGGAACTCCCGGAGACTCTACAGAATCTTGCAAAATCTCAGATCGACATCCAGACTTATCTGAAAACGTCTTTAGAGTTACCAGTAGGGATAGATCCAACAAATTTAGATCGAGTACACGTTTCCTAAAGAAGGAGTACTAAAATTGCTGAGAATAGCACTGACGGGATCTTGCCTTCAATCGACCTCACCGGAGAAGATAAAGCTCATTACGAATGCGACAAAGCAAAGGAGCAACCATCCAGCCGACCTTATCACTCTCAAGTACCTCAAGGACCAGATGACGCTCTAAACTTGGAAATTCTGACGATTTTTTTCTCCAAAATTCGTTTAGGTCAAGGGCCCTCAACCTGATCACAGGAGACTCGGGAAGTTTAATATGAAAAACCCTAGTTACGGTTTCGAACAATCTTCCCCAATATGTTTGTAGACATAGCAAGAGGTTATCTTTTATAGGAAGAATATATATCAAAAATCGGAAATAACTAGTTTTAGGAAATACAACCAAAATCGGAAACCGTGGCTTGTGGGGATACAATTCCGACTTTGTGTCTAGGTTCTTCTTTTGGAAAACCGATTTTTCATGGACTGGATCTTTATTACGGATTGATCTTTTGTTTTTTTCCAAAAATCTGTTTACTCTTTTATTACCAGAATTTGATAATATTCTTTGAAATTCACTCAAGAATTTTCTACTAGAGTATGCAGATATTAATTTGAACAAAATATGATATTTGTTGAAAATACCATTGACATCACGAATCCTGTAATATTTCAAAAGATCACTTTCTTCATTAAAACAGTTGTGAGGTGCATGAAGCAAACTATTGTTAATAGAATTATTAACTGAAAAATTATACCTTGTAAAATTACACGGTTTCCAAAATCGCATCCTAGATAGCGAAACATTGACAGACTTAGATCTGAAAATGTACATGTATATACTTTGGTAGGCTATCCAAAATATATTTAAGATTCCAGATTTTTCAAGAACACAATAGCCAGAGTTCATATAGATCTTAAGTGGAATCTCATGCATTTTCAAGATACAACTTGTCTCATAGCTCATTGTATCATTGTTACTTAACATGATGATATGCAATCCTATGACATCCAAAGGATTATGTAAGTCACTCAAGACATACATATGCATAATTCCTAATAGGTTTAGGAATAAGAGTATTACATACTTCATACGTGTTTTCCACCACGAGTTCTTGAAGTAGTCAAATCCTGCCGTTACGTTAACTGAATCATTCATAGATTCAATTTCTTATAGGTTGGATCGCACCAAACACAGATTGTTAGATATTTTCGTGTTTGCCTGCTCTGATACCAATTGAAAAGATGAGGGTACCCAAATATACCTCAATCTAAAACTTTTCCACCTATAAGTCCTTTTCCGAAAGTGATTGTCTATGGACTAAGTCGAGACAATACAACTAATCGGTTCACACTTCGTGTGATCGTCTATGGATACGAGATCGAGACAATACAACAACGAAGTATGTTTACTTGATAATAGGTTCGGACTTAACCAAGCTCTAGGGATTGTCTATCAAATAAAATAGGAATTAACGTTTGTGCAATTTACTTTAAATTATAATAAACACAATTATAATTGCGGAAAATAAAAGTAAATGACACAGCAAGTTTTTGTTAACGAGGAAACCGCAAATGCAGAAAACCCTCGGGACCTAGTCCAGAATTGAATACTCTCAGAATTAAGCCGCTATACAAAATCAAACCAACTTCGTATAGTTGAGACCAAGCAACTAAACCTATAGTTCACCTAGTTTCCTAAGTATCCCTGCGCCTCCAACTTGCAGTAAGTCACACACTTGGAACAATTCCTTTGGTTCGTATTCCAAACAGTAAAAGAACAACAAATCTGTTCGGTAACAACTCTTTTACAACAACGTGATATGAGTCTGACAAAGGCTCTTCCGTTTAACCAATAAAATCCTTTGTCGGGTCCTTAGATCAATCTCTCAACAACTACCGAAGTAATTGTTAGACTATGCAATCAATACTATTAATCACAAAGAAGTGTATTGATGCCGATCTACTCAACTAATCAATCCAATCTATCACAATGATAAACCGATTATAGTTGGATCCCTTTCCAGCCAAAATAAGTATTGTGCACACCAAAGATTATGAACCCAAAAAGTCTTATTATCTTCAAATCTTCTTTGATCTTCAATCAGCACCTGCACACAATCAACTTGAATCTCTTATGATCAATCACACATAGAACGGAGTCTGTTAACGTTGGATTATCACAAGATGTCTTTAGATCTACAAACAGTCTAAAGATCCCCGTCTAAACTTTGATATAGTTTGAGTGAATCTTATATCAGAAGAGAAGATTCTCAAGCATAAACAAACTAGGTGCAATCAAAGTTCAACAACCGTTAGTCAATCAAATCAATCGAAAACTAAACTAAACTGCAATTATCTAGTTTCCCACCAACGGTACTAATAGAGCATCTCAATACCAAAGAAGTCTTTAAACCGAGCGGCCGTAAGAGATTTCTCCTAATTAGGGTACTTTCCTCTCCGATAGGCGGCTCCACCAATAACAACACAACTGAGGTAGTTTTGCTGGCTCTTAGGATTAGTTTGCTAGAAATGCAAACTTCAATATTTATAGACAAGGAAGTTTGGACACCAAGGAATTTCCAAAACCTAATATTCTCAAAGATATGCAATAAACACAAAATCGGTTTTCATAACTCCTGGAAATGCACTGTCCAAATATTGACCGAAATCCCAATAGAAAAATCTATAATTAGTAAATGCACATTACTAATTATTATTTTCTAAAGATATGCATTTAATTACTGGAAACTAAATAGCATATAAAAACTAAGAAACCTTAATTAAAAGATTCTAAATTTATTTCGATCCAGGGATTCTCCTTTAGCTATTAAGGAATATCTTTGAACAATTAATGATAAGAGTTACTGCACATGTTCAAAGTATGTCGACATCTTTACTTTGCAAGTCCTTTTTCATACTTACAATCTTGGAAACGATTTGCCACACTTCCAAAAAAGTTTAGAATTGGTTCATCTGACTTCCAAGAACTATGTGATTGATTATTCTATCAAACCACCAATCATGGGTTTCACGGTTCTACCAAAACAAGTTCGGTTCTACCTCCATGTGAGTACTGTGCATAGTCATGCTAGTTACCAAAAATCGATTGACTAGGTACTAGGATCGGTTCCCCACAACTTATGGTAACTACCTGTAATCGGTTGCACATGTCCATAGGATCGGTTCCCCCAAAACTACAAACTTGTTACACATGTTCATAGGATCGGTTCCCCCATCTACTAAAAACGTGTTGCACCTCTTACAAGGATCGATTCCCCTCTTGTAAATTTGTTGCACCTCTTACTAGGATCGGTTCCCCAATAACTAGATAAAAGTTGTTATTTACAAGGCATCGATCATACCATCTTGAGTGATTACTTAAGATCACTTTCACTAATAAAAGTCATACCAATACATAAGTCAGGCCTTGTGAATAGTTTTACCAAGATACATAAACAAGTTTATGAGCGGTTATACTAAACACACATATTGGTAATTCAAAATAGATTTGCAATGAATAACAATATCAATAAGCCTAGCGATTTCCCTTTCGATTCACAAAACAAGTTTATGAACTTACTTCCTTTAAACGAATGTAAAACATTGTTTCCTAGGATGAAATCTTCACTCATACCCAAACATAATCACAATAGCATTCATATGATCATGTCGATGTCTTATATACAAAGTTTAATGGTTAAGCAATAAACCTCGTATTGTATTCCTTAATACTATGTCTAACTAGAGTATCATACATAGCTTCGCAGTTATGTTTTCAATATGCACGACTTGAAAGATACGTTAGGGAATGAAACAGTTCAAGTCAAATATTACTAACCTCAAGAGGAAGGATGATGTTGTCGTTGTAGCTCCATACTTCTTCACATTCTTCAAGTCTTCATGTAATACTTGTAAGTCTCATTTCCTAACATTTTCAAGCTAACCTATATGAAGTTGACTCTAGTATATAATCAAGCGACTCTTTAAATGAGTTTTGATTCACTAAAATATGACAACCAAACTTGAAAAACCAACGCTTGGTGGGTTCAACCGAGCTATGCTCTAACAATCCAGCAATCAACATCTTAATTAATTATATAATATTCGGTCCAGCTACCAATATTTTAATTAATATGTTATTTGGTCATGCTACCAATAATTCATCAAACGAGCAATATTTGTTCAAACGAGGAATATTGATTTAACCATCAATATTCAACAATTTTACTCAGACGCGAGCAATGTTGCTCAGAGTGGTAATATTGATTCAACTATCAATATTCAACGATTTATCAGACGAGCAATATTTGCTCAAACTATCATCATGTTGATTCAAGAACTATACGTCTCAACAGACATGTTCAATCCATGAATCACTGAGCATTCGTCAATCATGCTCAATTCAACAAAACTTAGACTCACTGTCTAATCAAGTCAACAACTAACTAATCAAATACACATCTGCTTTGCAGACTCCACGTTCGTTAGCATCAATCACGTCACATGGGGGATATCAATTAGGGTTTTGGTCTGGAGGCCTACGACACGTGTGTTCATCCACGATGAGAAACGTGAGTAAGTTGTGCAAGCGGTTGAGGGAGTTAGATAAGTAGTGGGTGGACGATCAATCAAGTCTCCACACGACATGGAACTGATTTTACCACGATCTCCCACTTCCCCACGCTTTCACTCAAGAAACCGTCACACTTACTGGGATCAATGTGTTTACTATTCTGACAATATAAATAAGTTTTGGATTGATGACTGAGAACAACATTCTTCTACACACAATCTTCTCGATCGAAACTTATTTACAGAACTTGACAGTTCATATACTTGCAGAAACCTTCAACACATCCACAATACTTGATCATCATTGATCCCACAATTCTCAGCTTCCCTCCTACTGATCAACCCATCTCCCTCATTGTGACCGAATAGACTCTGGAATGGCCATTGACTTGGTTTAGGTCGGAGTCCTACATATTGATCTCTCGAACTCAAAGCACTCCTGTGCAGTGCATCTGTTTGAGGTTAAGCAATTTGCTCGGTTGAGGAGTCTCGTCCGATCGATCGTCTCTTCACTTTCCTAAAAAACCAGCAAACCGTTTTTCCCCATCTACAGGTTTGCATCAAGTTCGAACTCATGAGGGTTTCATTCCTTTACCAGATGCATATGGAAAAGGTTCAAAGAGAGAAAATATCAACCCTGGAGAAATCTTCCGACAGAGCCCCCTAGAGAAAATCTCTTTCTTCATGTTCCGCTGCTTCACTTTGGCCTCTGCATCTCGAGCCACCTTCTTAGCATGTTCCAGCTCTTCATTTACCATGCTCCGTTCCAGATTAAGAAACTCTCTAAAATACGAGGACCTGAACTCAACTCACCCCGACGGATCCTGACAAAATTGAGCCCAAAGTTTCTCACGGGTTGTCACCAAGTTTCCCAGGTTTACAAAATCATCAGAAGCAAGACCATTTGGAGTTATCATTCTCGTGATATAATCCATCAGTAAGTGTCTCATCCGAAGTAAAGATATGGGTTCTGTGAATTACCCTCATGCCGGTCAGTTGTCTCTGCACCCGAATCTTTTCCTGAAATCCCTTTGAAATTGTTGAAGCCCGCCTCATCCGCATTCTACCAAGATCTAACTCGTTCTCACCATGAAGAGTACTCTACAAACAAAGAGAAGATCAGATAAGGCTGCAAAGTTCAAATTACATAAGTTAAAATCAAGGGAGCAATGACACAGGACTAGGGTTTGATTTACATGAGGACCGGTCTTTCCCTCTAAAACCTTGTCCTCCTACAATCCCTTCAATCCTTGTCTTATCCTAGTCCCTTCAAGCATACCCTCATGCCTAGAGTCATGTACTTATCAACAAATCCATCTCACATCTCATGAGATACTCGTGGATTTGTTCGGGGTCCGCACTTTAACAAAAGATCAAGCAAAATACGTTTTCTGGAAACCAAAGAGTAAAAACGAATAATCAATACCACGGACATGTCTCTGGCCAAAGAATACAAAATTCATGACCTAAACCAAGCTAAGGAACGGTAATGAAGTCATAATACTCCAAGGGGTTGTGCTTGAAGCAAGAGAACCTTTTAAGAATCCAACTGAAACAAGGATTCCTTTGGTAATTCAGATTGATGAACATTGCAGCGCGAAAACTTGAAAACTTATGACAATCCATAAGGAATTTCGGGGTACTTTCTGAAGCAAATGTGTTCCTCTATGTCTTCCCAATAACATACCAAAAGGGCACTTCAAACAGACAAACGATCTAGGAGATGTGATCCCAACACCGAAGTAGTGCAATCTGAAAACTCTTGAAATTTTATACGGGATTTTTGAAGTCAAAAGTATACACGGATTTGATTGGCCAAATGAACTCGGAATCAAGTCATTATTTTTGCATTAGATATAATATTCTCTTTTATTTCAAATATGGGGCCGGGGACTAAAATCAGAGTCCATATGAAGAGTTTACAGCCATTCTCCCTAAGTGTCTCAAATCTGAAGTTTTTGGACGAACACCTAAACAAAGTGAATCCTTGACAAAGACGACTACTTCTATTCATTCAATGGTCGAAGGAATATGAATATATGATCAAGGAGGGAAAAATATCAAGACTTACCGAAGATGACTCTATGGAGAACGAAGGATGGGTATCTACATCAGCAAACTCAAGATGATAAGTACTTCTGTTAACTTCTATGTCATCAGTTTGAAGATTAGTATCGTTTTGAAAGAATAACAAGGTTACCATATATGCAAAAGAAAGATGCTATCACTTAGCACGCCATTATTAAGAACTCAATTCAAGTACACCAAGCATTAAAAGTTAGCACGCGAATTTCCTTCAGAGTGCAATATAAATCCTACTTCAAATAAAAGGATGAATCTCACTTGAACAAGGAAACCAACTTCCAAAAGGAGTCTAGGACGTCTTCTGCTTGTTTCTATCCTTACCCAAGTAAATCACAATTCATGCCGAAGTTTCTCCACCTCCTTGAACGCAGACTTATCAAGAAAAAAGGCAGAAATAAACACAGAAGTGCCCCTAATTTGATATTTTGGCTATTTTGAAGAAAAGGGGATTTGGCTAAGAGAAATGATCAAGTTCTTATCCAATCATGGAACCAGATCCATACACACGGTTTTCAAGTTACTTCAGCCTCCGATGCGTCCAACTAGAGTTCAAGCCAAGCAATGAAAGGAGTTTTAAGAGAAGGCAAAGGAATTCAACTTAAACAAGGAATTCTACTATGAATAAAATTCGTGGAACATACTGGACCGGTTTTTAAACCTAGAACATGTCCAAAATACTTCTCTTTTCAATTTGATTGCAAAAGGGAAGCCTTGAAGCAAAAGGAAAAAGATTTGGAGTTAAAGAGGAAATTAGAGGAATTTGGATCAAATAAGGAAACTGAGGGTTTTTCTTTCTTCTAAAAATTCCTCCAAACCGTGGACAAGCCCTTTTCATACGTGAGGATGCTCTCCTAGGCCAGTGGGACGTGATTTATTCTCTCGGAATTTTTTCAGAGGGATCAAAGTCGAAGAGAATTAGGGTTTTGACGAAAATAACCCTAATTTCAAGAATTTGGTAAAAAAGGGGGGGGGGGGGGGGGATTTATTCTAAAAGAGAAGGGACCGAGCCTCTTCCATTCTCTTGGACGGTTCTCTAAGCCTCTCTCAATCCCTTTAGCTCATTACTCTTCAACAAAAACGAGCACATAAGGGATTTTGACCAAAATACCCTTATATTGCAATTTTTGAGTATTTTCAAAGAAGAAAGCCTTAATACAGCCAGAGACCGACCAAGCTCTCATCTACTCATTCCAAAGGCCGCATACACGTGAATATTGAGTTCTATAAATGTTCGTAGAAGAACGGGATTGAAACGGAATCCAGAAAAGGAGAATTTCAGAGAAAATAAAGGGAATCTGGCTCAAAACAGGGAATTCAGATTCATGATTTCCAAAACAAGGACCAGAGATGCGCCAATACCTCTTTCAAGATGTAACTATGCCTAGGGAGGCTCCATGTTTCTCTCATGCCAAAGAAAAATCAAGCTCATAGTGGTTTTTGATGAAAATACCCTTAGTTTCAAAGGTATGTATTTTCTCTAATAAAGAGGAGTCTGATTGGCACAAGGAATTAAACAAGCTCTCATCACACAAGGTACCGAACCACAAGATATATGCACACCTTCCAAGCCTCTCCAGAGTGTCTGAAGGAGTCAGACGTGAACAAAATAGAAATTAGGGTTTAGGTATGATACACGCCTGAATGCAGAATTTACATGGGATAGGGACTCCGTAACTTCAAAAGTAAATGCATATCTTTTATCACGGCCCCTCACCAACATTAAGGCCATCCAGGAAACCGTTCAAAAATTCCATCTTCCCCACATACTCGCCTATACAAACTCAGAAGCTCAAGGATGCACAAGAAGAGAAAATTAGGGTTTTGGCCAAGTAAACCCTAACTAACTGGTGTAGGATGTTAGCACTGGAAACGATTGAAATAAACACATCTTTATAAACTTATCAATAGGAAGTGATTTTATTAATCTCTGATTCCCTCCATCTGACAAATAAAAGACGCGGCCTTTATATAGGCTTACAGACTAAATTGCCAGAACTAGAAAATAAAGGAAGATCACTACAAAATCTAAACAAATAAAGAGGAAATCTCAGGAAAATCAAAAGAATACGATATCATGCTAAAAGATGCATAATATCTCTTATTTCCTAACTGAAATAGCCTAAAGTAACCAAACTCGGACCAAGTTTCCATAAAAGGCTAGCGATTACGGTTTCGGTGCTCCATTTCCTCAAGGTAGGATTTAGCCATGTTGTACACTACATCATTCTCCCCAGGAATGAGGAAATTCTCCCTCGAATGAGGCAGGTCAGGCATTTCATCATCATACAAATCACCATAGTAGGGAATGAGATGACGCACATTGAACACATCTGCAGTACGAATGTGACTTGGAAGATTCAAACGGTACGCATTAGAATTGATCTTTTCAATGATTTCAAATGGACCAACCTTGCGAGGACCCAATTTGTTGTAAGTACCAGCTGAAAAGCGTTCTTTAGTAAGCATATCCCAAATAAAATCGCCGACTTCAAACTCAACGTGACGACGATGTTTATCAGCAGCTGTTTTATATTTCGTGGAAGAAACCACCAAGTTCTGGGCAGTAACTTCATGAATCTGTTGCAGGTGCTGAACTAAAGCATCCGCCGTAGTATGTACTCGCTGTAAGTCATGAACAGGTGCAAGATCAAGGGAAGAGCGAGGGTTAAACCCATATACCACCTGGAAAGGACTAAAATCCGTGCTCTTATGAATAGCCCTGTTGAAAGCAAATTCGGCTTGAAACAAATGTTGATCCCATTGTTTAGTATGCGAACCCACCAAACTACGAAGTAAGTTTCCAAGAGAACGGTTCACCACCTCTGTCAGCCTATCCGTTTTGGGATGGTAAGCGCTGCTGAATTTCAGATCAGTATGCAATAACTTCCATAAACACCACCAAAAATGACTCAGAAACTTAGAACCACGGTCTGATACAATAGACTCAAGAAGACCATGAAGGCGATAAACATTTCTGAAAAATAAAAGAGACACATTTACAGCATTTGTAGTCTTTTTGCAGGCTACAAAATGTGCCATTTTTTAGAATCTATCAACTATTAAAAAAACAGAATCCATTCCTTGTTGAGTGCGAGGCAAACCCACAACAAAATCCATGCTAATGTCAGTCCACGGCTTGGATGGAATTGGTAATGGCATATATAAACCGGCATTCGTAGCAGACCCCTTAGAGACTTGACAAATATGACAGCGAGAGACATACCTTTGCACTTCTTTAAACAATCTCGGCCAAAAGTAAGATGTTGAAATCAGCTGAAACGTTTTTTCACGACCAAAATGGCCTTCATTATGTAATTCTTAAATGATTTTAAGGCGCCAACTACCGTCAGGTATACATAACCGAGTACCCTTGAAGAGAAACCCGTCGAGAAGAATGAACTAGGAGTTGTTTCCTGCCTTGATAATGTCCAAAACAAGGGAAAAAAAGGATCAGTCTTGTATAATTCAGAAAAAGAATCAAAGCCCAACACCTCATTATGCAGTGAAGTTAGAAGACTCCGTCGACGACTTAAGCCATCTGCCACACGGTTTTGAACACCAGCCTTGTGCTTAAGAATAAAAGTAAAGTCCTGCATATAATTAGCCCATTTTACCTGGCGAGCAGTCATCTTGTCTTGATTGCCAATGTGTTTTAGAGCATCGTGATCAGTAAATAATACAAATTCCGAATGAATCAAATAGTGACGCCAATGCTTAAGTGTTTGAATGATAACATAAAATTCTAACTCATAAGTGCTGTAATTACGTTTAGCTCCATTCAACTTCTTGCTGAAAAACGCGACCGGCTTGCTTGCTTGGCTTAACACGGCACCAATACCCACCTTAGAAGCATCAGTATGAACCTCAAATGGTAATGAAAAATTGGGTAAAGATAAGATAGGAGCTGAACAGAATTTCTCCTTGAGTAATTCGAAACTTGGAGTAGCGGCACCGGTCCATGAAAACTTGCCATTCTTTATACAATCGGTGATTGCAGCTGCTATAGTGCTGAAATGGGGAGTAAATCTTCTATAAAACGAAGAAAAACCGTGAAAGCTTCTGGCTTCATGTAATGTTTGAGGGCACGGCCAAGTACGAAAAGCATCAACTTTAGAATCATCGACTGAAATACCATCCCTGGAAATGACATATCCAAGAAACAAAATGCGATCCGTACAAAACACACACTTCTTGGTAGCAGCATAAAAGTGTTGTTGTCGCAATGCCAATAAAACCTCTCTAATATGAGATAAATGAGAGTCCAAATCAGTACTATAAATTAGTATGTAATCGAAATAAATGACAACAAACTTACCCAAAAATGGTTTCAAAACAGTGTTCATCACCCGCATAAAAGTACTAGGAGCATTGGAGAGACCGAACGGCATTACCAACCATTCATAAAGTCCTTCTCTAGTCTTGAAAGCGGTTTTCCACTCATCACCTGGATGAATACGAATTTGATGGCATCCGCTTCGCAAATCCAGTTTGCTGAAAATTGTAGCACAATGCAACTGGTCCAATATATCATCCAAACGAGGAATAGGAAAGCGATACTTTACCATAATCTTATTAATAGCACGACTATCCACACACATGCGCCAAGTACCGTCTTTCTTAGGAATGAGTAAAGCCGGGACAGCACACAGACTTAAACTCTCCCTAATAAGACCCTTGTCCAACAGTTCCCCTACTTGACGTTGGAGTTCAGTATGCTCCTTCGGACTCATGCGATAGTGAGGGCGATTAGGTAGAACCGATCCTGGTACAAAGTCAATTCTATGCTGGATAGCTCGAGAAGGAGGTAACCCGTCTGGAAGGTCTGCTGGAAAAATGTCTGCAAAATCTTTTAATAACCCTTTGATACATGAAGGAATTTCCAAAACAGTAGAATCTTCTCGAGAAATGCCAGATAATAAGAAGACCATACCAACTTCTAACATTTCCGTCTCAAAATTACGCCAAGAAAGTAAGTTAGAAGAAAAAGTAGATATTGTTTTTGGAACTGATTCTTTTGTTGGGACTAGTGTAATGCGTGTCGAATTAAAAGTTAATGAATAAGTATTCTTTTTACCATCGTGATTCACCTCCCTATCATATTTCCATGGTCGGCCTAACAATAGGTGACAAGCATCCATTACCACGACATCACACCAAACACTATCTTCATATAAAGATCCAATGGAAAACTTCACAAGACATCGTTTGGATATAGTTACCTATGACCCTTTACTGTGCCAGTGGAGGGAATAAGGATGAGGATGCTTTTCGGTTGGAAGCTTCAATTTACGAACTGCTTCTTCCGACACAACATTTTCACAACTACCCGAGTCGATTATCATACGAAAAATCTTACCATCAATGGTGCAAGTTGTCTGAAAAATATTATTTCGGAACCACGACTCATCACCATCAACTTTTGGAGTCAGAAAAGAACGACAAGGAACCATTAAGCATTCACCTTGATCTCCAGGCAGAAATACTTCATTTAGCTCATATTTATTCTCATCAGCGTCAGCAAAAGAATCATCATTTGCATCAATTTCCACTAGTAAGGCTTTACTAGGTCTACCGTCTTTACGACAGTCATTTGCAAAATGACCCGGATCACCACAACGATAACACTTCGGACCAGATTTCAATGGCATACTAACACCCTGTTATGCGGAAGCATTCTGTAAAGGGACAATAAGAGGACGGCTAACTGCCGTAGTAACATTCTTACGGGAAAATTGTTTTTCCAAGCACAAAGCACGTTGATGGACTTCAAAAACAGAAAAATAATCAAATAAATTAAGCGTGTCTTGAAAAGTTTTGCGCAAACCTCCTATGTAGCGGTAGACAAGTTGCTCTTCAGGTTCCAT
Organism: Papaver atlanticum; assembly: GCA_023531105.1. Classification (NCBI taxonomy): domain Eukaryota; kingdom Viridiplantae; phylum Streptophyta; class Magnoliopsida; order Ranunculales; family Papaveraceae; genus Papaver; species Papaver atlanticum. The sequence continues at coordinate 5,189,930 of JAJJMB010012081.1, forward strand.
AATTCCCGACGGAGTAACCAAATCATAGAATTCTTTCGTATACTCGTCAATTGAACAAGAACCTTGGCAAAGATTTTGAAGACGAATATACAACTCTCGAGTATAGTTAAAAGGTAAAAACGTTGTACGCATACACTTTTCAAGCCTTGCCCAAGATGAAATAGGTGGTTTACCTTGTTGAATGCATGATGCTTTTAATTGCCTCCACCAAACCGCATCCCTTCCTCGAAAGAGGGTAGTAACAAGAGGAACCACACGAGCATCAGGTACCCTCTTAAACTCAAGCACTTCTTCAATGGTAGAAAACCAGTCGATACAATCTTCCGGCGTCAATCCACTACCATGAAACTCAGGAATCTCTATACGGAATGTTGATTCCCAACTTCTAGAGTCACGTTCATGATGCAAGTTCACCCTTACACGATCAGCAAAGGGGTTTTCAGTATCATCATCATTGGTTCCTTCGGTGTCTGATTCATCCATAGGAAGACGACGACGCTCATGTCGTTGCAACAAAGTAGCTACTTGACCGGCGAGCTGCTCAACCGCACGTGAGAGTTCATCCTACCTAGTTCTCTTCATCACCTCATCAACCAAAACTTCACGAGGACCACCACGACCTCTTCCATGAACCATGATTAAAGGATCGATACCCAATTTCTGAATACCAAATGGTGTAGGATGTTAGCACTGGAAACGATAGAAATCAACACATCTTTATAAACTTCTCAATAGAAAGTGATTTTATTAATCTCTGATTCCCTCCCTCTTACAAATAAAAGACGCGTCCTTTATATAGGCTTACAGACTAAATTGCCAGAACTAGAAAATAAAGGAAGATCACTACAAAATCTAAACAAATAAATAGGAAATCTCAGGAAAATCAAAAGAATACGATATCATGCCAAAAGCTGCATAATATCTCTTATTTCCTAACTTAAATAGCCTAAAGTAACCAAACTCGGACCAATTTTCCATAAAAGGCTAGCGATTATGGTTTCGGCGCTCCATTTCCTCAAGGTAGGATTCAGCCATGTTGTACACTAACAAATTCCATTCGACGGAAATTTTGTCTCATCAAGACTTCATTATCATGTCATTAACGTCCAACACAAAGTCCCAGGAAATTCCAAGGTACGGAATCGATTCCAAGATCAGAGTCATAACAATCCAAGGCTAAACATCAATTCGGGGATTCTGCAAGTCTAAAAGAACGAACGAATTGTAATTGCGTACGAATGATTTGTTACCATCTATATACTCATCATAGAACAATCAAGGTTCTACTCTGAGTAGGGGACTTAATGTAGATGGTGAAATTTGGATAAGGGGAAAAAGTGTCATTTCAACCCTATAGACAGAATTCAACTCTCACGGGAGAGATTAAGCCATTGGCCCTCAAGGCATCCTTAGCCACGATTTCTAGTATACGTCCCCGCGAGACACTGCTGGTCGTGATGCCGTGACTCCTAGCGCACATCCACGACGAGATACTGCTGGTCACGTAGGTTCTGTAGAGCGTAAAACGTCCCCGACAAACTTATGAACCAGAACATCCATAATTCCAGCATGTCTTCGCGAGACGCAGCTGATTGTGATGCCATGATTCCTAGTATACATCCTCAATGAGATGTTGCTAGTCAAGTAGGCACTGTAGATGCGGAAATACGTCCCTAGCGGACTTATGACCCAGAACGGAGATTTTCAAATCTCCTGTAAGCACGACTCACCCTATTTGAGATCAAGGACTGATAACTAGTACATCATCGCGAGATACACTGGTTATTCTACCTCCGGGCCCTTTCGACAGACTCTTAGAACATCCTTTCAGGATAAATTGGTCTTGTTGGCCCATCATATGGACACACAGTTGATTCCTAGCACATCTCTGCAAGATACGTTGGTCAAAGACAAGTGAGCAAAAGTCTCGCAGAGGCATTAATTGGGTGTACAAAGCCTTTTTCTCTCTCAGGACGAGTCCTAGCTGACCATAGAGAGATTCGGATCCGTTAAGAAAATCTTCGGAGAGATTTTTGATCCGTCTGCAAAATCTCAGAGATATTCAAATCTCTCTGCAAAATCACGGAGAGATTTAAATCTCTTCGCAAAATCTCGGAGAGATTCACGGCACACGCCTTACCTAGGGCTAAAGCCTATTTCTCAGCCTCTCAAATACACTCACGGCTAGTAAATTGAGCCTGAACTATACATGTTTATCCAAAAACGTGGATAAGCTCTCTTGAGCTCCGCATGCTCAACAAAGGGACCCACAAAAATAATATGGTCTTCACATGACATATGTGAACGGTCATGGAGAGAGGGAGATCATCCTCTGCTCCTCCCACACCTCTGCACACGATTCCTGAGGAATTCCATGCCTTTTCACGTAACTCATCCTAGTCATTCTCACAAATCAGAGAATATCTCTCTATCTTGGCAAACTCGGCTAAAGAGAATATTTATCTCTCAACACATCATCACAAAGGCTGACTCATCTTCACACAAATGGGGGATATCAATTAGGGTTTTGGTCTGGCGGTCTACGGCACGTGTGAGAAATACCCGACTTATTTCTCACCGCAGAAGAGAGTAAAGGCGGCTGAATAATAAGATAAACTCAACCTAGTTTATCTCTATTCCCGAAGAGACGGGAGAATTTCTCCGCACGGCACGGAAAGCAATCCTTATCTTCACCGACCTGAGATTAGAGAATTCAGCTATAAATAGGTCCTCTATTTTTCCAAGCTATCACGATCTTTCTCATAACCTCTCAGAGTAATTCTTCTTCAAACCCTATAATTCTATGATCTCTCTCTTCATCTGCTTTCCTCCCTAAGACCAGCCCTAAATCTCTTCTATGTGACTGAAGCAGGATTTGAACGGCCACTGTGCGTGGTTTAGGCGAAGACTGTTCGTGCTTAACCTTTCGTAACTCACTTTCAGAAACCCTAGAATCCCAATTCTAGCTTCTCTCAGATTTTAGGTAACTACAATTATCAATATGGATTTCGTGCCCAAGAAAGGAGAAGAGGATGACACTAAAGATACAAGACTAGGAAAAAAGATTAGAACTTCTGATAATTCTACAACCGATAGCAATGACATGGAAAGGGATCCCATGCTCAATGCTTTTGGTATCAACACAGACAATCAAACATCTCAAAGGGTCATATCGAGAGATAATCAAACCATCAACACACATAAGGAGATTCAGGTATACAAAAAGTTTACTAGACCTTTTTATCTCTTTTTTGTTATTTTTAAATTATTTGGTTCTCAAAGCATTAATTTGGCTATTAATTGTTTCAAGATTTACTCTTCTTTTAATTTTTGTAGTCTTATATCTTTGCACTATAAAATCTTTTTTTTTAAACATCTGCATTTGCAAACTCTGATAGTCTCTATAATTTTTTTATTAGCACATCGTAAAGGTGAAGTGTTTACAATGCAGAGCATATCGTGGAATGTTCAAGGTTTCAAAAATGCAACTACTAGGAAACATTTGAGTGACTTGATAAGATCTCAAAACCCTGGTATCATTTTCCTGTGTGAGACCACTTGTTTCCAAGATTTTAAAATGATATTTTACAAGGAGGTGGGACCAGTAGAATTGTATGGAACAGGATTTAACTAGTAATTTATTATGTCAAGTATAGTTTATTTGTAAATTGTCATGGACCCACCGTAGAAGTGAATCATAGTCTTACTGATCATCAAAAGATGATTATGGTCCGACTTAATGTTTTTGGTTTAGTGTACTCTCTAAATCTATCCAAAATTTACAAATTAAAATGTTATACCATCATCATATTGATTCACACACCAGCACCCAGAGTAATTTAACTGGTTTCGATTTAAATAGTTGCAGGAATCTATAGCAAGAAGAGTGCTGAAGTAAGAACCGAGAATTGGCATGATGTGAACGTGGGTGGTGAATCAACAACAAGGAATATGCATGATATGAACGGATGAAGAAAAGTTGGAGAAAAGGGAAGGAAAGAAACCCATTTTAAAGATTTTTTTTGTAAATATTTGTGAAACCCATTTTTAAGTTAGTTTAATTTTTGGTGGACAATTGAACGTTTTACTTATTTATATAGAAATCTTTCCACAGGGATAGAAAAATAACATATGATTAGAGACCATTATTTTTCCATCCAATTTTCCTTTATCGCTTCTTCAAATAGTTTCGAAACATAAAAATCTAATACTTTTGTATTTTCCTAGTTGTTGGTGAGATTGATCGCATAATCACAATGTCACAATGAGAAACTCAAAAAAAAAAAAAACTAATTATAAAAATAAATATAATTTTTGTTGGTTATTATGTTGTTCTGAAAATAAACTTAGGTATTTTGTTGTCGACTAACGTCAATTTGTGTGATTGAATCAATGATCCTGAAAGAAAAGAACAATCAATATTAATTGAAAACTCTTCGTAATTGACTTTATATAGAGAACTATCATTGGATAAAAAATTATTATGAAGATGATTATATCTTAGTTATTCTTTTTCTTGATTATATATGTAACTAATTATAAATAGATATAGCAGATATTAAAAACTACAAATTTATTATATTTGTAGATATTAAAAATGGGGAAACATGTTTCTAACCCAATTTCTTTCTTTTTTTTCTATACGAGAAACCCACCATTAAGATTTTAAATATGTGAAACCCATTATGATCTTATTTTACTAAAGTAAGCTTATTATTTTGATAAGTAGTAATTTTGATATTTAAGTTTAAAATAAAAACCACACTTGATGTTCGGTGAAAATAGTCAACAACCCCAAAATTCAGGAAAAATCCCCAAATTCACGCTTTAATAGTTTATCATGCCGGTAATTCCAATTTTCGTTTAGTTCTTCTTCCTGGATCTAAACGAAGCTCTTCTTTTATCACTCTTCGAAATTGAAAAACTCAACAACGCAATTATCACCTTGTTCATCTTTTCGGTAAGATTTCTTTTGAGCGAAGGTCAGGGATATTAGTTATTCTTGAGAAAGGTGCAGGTACAGTTGGACTCGTCCAAAAGCAGCAACTATGTGCGCTTTGTGACTCAGTCAAACCCACCGAGTTTCCAATTCCGTTTCATACCAAATTACCCTCCCTAGTCGAGTTAGCTTCAGTTTCTCCTTCATCTTCATCACCATCTCAAACCATAGAAAAATTCAACTCCAACCTAGGTTTCCTAATCTTTGATTGCTTCAAATCTTCATCACATAACTCAATGAACTCTTAATCATTCATGGATGATATGGTTTTTGCAAAATAACCAATTGTATTTGTGAATGAATCATCTTCATCTTCACAAATACTCTTGCTTATTATTGAAAAACAAATACAGATATGGTCGGGACAGGATGGATGAAGTAAAATTGACGCGAATAGCCGACTTTTTGTTGAAAATCACTTAACGTGATAGTGCTATCGTATCATTTTATGTTGTCCCAGTTGTTGATGGTGGTTTTTAGTATAGGGCGAAAATTGTAAAAGTCTCTCTACCTGACCCGTCATCAGAAGTAGTAGACCTTGATATGTCTATATTCCGCAAGGAATTCAAAGAATATATCAGAATTTGATAAGTGCCTATGTCTCTCTTCATATTATATTGAAACTCAAGCTCCTAGATGAATTGTTCACTAGTATAGAGCCTAATGAGTATTTAAGCTCCTAACTGCATTACTCACTAATGCCGGAGCCTGCAGAGTATTCATTCTATGCTATGTTCCCAGCCGAACTCTTTATTTTTGACATGACATGACAATTAATGTTCGCTCGCAACTAAGTAGCATGAATTTCCCGAAGTGTCAGGATTAAGATATGCATGGAAATACTCAATTAGAGGCGCGCAAAGTTATGATGCCCTCTGAAACATAATTAGTGATTTTGTATGAGCACACAAAATTCACCAAAAAATTGATTGGTTTTGTGGCAACCCGCAAAATTCAGTCCTTTAACCTAGTTTTATCAATTTGCAAAAAATAGGTTTTTTGCGCCCTGCGTGATAATTCAAACCTTATTGATCGAAACTAATCCTATATACACTAGGAAATTAATCCGCCATGGAGCTAGTAGGAGCAAAGTCCTACCAGAAATCAGAAAACAAGAAATAAAGAGGAGCTGCGGCAAATAGGAGCAACAGCAAGAGGAGGCGTGGCCGCGCCATTTGGCAACCCGATTCGCCTCAGCGGGCGCCACCTGTGGCCGGCCGGCCACACTCCATGTTGCTGCTTGCCGCCCCTTTCCCATCGACCAATTAAATCGCTTTAAACCCGCCACACGCACTTTTAAATAAAGTTGAAAGTTGGTTGGTCGACGCGCCTAATTCCTTAAGGAATCTAATCTAGGATGCCCATGTTAGTCTCAAAAACGATCACAGCCGCACATTTTGGCCAGTCGATTTATCAAGCTTGGCCGCTTCCTGACGCGACCGGACAAGCACCACCATACTACGGCCACATAGTCGCACACGCCACTTAGGGTTTCAACGTGCCAAACCCTAATTTGGCCGGGACCACTATGCCGTCCCATGTCAAATAATACCACCTAGGCATTAAGTTTGATACAGCAACTAGAAGCCAATATCGTTGAGGCACATTTGGATCTAACACCAATATGCCAAGATATAGTGGCCACAGCTACGCCACTATGCCACTTGCAGGCGCCACTACGCCATTGTAGCGCCGTTACGCTACTATGCTACTTGTTATTTTTACCGCTTTATGCGGGCCATGAACGCGCCATGCTAAAGCTACGAATCGGCCGTCCTAACCCTTATTTTAGGCAGCCAACGAGCTGTGGCCATGATCAACGGCCACCCCGTTTTCCACAACGAGTTGTGGCCATGATCAACGGCCACCCCTTTTCCATAACAAGTTGTGGCCATGATCAACGGCCACCCCTCTTCCATAAGGAACAATCGGCCACGCCGCGGCCTACCCATATGGCTTCTAAACGATCACCCAAAGATTGGACGAACAACTGGGAGCATTTGGTAAACAATTTTAGTATGAGCTACATGCCAAAAGTTTCGTATGGATGTCTAGCATAACATACTAAAAAATCACATCAATCGAGCTAAAAGATACAGCTTAAAAGGCGAGCTAGGTCATGGCTGAAAACTGACAGAATTCCTCCTGAATTCTTCCTGAGTTTTTACTATCGGGCTGTTTCACCTCCTAAACGAACTCAAAACCTAAATATTCCCGCGTAGGAAGATAGGAAATTCTTTTATGATAAGAATGGAGGGGCGGATTGTCAAAATCCAAGTTCGTATGAGAATTCTACAGCAGTTTTAGTGAGGGTCTCACATCTGAATTTTCTGATTACGAAATTTCATGAATTAGCACAAACTTCTGCAAATCATCTCAGCCATCCAACTTGGCTAGCCAACTTAACTGGTTTATATTTAATTTGGGCCAACCAATAGGATGTCAAAATGGCTACCGACCACCATTCTCCTATAAGGACCGATCACCACATCTTTAATGTACATAAATAGCTCACATGACCACCCGCCACCTAGCTTGCGCGTGATTGATCAGAATAACTAGGTTTTGCAAACAAGACCCATTCAGCAGCCTGCTGCATATTTTCTACGAAAATACTCGAGACATCAAACATATCACAAACTGGGGGATGTTCATCAGGGTATTGGTCTGGCGGTCTACAGCGTGTACCCATTACAAGAAAGTGTCGGGAAAGGCGGGCAGTTAGTGATGATAGAGAAGTAGTGGGACGAAACCACCCAGTCTTCCCCTCATAGTGGAGACGTGGTTTTCACCATCCTGCACGATCCCACTCCTCCATCACTCAACTATTCCCAGTTCCTATGAGATCCGGGTGCGTGCAACTATGACTGATATAAATAAGTTTTCAACCTATTTCAACCAACAACAAAGTTTTGGTTAACAACACAGCATCTAGAAAATCATAAAAGAACTGATAGCTTACATTCTGCAAGCCAGTTCCATATTCTGATACAAATCATAAAATAGCCACACCTTCAGAGTTAACCATTCTGATATCAACACCTTCTTCGCTTCCCTCCCTAAAATCAACCATTCTCCTTCACTTTGTGACCGAAGCAAGACTGGAACGGTAATTTCTTGGTTTAGGCCAGGATTGTACAGATTGATCTCTCGAATCTAAAGTACTCCCGTGCAGTGCATTTGTTTAGGGTTTGAATTCGTTTCTCATCAACACACCCAAATTTACCAAAACCAGCAGAATCAGTTTTTACCCCAAAACACCAGTATGGTATGAGAAAATAAACATATATTGTATTCATTAACTACCCATTATAATTCATAGTACTGTCAAAAATAAGGTACCCATTAATTTATGCGAACTTGTTACTGAGGTACCCAATTTATTTTATTAGACCGTTTGAAAGACAACTGCTAGTCTAGATCCAAGTGTTGAGGAAATATTTTAGACACCAACACTGGTAGGCACTTGTGTCAGATGTTTACTTGGGTGGCCTTTCTATCTACTGGCCGTCTATCCGTACCGTAATGGAAATGAATGCTGGTTATGGAAGGTAAGGAACTTTCCAAAAATTATTATGCAGGCTTATGTTCATGTATGGAATGTGAATATCATAACTCACCTTCACCAACCCCTTTATCACCTCACCTGCAGCATCGATATCTAATATACATGAGAATTGAAGGGGGAAAAGGGGTGTATCCACGCTGTTTACATTTTCCAATCAAATGGGATTAACTTGGAGTAGGGATACAAACTTTCACGTGCGGACCAATATCACAGTTTCAGTTTGGCAACACAAAATTAGCAATTTTTGTCGTTCCATCCGCAACAATACAAACCAAGTGACTAAATACCCAGTACGCCAGTACTAGGGGTCCCTGAAATCCACAACCAGAAATTCATAGGCTGAGAGGCTTCTCATATAAATATCAAATTTTAAACCAATAGAGATACACATTTCAGATTACTTTTTTTTGTTTTCAATATGTTATGCATCAACATAGCTAGTTTAAATAAAGGATTAGATAAGATGTGGTTTTTGTTTGTCAAGGGATAAAAACATTTGCGATAAAGGAAGCGGTAATGCTACTGCACTTAAAAAGGGAGAGTTTTCACCTAACGCTCATTTTGTAGCAATCTCTCCTCGGCTGTCATGTTTTGCTGACAATTCCTTTAGCTAACAGAATACAACACCTTTCTCTTTCAGTAGATTGTTGGTCTTGGGTCATCATGTTTCCTCTAGTGGCAAAACAATACCACTTTGGGATGTATCTAGCTTGAAGCCTTGAAGTAGTCTCAGTAGTATAAGAATACTGCAAAATACCTATGCATGTACTGCGGAAACTTGAAGCTAAATTTTCTGTAATAACAATACTTACTCATTTCAGAATCTCTATCATACATTATGCTATAGTTGATAAACAAGAGATGAAAAATGATGAGAAAGGATTTTAATGACATCCATATGCATGTCAATTTTGCATAATGTTGGAGATTAAGACTCAAACATTACAATGAACATTGCAGACCCAATGTTTCTCCTGCAATGAACGAACCTTATGCTTGTACCGTGGAAACTTGAGACTCCAATATTGCAAAAACACAAATTGTCTCTAGCTTCAACAACCCAAAACCAGAAAAATCTACAGCCACTTTAATTTTTTTGAGAATAACCCATTTTCAAGAACATGAAGAAGAGTAGAAATTACCTGTTATGTTGTCATCATCACCTGAAGTAGTCTTTGTGGTACAAGAAACTTGAAGCTAAATTTTCTGCAAATTTTGAAACAAATCGATACAATGATATATACCTTTTAGACCTGATTCATAGTGCAAAACGATGCCGAAGGATATTAAGCATTGATTGAGGAACTATCGAATTATAGAGATGAAGAAATTGAGTTCTGTGATGAAGATTTGAAGCAATCGAAGCTTTGGAAACCTAGGTTGGAGCTGAATTTTTCTATGGTTTGAGATGGTGATGAAGATGAAGGAGAAACTGAACCTAACTCGACTAGGGAGGGTAATTTGGTACGAAACAGAATTGGCAACTCGGTGGGTTTGACTGAGTGATAAAGCGCACATAGTTGCTGTTTTTGGACGAGTCCAACTGTACCTGCACCTTTCTCAAGAATAACTAATATCCCCGACCTTCGCTCATTTCTTTTTTAGTTTTTTTTTTTTTTTTTGATCGGTGTTTCTTTCTTAGTTCTTCGTCTTCTTTCTTTGACTCCCATGGTTTTTTCTTTTCTTCTCTGTTTCATTTTCCATTCACACTCATCCTAAACAATCATTTGTCACCATTTCACACTGATCCTATAGTTAAGGTGGCTTAAATGGGTGTGACAACTGTATGCTATTTTCTGTCAATTGTATGTTAGCTTTTGAACATGGACTGATAATTAAATTGAACTTATCACCATTAATATTTGGTTTCAAGATAATAAGTGCTAGCCAAATCACCCATTGCATGTTTTTCTTTTGTGATAATTTTTGTTTTCAAATTGTACCGATCGATCCCTTTTAATTGTTGCAATCTTAGGTTATAGTGATTTTTCAATCACTAAGATCAGGTTGAAAATTAATAAGTTCTGGCGAAATCAACCCATGCATGTGATATTTTTTTTTTTTTCATGGGTTTGTTCCAATCATATTGATCGGGTTAATTCTAGTCATACACGTATTGACTGATGACATCGATTCATCATTTTGGATTAGTAGAAATGAAACGCTACATTCAGTCAACCATTCATGATTTTTTTTACATGTGATAAGGAATGATTTCATGTTCTATGAATGATTTGGAAAATTCAAGTTGAATACCACAACTACGTTTAAAACACTATGCGTCATTTTGCCTCATTTGTCGCCATTTTATCCTGGCAGGACTTTTGACTAAATATTGGATGTTTTAATGTTAATGACAATACCATTTAGTTCTGCGGCATGATGAATAAACTTCGTCGTTTAATAATCTACTATTTTCTTTAACATTTACGGTTGCGAGATGGCAGTAACTCACGACAATACCGAAGTTTCCGGTGAAACTGTTGATTCCGTAGAAGTAGATAGTAAGAAAAAGAAAACCAAGACACACGAAGACTAAACATCAAATAAAAGAGGCACCCAAAAAGCGAAATAAAGCAGGTATTTAATGATTTGATTTGATCTTTTTAAGAACATAATATAGGAAAAATGCATTTTTCACATTTCGATATTGTGAAATTTTCATTTTCTTTAAATTTGTTTGTAGAGATTTGTGATGTTTTCGATCGTTCTGCTGTTTGGTCAATTAATTTGTAAGGTTTTTCTTGTCCTTTTTTTAGAACTCGCCAAGATTTTTAGAGCAAATTTCGGGCATTATATGAGCTCTTCCGTGACCTAGACGAGAGGGACACCAAGCTAAATGAGGAGCAATTGGCAGCTCTTGCCTCGACACCGGTGGCAATATGTTACAAGTGTTCCAGAAGAAATCAACAAAGAAGTCATAACAATGTTGTTTAGGATTATGGTTTTAATAATGAAGATGCTTGAATGCACCTTTTTAATTGTTGGAGTTTGAAACACTCTTTAGTATTAGTATTCGTCACAATCACCGTTTAGTGAAAAGCATACTTAATATTGTTCAATGAACATAATTAGTGAAAATGTAGAATTATCAATGGTTGTTATCAATGTATTTGATAACCGGAATTATCACTGTATGTAGTGAAATGCATTGTATTTCTATTCCTTTCGCATTGGACTGGAAATATAGTGAAATGCAGAATTATCAATGGCGGTGATAGTTGCAATTATCATTACATTTGAATTGAAAACCGGAATACATGATATGATTCTTAATAACATGGAATGCTTAAGAGAGAAGCAGGACCAATCTCTAGTGCGTGAAAACATTCTAGGCAGAACATATATCAATTTCTCCCATAAAAATGATACTTATCTTGGAAAAAACACCTTTTCGGGTATCCCATTTTATGATATATCCATTTGTATCCTCGGCTCTGCTAATAGGTAAAAAATAAAATAAATAAAAAAACCAACTAACTGCTCTGTGTGAGTTGAATACATATAAAGACAATTCAATCTTGAAATTCACTAACGTAGCTGTTGTTTTTTTCTCCGAAACTGTCATATATATATATATATATATAAGCATATCCAGTTCATATATACCCAAAATATGAAGTATAAGATCTGCATACCTGCACTGCAAGAAGTCGGTAGATCGATCGTCAAAATTTTATTGGGTGCCAACGCCATAAACATGAACTGCTTCAACAAAAACAAAAACGCCAAAGAATAATTATAATCGAACTTGGTTGGGTTATAATTTGACAGCCAAAAGTGAGCAAAGAAATAGGATACTTGGACCTATGTAGGTATAATTCAAGCTAATAGGTAAAAAAGACAATGACGGCTTTGAGAAACTACAAAAGATAGTTGTCCATGAACTAAAAAAAAAAGTTCTCTACTGAATTCAGTAGCGGAACATAGTAAAGGAAAACAATGCTTCATGTGAAATTGTCCATGAAGCATAAGATATCTCATTTTAATGAAGAACAACAACTAAAGAAATACCGAGAACATACTGATTTTACCCATTGAACCCATATATATATCTTGCTTCTCTTCCTAATTGATTTAGGGTTTCCGTAACGGTACATTTATCAGCTCCAATCAACCTACAAAATTTAATAAAAAATGTTAGACTTCAATTACAAAATTGTACTTCAAACGGGAAATTGAGTAAGATTGGAGCATTAGATGGAAACTCCTCTTCAGTCTCAAATTCCAAAGTTAGCAAAGAGACACATAAAATTTGTACCTAAGAAAAAACCATGATTCATTATATGCATGATTTGATCAGTCTGTCTAATGTTACTACAACAGAATAGAAAAACAAAATGACAAAAAGAATATGCAGAATGTAGAAATTATTTGATCAGGCTGTTTAATACTGATTAATGAAAAATCAAAACCGAAAATTGGGAGAAAACAATAAATGATCCTAATTTAACAAATCCCAAATGGGAGAGAGTTATACCAAAGATCAATGGGTCTATTGGACTCTTCCTCCGTTGAACCCAACAAAACCACTTCATCCCCTAGAAACGTTTCACCAAGAAGAAGAGAAGAAGAGTAAAGGCTTGTTCATTGAAACATTGAATCTCCACTACCATAAACCGGAGCAAGGATTTTATTTTTTTCGATCAGCAACGGAGCAAGGAATTAGATGACCATAACGTACGCGTGCAGGACCTATAGTTGTGGTAAAGAGGCAAATACAAACCCAAATAGGTAGTTTACTTACCCATAACGCTTGATTGCCTTGTATATTTGATAACTGCCGGCCCTTTGCTTGGAACTCAGAGGGTTTGAGATGCCATGTGAAATACTGCATCAAAGTCAGTCATAAAGGAAATGACTGGCTGACAAACCAGTAAAGATATATAGATCAAATGGTTGTCTTGCTTTTCGTCAATGCATTGCTAAAAAAACAAAAAAAAATGAGCTAGACTAAATTAATGGTTGTCTAATCTAACAGATCAAAAAAGACACAGGCAAAATAATCTACTTAAACATCTTTTTGATTCGTCCATTTTTACTCTCATTCTTTCTTCAAAAAGAAATAACTAATTCCAACAACATCTTAATATAAACAATTTCTCAAGTAAAAGCATAATCATTGCTAGATAGAAACACGAAGCAAGATTATAATACTATGTCTCCCGATTCCTTACGGAAAATCCTAACACAGAGATTGTTAAAAATCGAAACCTTACAATTAACCAACGAAAAATCAAATTAAAAATTGATAATCACTTACAAACCCAAAGTTTCTGTACTTTCTACGCGGAGTTGTCAGCGATTATTTAAAGAGAAATCAAACAAAAATTAAATTAAATTAATTTTTTTTGAAAAGAAGAACCCTAACCTTGAATCAACCTCAAACGGGGTGCAAAATATATTCTCTTTTTCGATTCATCAATGATTTTAAATATTTACATTCATTATCCAAGGATAACGCCTCTCCATTAATGAGAAGAAAGCTTAAAATTAATTTGAAAAGTATTACGGGATGCGTAACTGAAAGAACTTTAATGCAAATGTATTATTTGCAGGTGTGATTAGAGTGTAAGAATATGCGGCTAAAATCACCACCATTCTTTATCTACCCAAATTGTAGATTACCAAAACACAATTTTTGCCCAATCTGGAGCGTCTTTTATGTGTCTAAACTGTAGATAGCCGTCCATTGGTAAAAACACCATTGTCCCTTATAATATATAATATAGATATATAGATATATAACAGTTCTGCGTAACTGATTAAACTTGCTGATGAATTGAATTCATAAACGAAGTTTTTGAAGTCATTAACATAAATGCAGATAAATTGTAGATAACACGTGTAACGAATTCTGCATGTTGAAACTGTTGCTGCACATGACTAACAAATAAACCTAAAGAATTCCCTTTGAATTCGCTTCGGTCATACTAGTGCTAAAAAAAATCCATGAAAAAAAACAAGCAATTGGGAGATACTTTTAATAATTGGGGAATATAATTTTATTGTAGCTGTCGGCATGGTCGATGGACTGCCGGCATTAAAAAACCATGTCGGCAGCTACATTGAAGTATCCCCCGATTAATCCTTCATAAAAAAGGCCATGACTAATAACCGATTATCAATGGATATTTATTTACATTTTTTTAATAATACATAATGGATAAAAGTTATGTTAGTCCATCTAAAAATGTGAAAGTCACAATTTAATCTTAAACTACTAATCTGAACCGTACATCTTATCTTATATTTTGGGCTACGAATATACATCATCTTGATAATGAGTTTTTTTTAAAAGAGAGAGGGTTTAAATTTGGGTTCGTCAGAAATTTCAACTATTAAAAATTACCAAACAAGTCCATTGGCTAAACTTCTTCCTATTAAGAAAAATGCCACAAACTAAAAAATAGTAAAAAATTGATTAGCTAATTTGGATTTTAATGTCAAAAGGATCCAAGCTTGAATAAATAAATCAATGAGAAATCACCTCCATTACATCCAATTATATAAGCAACCCTACAAAACTTTTATTAATCACTAACTAACAAATAAACAAACACCAATTTAAAGTTTTAAATTCCAAAATTCATAATCATCAGATTCTCACATACTTCTCAGTAGTCTCCCTCACTACATCTTGTGAGAAGGGTTGTTGGAGGTGTTGGTGTTAGAAGTGTTATTCATTCCAAGAGTATTCTTCACAGCATCAGCTGCCCCTTGTGCCAAGTTCTTCATTTGTTCCCCAGACTGCAATATAAATTCATCAAACCACAATCATTGTTGAGAAAAAATCACTAGACTTAATATTCAACATTGCTAATAGGTGTACCAGTTTACTGAGAGGGTATCAAATCCCATAAAAGGATAAATGAAATAGTGTTTTATCCTACATAAGATTTGGTACCCTCCGATAAACTGGTACCCCATTTAGCAGCCATGCAAATATTGAAGATCCATAATAGACCGATAACATAGTTGTAGATAGTGGTAGAGCCAGCATTGAATGCACGAAGATGCAAATAATACACTGTGTGAACAAATAATGTATATGGGGTTTTTGTGAGAATGATACCCCAATAAATAGATTTTGAGAGTCCACCGGTCACCGGTCACTAACAAATTCTGAATACGATATTTGGGATTAATGGATAATTTATAATTAGCGTTAAGATTAGCTCTAGTTGCTATGGTTTACCTGTTGAAGGAAACCTGCGGCTTGATCCTTAGTCTCTTGGGAGGATTGGTTTGCGATTTGAGATGCTTTGTCTTGCGCTGTCCTTGGCGCAATGGAAGCCTCCTCAATCAACTCATCCCTTTTCATCTACACAATCATAACAAAACAACGTGAACAATATGCAAATCAAATCACCAACATAAAATATTTAAGCCAACTGTATTTAAAACTGCAGCTTATTTGAGATGCATATTGGAAAATTTTGGCAATAAAAACCTGAGCTTGGCCAACAACGTCTTGGCCAGCCTTATTGTGTCTCATATCCGGCCCACCACGATGTCCTTCCATACTTGTTGTACCTTCTTCTCTTTATTCTTCCGGTCACGAACTTAAAGTAGTTTTAACTGTAAAAGAAAATCAATATCTGATGCTTTCAGTTTTGATGCCAACTGGGGATTTTTATATATACGTTAGTCTGAAAATGCGCCTTTGGTCTGGACACATGGCTGATAGATTGTGGGCAAGACCCGAGAAGGAAGAAGCACCCTTTTGAATAGGAATGTTTGAACTATTTCTATGATAAATTAGTTGTCAATTGTTAACTTTCTGTTGAAGTGTTCGTAGGAGATGCTTTTGTTGATTTATTGCTTAAGTTTCGCGAGTCCCCTTGCATTTTTAGCACGTCAGATAAGTGTAAATATGAATGTGGTCATTGCGTGAAGGGGGTGGTTTAAAGTATTTCGGAGGATTGTTGATGATATACAGGGTGTCTTATCCGAGAATGATCAGAGTTACTTAATGTTTGTTGTTTTCAGTCATCCTACCTGCTCTTAGGAGCATGGTGTATACAACATATGCGTTAACTTATAGTATACAAAATCACCAGCTATTCAAACAATATTATCCAGAATAAATAATTGTAGTAAACATGATTCATGCTCCTGATTCCTGCATCATAGGACTGATAACGAGATTCTAATAATTAGAGTTAGACTTGTTGAGATTAAAAAAGAATTATCTGAGCGAATCCCAGATAATTATGGAGTGATTAGCTCAAACATATCATGTTCAAATGTCGGCATCATGGGTTTGCGAACACACGATTTGGTACAGCCACATGCTTGATTCGTCACCTTTGGACACCCAAATGCACTACCTGCATTTCCACCGTGGTTTGTTAACCGTTTAATCACATAGTCCGAGCTATATCTAGCATCCACAACATGTAAAACATATAATTTTTCTGACTCGAAAATAGAAATTCTTCCACGAAAATGATCTTGTTTTGCTTCTGAAAAAATCACAAATTATAATATTTAAATTCTCTCAACTTAATTAAAAATAAAAAATTAAGAAGGTTGAAAGTTGAAAGCGGTGTTTTAAGAACAGGACCGGCCGGTTCAACCGGTAAACCAGTGGGGAAAAGGGGTTGGTTCATCTATGACCCACTAACGAGTAAAAAAAAATCAGAGAACCAGTTGAACAGACCGGTTAAACCGGAGAACCAGCCGACCCAGCTGGTTTATTACCCGGTTCACCCGGTTACTTTCGCCTTCAGAGTTTCCGTAATTTATTTATTTTCTGTTTCCCGATCCTTTTTTTTTTCTATACGAGAAGCTCCTCTAGATCATGTTCTTCTGAATCTCAATCTTAAAATCCTTTTTCTCCTCTCTTTAATTGAAGAAATTACAACAAACTAAAAGTAGAATACGAAGAAGAACTAAGAACACTTTTTTGAAAAATCACCGTTATTGATCGGAAATACCTAAAACCCATATACATAAAGATTAGAATAGATCCATAAAATCCCTATTACATTTTATATCAACAGATGATTAACTCTTATAAATCCTGATTTAATTGGGGGTCCCAAAAAACAATTAGGGGCCTCACACTACATGACAAAAAGGGTCATGAAATAGCAATTGGTGGTTATCGCTTATCCCAAAAAAAATTAAATGCCTAAACTACCCCTAAATCATTAGTGTTAATTAAGTTGTTAATTAGTTTAGTTAGATTAAAATCAGATTGAGGGATAAATTTTTGATAAAAGAAAAATTGTGTTTTTGTGTTGTGGAGAATGAGAAGTTGAGTTTTTGGGGGAAAAGTTAGGGTTATTTGAAATGGGTGATTTTAGTGGAAGAAATGATATTGGTGAAACTTCAAATAACAAACATGATTGTGTTGATGGTGAGATTATCTTGCATTCCCATTTGTATTGGATGTATGATGAAGACATGTTAGTAGAGGAAGCCATGAATCAAATGAAGATCCCATTGCTCAAAATGAAGGAACCAACCCTCAAAATGAGGAACCCGAAGCTCAAAACAATCAGGTAAACATCTTATACCCTTCGATTTGTCTGTTTGTTGCTCCAAGTGGTCGAATCATCCACACAATGGAACAACTCAGTGTAAGGGTCGTCATAGTCGGGGTGTGTATACCCAAACGACTCTCTAATGTCGTTACTTTATTGACACTGCCAATGACGACTCAAACCTACAACTTTTCCAGGTTATGAAAAATCGTTAAGGTAGTGTGCTAAACAATGACGACCCTTTAAGCTAGGTCACTTAGAGTCGTTATGTTGTTTTGTTTACACCTAGACGACTCTAAAACCGAAACTCTCTGTACAAAAATAACACTTAGGGTCGTCATAGATGTAGTCATATGAAATGACGATCCTAGGTAGTAATTACTAATTTCTGTTAGAGTCGTTAGGTTTAGTAGTTATATATAGTAACGACCAATGCTCCATATTATCATAATTTTTGATTTCCTAGAATCATTTCATTGAATCGTAAAAGGATTACATCTTGCATAGTGTTGCATTGAAGGAAATGAAAAACGATAGATAATAACGGTGCACTTAAACACTTAGTCATAAACGTTGTAATTATAGGTACTGCCTTCGAAGATGAGGTAGCAATCGTCGAACTCAAACTTTTTTCCACGAAGCACCTCGTATTGGGTATGTGCCTTCCCCAACTGAAAACGCAAAACACAATAAGTTAGTATCATTCAAAACTTGGGATTAGTTTTACCTCTTGTTTAAATACTTACTCTTATAGCACCCAACATATTGGGTAAGGCTTCCCTTACGGCCTTCATTTCTCTTTTGAAAGCTTCACATTCGAAGAATATCTCCTCGAACCGTTCCTTGACTAGTTTCAAAGACCTTGAGTTACAATTTCCGTCTAACGCGACGAAAATGATGAATACACGGTTCCACCAAGAATCCGATGTTTGATCAATGTCTTTTCCTAGATCTTCAAAGTGTTTTTTGAGTGTCAACCAAGCTCTCACAATGGCGCAATTCTCTTCGGAAGTGTAGGGAGTAGCCATGGTGTTTCCTTTTCTTTATGCTCTTAGATGATAAATGAATGAGAATGAATGTGAAGGTTGAGAATTATGGTTTCGGTGAATAAGGGGTGAGATATGGGTCTCTATTTATAGAAATTAACGACCCAACAGTCTTTTTTTTGAATTTTTAACCGTTGTCCGACTCAACCACATTGGGTGAATTCAAAATTCACATTAACTGCTAAATGGGTCGTTACAGGATATATTAACAAAGTGACGACTCTACTATCAAAGTGTCTCTGTGTTAAGTGACATTTAGAGTCGTTAATACGACCTTCTTCAGAATGACGACTCATACCAAATATTTCAAATAAACTTTAGAGTCGTCACTCGTATATATATAACCCTTGACGACCCTTATTGGGAATATTTACTTAACAAATACTTGAACTTATTTTATTGAATCGAAAAAAAACATACATGTACGATGAAATAAATTAGAAGAAAAATACATAAAATAGTTCAATACATTGCGCTTGAAAACCTAAACGAGTTTAATTATAGAAAGCGAATTGCCATTCGCTTTCCTCCAAGAGACGATAGCAGTCCTCGTGCAAAAACTCATGGCCGTACTTTAATTCGTATTGGCTGTGACCCAAAGAATACTGGAAAAACAAAAAAAAAATTATTAGTTAGTGTTGTCGAATAACATTAACCAAAGAAATAATTTTTGATGAACGTCCAATTGATTCACAAACTTACTCTATCCATTTGAGGTTCGCTGGGAAGAGCGTCAGCCCGAGCTTTCAATTCGTCTCTCAGCAATACGCATTCATTGTATAAATAATCGTACCTTTCCCTTATCTTCTGGAGCGTCCTTCTATAACGATTTCCGTTTAGTGCTTTAAAAACCTTAAATATACGTTTCCACCAAGCATTGGATGTTTGATCCATGTTAAGGTACGGATCTCTGTTTGGGTCCTGGTTACTGGCGACCCATTGCGCTCTTTCAAAGTCATGCTTCGTGACCGTGGTGTGTGCTCTAACAATAACAACATCTCTTGATTATTGAACGGAGTTTAAGCCATTTTTAGTGTTTGTAAGTGATGGGTTACTGATTTGGGAAGATTGAAAGTGAATAACTTTTTAGGGATAGGTCTCCTTTTATAGGAAAAAAAGACCCAACGGCTAGTTTATTTTGAAAAAATCGTTATTTTCTTCCCAAAAATTGCAATAACTGCTCCTAGGAATCAAACGTAAATTTGATTTTCAAAATCTGCAATAACTGCATTTAGAGTCGTCATCTTTTGTATATATAACCTAACGACCCTTTCAGAAAACTGAACATGATGGTGTGTGTATGTTTTTAACGAGTCGTTAGCTTTCTTTAAGGGTCGTCAATTTTTACCAAAATAGTCGTTCGCCTGCTATAATACCCATGACGACCCTATCCGTGGTATACAGACAAGACTTCGTTACTATTTTGTCATCAATCTGCTAAAATAGTAATTGACGACCCTGGTAAAGGTAAGGATGACCAGAATTTCTAGGCTTTAGAGTCGTCAATGTTATGTTTTAAATAGTGACGACTCTTAAGAAGGTTTTGTGTTATGTTTTAGTTGGTGGTGCAACCAAGCTCTCAACCAGAACCAGTCTCTACGATGGGTCCGGATACATCCCAACATTATATGATTGATTTGGTACGTTTACCTTAACCGCTTAGTTATATTTAATTTTAAATTATTTTATTAGTGATCTCATGGATGTGTAATTTGTTCGGTGAATGTAGACATGGAGAGACAAGGCTGAGGCCAAGGAATGGCTTATCTCAAAGGCCAAAGAGAAGATGCGCGTGGTTGTTCACAGCAGACACGTCGATTTTAAGAAGATGGAGATGGTATGCGAGAGAGGGGGGGAAAAGGGAGAAAGTCACAAAGGTAAGAATTACAAATATGAGAAGAAGACAACTAGGGTCTACAAAACTGTGTCGAAGAAGTGTGGATGCCCGTTCAGGATTGTTTTCAAAAGGTATCACGAAACTGATAGGTTCCGATTGTATAGTATTCCGGACGGTCGTCACAACCATCCTCCACCTAAAAGTTTATATGGACACCCTGCATATGCCCGGTTGAAACCGCATCAAATGGATAAGGTTAGGCAGATGAAGGGATGTAGGCCTCTTAAGATCCTAAATTCAATAAAGGCGGAAGATAAGGATAACTTGTCTACAATTTCCACAATCTACGCTGCCAAAGCAACGATCAAGAAAACCGAATGGGGTGGTAGATTAATTATGCAACAATCTGAGTGGTTAGCAGAAAAACTTAACTACGCCATGCAAACAAAAGGCCATATGTGGTCTCTTGATCCCAGCCAAACAATCTCTCGGTGAATCCATAAATTTCTTCCTAACTAAGCCTTTTCTTGAACTTGTCATTGGTGGATTTCCTTCGACCGGCAACCCTAATATCTGATCTGCATCATCGGGTGTCAATGCCATCTCACCAAAACGGAATTGGAATGTATGGGTTTCACCGTAAAACCTCTCACTGAAACTTGATACTACAACCTTGTCATATGCAATCACAGAGTTCACAACGGCAGTATATAGAGAAGAGTTTTCAATAATCTCTTTGGCTCTTTCACATTCATCTTTTAGATTCTATAAAGACATTTTCACATAAGAAGATTGCCGCCTGAAAAGACGTACGGCATTCTTATGATCCTACAAAAGAAAAAACAAGTAAATATTAAAAAAAAATGAAAGTTAACATCAACAAATCAAATATAAAAGCACAGTTCAGATTGTTACGATTGTTTCATAGATGGTACGAGGCCACGATCCGGGATATCCAAATAGAACTTCGCAACATCTCTAGGTTCTCCTCTTGCTTTCCCACCACGAAGACGTTCCAGCTGCAAATGTTGGGGGGGAATGTGTCTCGTGCTCTCTGCAACTGGCTTTCAATCCTTCCGTCTCGACGGTTTCGCCTGCTCTTTCACTATCTCCTCATCACCACATTTACCACCAACACCCTTACCATCATTACCTTCCTCATCCTCATCATCATCATTATCATCATCATCACCACCTTTACCACCAACACCCTTACCATCATTACCTTCATCATCCTCCTCCTCATCATCATCATCATCATCGCCACCTTTACCACCAACACCCTTACCATCATTACCTTCACCATCCTCCTCCTCCTCATCATCATCATCATGAATCTCTTCTTGTTCCCTAACTTCTTCTTCATCGCTTCCATAAGCAGATACAACAGGGGTGGAAGAATCAGACGAATCATTATCTGGGTCTCTAGGTTCGTTCATAGAAAAGGGTACCTCATTCGGCCGTTTTCCTCGGAATGGACCGGCATTTAAGTATTTGCTGTGTCGGGGAGGTCTGGAAGGAGGAGTGGGCATGTGTTTCTTGTCTTTCTTTTGACTACAATGGTACATACACAAAAAATGAACAAATAAGTTAAGTATTTCATGCTATCAGAACAAGGGTCGTCACTATATTCTTTAAAACATAAACGACTCTCAAATAGTATATGACGACTCTTTTAATAAAATGCGACGACCCTAAGCTACAAAATGACGACTCTCGGTTAAATATGTGATGACCCTATTAATATTTCGGACAGAGTATGATTTTTTGAACCGGGGGTCGTCACGTGTTAATATATAGAGGTAAAGACTCTAATCTAGGGCAATGACGACTCGAATACATCTATTGACGACACTTCCAATATTTGGGACAGTGAGGCTGTTCGTATTTCATCAAGGATCGTTACTAACTAAAAATGGGTCGTTCAAAATGGGTCGTCAATTGAATCAATTACAGAGGTAACGACTCAAAGCGAGGGCAAAAAATTGTAGTAGCAGAATAAGGGTCGTTAACTTAAACATTATACAGGTTAACGATTTTTCATAGTGTATACATGCATTTGAAGAATCGTTAGGGTTTAACAAAATACAGAGTAACGACCCATTAACTGTAACTGAAAAAATCGATTCCAATACTCAATTTCACATTCAAAACACAAGAAAAAATCAAAACAAAAGTGGGTTATAGTTCACTTACTTTCTAATCGGCGCCATTTCTTCAAATAATTCTTCCCGGCTTGATATTTGCTTGGTTTTGAGATTAATCTTCAATTTGGGTTTCTCTACCAATTTAGGGTTAGAAAACTTTCCTTTATACTCATTAGTTCGAGCCATTGTGTAGAAGAAGTTAATCGTCGATTAAAGTTTATTCGTAACGATTACGACGATGAATCGACGAAGAAAAAAAAAATTGGATCGTCAATGGTGGAAGAGTGCTCGTGTGGGAGAGGGAGGGGAGAGGATAAAACTGATTTTGGTTTTAGAAAATGAATTGGGGGCCTTATGTTTAGGGTTAATAGGTTTTTAAGTAGAAAGGGTATAATGGTATTTTCACCATTTTTTGGACTCCCCCTTTAAAATTTGGAGTGGGTATAAAATTGGTAAGGCCCCTAATTGTTTTTTGGGGCCCCCAATTAAATCACGTTATAAATGTATGGCTAATTTTTGATAGAGATGAATTTGTGGTGGGTGTTAATCGAGAGATAGAATAGAAGAAAAAGAGCCACATAGAGTTATGTTAGAGAGAGAATGGGTAAGATTCGTAAGAAAACTTAGGGCAGTTAGAGCATCCACAATGGACGACTAAAACCAAAATTTTGGTCCATGAACCACACGCAGTCGAACGGATTAAAGATTAAAAACCAGACTATAACCAAATATCATACTATATTTGATCTGAATCCCGGACCAAAACCAAATTTGGTCGAGCGAACTTTAAATGTTCGTTTGTTAATAGGCGGATGTATATTCCACGCCTGGTTGATGAGGCGTATATATAATGTGAACTTCAGTTAGGCGTGAATATAAAGTACGCCCAACAAGAATATGCTAAAATGTATGCATGTTGATAGGCGATGATTATAAGTTCGTCCCATTGAGACGAATGAAATATTAACGCTTGACTATATTTAGTCTTCTACGGTAGTGTAGCACCGCGGACTAAACCCAAATTTTTAGTTTTTTTGGTTTTTAGTCTTTGGTTTTACTCGTACCACTGCAGTTGCTCTTAGGTACTTAGGTCAGAGGGAGAACGGGTGAGAAGACTTTGTATCTCAAAGTTATCTTTTCCAAACTTAATTTGTCACGCCCAACGTGGTATCCTCTGCCGTGAGCTTAGTTGTTTATATATATAATATTTACCCACTAACCCACTGGTTAAAACCAGTTAATCCTGGCCCAGTTATTTTGCCGGTTCGATGTCCGGTCTGGGTTTTAAAACATTGGTTGAAAGTCTTTGTATTGAACTCACCAATAATTGTGTGGAAGACAAAAGAGAGTTCAGAGAAGTTAATTCGCATCGTGGAGATAAACTAATGAAGCTGCCCCATTGTATCTGAATAATTGTTGCCACCAAAAGATATGACCGGTCTTTAATATATGGAGAATGGAAGGGTAATAAATAAAGAGTGATCTTCAAAACTACCAGAAGCGAAAATATTATTAGCCAATGAAGGTTGGAACGTATTGGACCAATGAATTCAAAAGATCTCACTAGTGTTGATCCTGTTTGACTAATGTTTGAGATAAAATGTCAAAGCTTTTCGCTTCTGTTATTAGAGGGTGAAAATATTATTTTTCATGACAAATAAGATTTTAGACGGTCCAGTTAACATATATCTCTCTCCAATAGCTAGGTCCTACAAGTTAAGCGGGATAATGAAAGTCTTAACTATATCTTTGGATTTATCTTCATGTCATATTTTTTGTTAATTTTTTTTAATAATTATATAAAATAAAATAAAACAGTTAAGATTTTATCACGTAAGATTTTCTGAGGGTTAATTCCTATATTATTAGAGATAGTTTATTGGGTTCGAGGACCTATATTTACATGTATAAACCCTCCTTTATAAATGCTTAATAAGACTTCCACGTAAGATCTTTTTACACCCAGGTAAATCACTTTATTGAAATTCCAGTCATAATTTTTCCAAATCCAATAGTGATTGTTATTCATCTCAAACTTGCTCAAAATGTACTAACAAAATAAAAACAAATTAGATTTTAATTATATCTTGTTTAGTTTAGTGGATTTTAAAATATTATATCAACCTTTTTTTCCTTTAGATAAAACCCTAATAATGATTTAACCTGTTTAAACCCGAGTCCGTATCTAGATTCAATTCACAGTAGTGAGTCAGTTCAGTCCCAAACCTAGAAAAACGGCTACACAAGTGTCTCTTATCAAGAACAAAACTGGGAATAAAATCATCTTAATATTCTTATAGACACTTGAATTAAAAGCTTGGGAAGGAGGAACACAATTTTCATGACAACAAAATAGTGTGATTATGTCATGGCTCTTCTATTGTACTTTCACATCTTTCCTTCTTTTTCTTTTGTTGCTCTTCTCGAACACACTTTCCTCGAACTTTTTTGATCGGTAAATTATTTTTATCAATCAAAACAAAGTTTATATTTTGATTGATAAAGAATTCGGTGATGAAACGAAAGTCTAGCTTCTTTCATGAGGTTTGACCAAAAAGTGAGGTTCTACCCTGCCAGTGCCCCTCTTTGTAATTATGAGCTTTATTCCTTAAAAGACTAAGACTTAGATGGTTATAAATTGAGCGAAACTTATAGTCTAGATTGTCCGAGTCTAGAGAACGAAGCCAATATCACTTGTTAATAAGAAGGAGGTGTTAAGTATAGTCACACATCGCCTAAATTCCCTGGATTTGTGAAGTGTATATGCCTTGGGCAACCCTAACCTTGAAAGTCGGTTTTCGAGGTTAGTTAGGCATGGGACTTTAACATGGTATCAGAGCAGGTGTTTGTGGTGGTGTGTGGACATTGTGTTTGGCCCGTTAAGGGATTGTTGATCCATTTAGGGTATTGTTTTTTCTTCTTCTTCTTTGTGTGTGTGTGTGTGACTCGGTAAGGGTATTGTTTGGCCCCCGGCCCTGTGTGATGGGGAGTGTTAAGTATAACCCCACATCGCCTAAGTTCCCTGGATTTGTGAAGTGTATATTCCTTGGGCAACCCTAACCTTGCAAGCCGATTTTCGAGATTAGTTAGGCTCATGAACTTTAACAGGAGGTTATGTCGAAGTATGTTGAGTTCCGAACTTAGATAATTAGTATCACTATTTACTATTCATATGGCAGTAACATCGTCCCAAACTAAATTTATTAAGGAAAAAAAAAGTAACTGTAGATGGTGAAATTTAGATAAGGGGAGAAAATGTCATTTCAAGACCATAAGACAAAAACTCAGCTCTCACATGAGAGATTAAGCACTTGGGCCTCAAGGCACCCCAAGCCACGATTTCTAGTATATGTCCCCGAGAGACACTGCTGGTCGTGATGCCGTGCTTTCTAGCACACATCCCCGCGAGATACTGCTGGTCACGTAGGTTATGTAGAGCGTAAAACATCCCCGACAAACTTATGAACCAGAACGGACAAAATTCCACCATGTCTTCGCGAGACACAGTTGATTGTGATGCCATGATTCCTAGTATACATCCTCGACGAGATACTGCTGGTCATGTAGGCTCTGTAGATGCGTAAAAACGTCCCCAACGGACTTGTGACCCAGAGCGGAGACATGCATGTCTCATGTAAGCATGACTCATCCTATTTGAGATCAAGGACTGATTCCTAGTACATCATCGCGAGATACATTAGTCATGTCTGCTCTAGGCTCTGACTCGGCTTACCGAGGCTTCAGAATGATTCCTATGACATCCCTGTGAGATACGCTGGTTATTCTGCCTCTGGTCCCTTTCGAAAAACTCCTAAAACATCCTTCCAACATACACTGGTCATGTCGGCCCCCATAAATACGGACACAATTGATTCCTAACACATCTCTGCAAGATTACGCTGGTCAAACAACAAGTGAGACGAAGTTTCGCAGAGACAATATTAGGTGTACAAGCCTTCTTTTCTCTCCCAAAACATGTCCCAGCTGACTTCGGAAATATTTCATTGTGTTGGCAAGGTCTTGAAAAGACTTTATTTCGTTAGCCAAATTTCTGACGGTCTCAAACCCGTCAGCCAAATTTCTGACGGTTTCAAACTCGTCAGCCAAATTTCTGACTGTTTCAAACCCGTCAGCCAAATTTCTGACGGCCTCAAACCCGTCAGTTGAATCTCTGACGGTCTCAGACCCGTTGGAAAAATCTCTGGCGGCCTCATCCGAACTGAGCCATCTCGTATGAAGAGTTTTATACACGCATGAAACTCAGGGACACGCCTTACCTAGGGCTCAAGCCTTTTAAACACACTCACGGCTAGTAAATTGATTATGAACTATACATGTTTATTCAAAAACGTGGATAAGCTCTCTTGAGCTCAGCATGCTCAACAAAGGGACCCATAAGCAATAATATGGTCTCCACATGACATACGTGACCGGCCATGGAGAGAGGGAGCTCAGCCTCAGCTCCTCTCACACTCTACACACGATTTCTGAGGCATTCCATGCCTTTTCACGTGACTCATCCTAGTCATTCTCACAAATCAGAGAATATCTCTCAATCTTGGTCAACTCGGCTATAGAGAATATTTCTCTCTTTCTCAACACATCATCACAAAGGCTGACTCAGCTTCACACAAATGGGGGATATCAATTAGGGTTTTGGTCTGGCGGTCTATGGCATGTGTGAAAAATACCCGGCCTATTTCTTACCGCAAAAGAGAGTAAAGGCGGTGGAATAATGATATAAACTCAACCTAGTTTATCTATATCTATTCTTGAAGAGACGTGAGAATTGCTCCGCACGGCACGGAAAACAATCCTTATCTTCACCGACCTGAGATTAAAGAATTCAGCTATAAATAGGTCATCTATTTATCCAAGCTATCATCATCTTTCTCATAAACTCTCAGAGTAATTTTTATTCAAACCCTAGAATTCTCTGATTTCTCTCTTCATCTGCTTCCGTCCCTAAGACCAGCCTTAAACCTTTTCCCTATGACTGAAACAGCCTTTGAACGGCCATTGTGCGTGGTTTAGGCAGAGATTGTTCGTGCTCAACCTCCCATAACTCACTTTCAGAAACCCTAGAATCTCACTTCTAGCCTCTCTCAGATTCTAGGTAATTTTTGGCGACCACAGTGGGAGGTTGTCCATTAAGTTACAGATCTCAATCACGGTCACCATTAGGAAGGAGATGATTCCACCAATCCAAACACAAAATCATTTCATTGATTCAGTCTATGTAAATCCATTACAGCCTTAGTCGAGAGAGATATCCCTACCAGCATTTTTCCCTCTTAGACTAATTTTTGACCTTAAGGAATATGTAAATGACTATCTAGATCGGTCGAATCTCTTCATTCATAACAAAACGCCCCAATAACCTATTTTCATGAAATCTACTGCTAATCCTTGAAAACGTTGGATAAGGACCAAGGCGAGCTCCTGGGGGATCAACATAATCTTGAAAAATCTCATATCGATATCGAGACTTATCTGAAAACGCCTTAGAGTCACCAGTAGGGATAGATCCAACAAATCTAGATCGAGTACACGTTTCTTAAAGAAGGAGTACTAAAAATGTTGAGAATAGCACAGACGGGATCTAGTCTGTCTGTAATCGACCTCACCAGAAAAGATGGAGCTCATTAAGAACGCGACAGAGTAAAAGAGCAACCATCCAGCTGACCTCATCACTCTCAAGGACCAAATGATGATCTAAACTTGAATATTCTGACGAATATTTGGTCCAAAATTCTCTTAGGTCAAGGGACCTCAACCTGATCACAGGGGACTCGGGGAGTTTACCCCATTTTACTATTTTACTTATAACTCTTTCATTTGTTATCCGATTGACCTAGTTCTTTTTCCCGTCAGATTTTTCTTTTCGTCGTCTACAGGATAAACTCAACGAAAACTTGGAAAGGCTCCAAAAAAATCGTGATCTAGTCAAAAGCGTTGCGGATCCACATAGGATCATAAATCGCCATCCAAGATACATCTTGTCGTTATTCCTGTTTCATAGGATCATGACCAGAACGCGACAAAGTATAAGAAGAGACTAGCTTCCAATACAACGCTCGACCAAAGCTCATACTTATCCTAGGATAAAAATCCCCCGGTCGATATGTTATCTCAACACTCGTCCCGTCAGAAAAAAGAGGAGTCCTAGCAATTGTACGACCAAGTCTTGATGAGCCTCCATCTCATCTACACCAACGATTATCCAGTATCATTTTCCGATGGGACCTCAGGCTACTCATCCAGACGGTTGCTAGCAGTTCCTACAGTCAAAGCCTCTTCTCTCCGAAAGACCATCCCTGAAAAGGCGGGGGTACAACAACTACACCCAATATTTCGTTCGGCAATCTGTATTAATTAACTCCAATATAATTTTGAGAGCACCAACTAATAAAGCGATCTCAACCAAGAAATATATCAAAGAGTTATATCTCAATTTCTCAATACAATCCTCAATCAAACAGATAGAAATCTGTGAGCCTGATTGATATGAGAAATAACTTGAACGGTACTAAAGACAAATGTTTAGGTGTCAATCAATTTATATTAACAACCAAGGGTTGGATTTACCAATTGATTAAACTACGCACAACCTGTGATATTTCAATTGTATAAACAAATATAATGAGGAAAAGAAATAACACAGACACTAGAAGTTTTGTTAACGAGGAAACCGCAAATGCAGAAAACCCCCGGGACCTAGTCCAAATTTGAACACCATACTGTATTAAGCCGCTACAGACACTAGCCTACTACAAGTTAACTTCGGACAGGAATGTAGTTGAGCCCTAACCAAGTCTCACACTGATTATGGTACAGTTGCGTTCCTTACGTCTTTGAATCCCAGCAGGACTCTAAGCACTTGATTCCCTTAGCTGATCAGACCCACAACTAAGAGTTGCTACGACCCAAATTCGAAGACTTATAAACAAAATTTTCTCCCACAGAAAAGTCTATTATGATAGATAAATCTGTCTCCCACAGATATACCTCTGAAGTTTTGTTCTATCTTTTGATAAATCAAGGTGAACATGAACCAATTGATAATCCGGTTTATATTTCCGAAGAACATCCTAGAAATATCAATCACCTTACAATGACTTAACTATATGGTAGTAGAAGAAGTTATTGTGGAATCACAAAGAATGAGACGAAGAGCTTTGTGATTAGTTTTTATATCTTACCTATCGGAGATAAATCTCGAGCAAATCTTAGAGAAGATAGAACTCAAAACGATATAACAAGTATGATAAGAATACGCAACTATAGAGAAAATAGTTGGGCCTGGATTCAGAATCCCAATGAAGTCTTTAAGTCGTTAACCTATAATGGTTTTAGGAAAAGCCTAGGTTAAAGGAAAATCGACTCTAGTCTCAACTAGTATCACACAGAAGTGTGGGGATTAGGTTTTCCAGTTGCTAGAGTTCTCCCTTATATAGTCTTCAAATCAGGGTTTGATAGCTTAGAAATAAAGCAATCAATATTCACCGTTAGATGAAAACATGATTTAAGATTCAAGCTAAGTTTGCTTAAAACCAAAGCAATATCTCTCCACCGTTAGATGGTCTTAGCTTGTTACACACAAATAAAATATACCTTCATTTAGATATGGGTAACCGTACCTAAACGTGTATATTGAGTTGGCTCAATAACAGTTAACCGAAGTTAGCCATATGAACACTTTTGTATTAACCACATTCATCCAACACTTCTAGTCAAATGAAAATCAAATGAATTTAATTGTGTTACTCATAGAGTTGTTCAATTGTTTATATTCTCATAGAAGTATACAAGACATAATTGAAACAAAAACGGATTGGATTCATGATTGTACAAAGTACTTATTCAAGAATCAATTCATGAACATTAAGCCACGGTTTCCAAAGATTGCACTCCTTAATTTATAAATGTATTTTTTCATGAGTATGAAATCATACAAAACCGATCTTAGAACTTTAACCACTTAGTTTGCAAATGGGTACGTGATGTGATTTTAAAGTTGTTGTAGTAAATGAGTTCAAACTCTCGGACTTGTGAAGATTCGAGTTTTTAAATTTAATAAAAATATATAAACAAAAATTATAAACAATGGGCGAGAGGTATTGGTACTAAGGATTTGGCCAATTCTCATGCATGTGGTTCAATTTATTATTCTCAACAATTATAACCCAAATAAAATATGATATGGTGACTCTTATTTTTGCCTAAGTAGATTTTCAAAATATTAGTTGTAAATCCTAAGCATGATGTATCAAAACATTTAAGCTAAGCATACATCATCAAATTAAATGACAACTAATTAATTCAAATCATATTTCAATTTTAAATTAATGCAAAAGTCATAAAAAAAATAAATTAAATTTACCATATGATGAAAATCGACTCCCTCCGTCGTCCCAATGTTTGGGTTTAGCTCCTCATATCAAAAACACACTCATATTGAATAGACTCTATATAGATGTTTCCATCCACTCAGATTGGTTCCTCAACTCCTAAAACCAAAATGCTTCCATCCACTTAGATTGGTTAGTGCCATCCTTAATAGGCATAAATTTCTAGGCTCTGGAGTTTATAATGCAACTAAAAAGTTTCTCCCATACCCCCAAACTTAAATCTAACATTGTCCTCAATGTTCTAAAGATAAAATTAAAAGCATGAACAAGGAGAAACTGTTACCATTTGAAGAAAAAGAGTTAAGGAAAGATATTACCGTGTCGCATGAACCATGGGTTACCTCCAAAGAAGTGCTAAGTTTAAAGTCTTCAGCCAGACTAGGAAAGAATTAGTCACTCGAATCATAAAGTAACAGTCGGAATAACTGTGGGTCTTCAAAACTAAATTGAGTTTACCAAAGGAAACTGCAATAAACCAAGAAAGTGAACAAGAATAGCATGCCCTTATCTAGTTTCCTGATTAAGATACCTATATCTAATTGTGGTTCAGGTTCAGGTTCTATGAAAGGGTCTAAATAAAATATTTTCATTGGATGCATTTCCTCATAAGTGAGATCCAAATTATTAGGTTCTCGAGTCTGTAGAAACTCAAATAAGAACTTAGAAGCACATAATAATAACCTAAATAATTGAGGATCCTCTAAGTCAATCAGGTTTGACTTACATAATTGACCACAGTGAGAGTAGTGGTCATTCTTAAGCCAATGTGTCGATTTTATTAACCTAAAGTACTTAGGCTTAGTCTCAGAACCTAATAGGTGACACATATGAAATCTATATGTTCCCACATTTGGAAGAAAAATATTTGGTGGGAAAACAAAGTCGACCGGGGTATCATAGCCTGGGTAAACCACATCAACCAGAGGATGGGTTTCTAACAAATGAACTTCCTTATGGACATCACTAGATTCAGGGAAACGTGTATGAAGATAATCTGTTAAAACGGTTGAGGCACATATGTCAAGTCCCAAGTGAGGGACCTTTCTAAGAGTTAAAGCACATGGAGAATGATAATCACCCCCAAACTTAGAGTTTTCAGTGTCTCTAGTTAGACTAATCACAATCTCCCTAATTTCTAGGTCATCAGATTCCTGAAAATAGGCAATTGATTCTTCTAAGTCAAGTTCATCCTCACTCATCTCTACGAGTTCATTTTCTTTGTCTAAGACTATTGTTTCTAAATCACTAGACAATAAAACAGTATTTTCCGAATAAACTCATTCCTCTAAACCATTATTGGCTTCGTAATCAAAAGGAAATACTGCATCGTCTAAAACGGGGATATCTCTAGACAAATCCTCGTCCTTTTGAATAGGTGAATAATTATTAAAATTATTTGGATTTGAACTAGAAATAACATTATCATTATAAAGCTCAATTGGAGTAACAAATTCCTGATCACTATGCCTACATATTTATTCTTCAGCAACATTATCCTCATCATAATCGTCATTATAATAGCATGGAAATGGTTGAACCTCATCTAAACATGTAGTGTTACCAATTCTAACCTCGTCATCTTGATTATGCAAATAACTATCATTAATTTCTAAGGGTATTATTGGAAACACTGTATTGGAAATTAAGATTATTTCGAGCAAGTCTTTCGTTCGTTTCAGCCATCAGCTTGAGGAATTCCTCTATAGAAAATTTTCTCAATGGTGCAGTTCGTCTATTCATTTCCGACATAAACCTATTTGTTTGCTCAGTTAACTGCTTAAGAGACTCTTCTAAAGATACGGAAGGATCATAAATAGGAACAGGAGGATCATAATAAGGACTAGTTTTCAACAGTTTGATTGTATTATCCAAAGACGAGGTACTAGCACTATAATAATCCTTATTTTCTTGCTCGTATGACCGGTGTGTGTGTGGATAGTAATTGGGCTCACCATGGTATGAACCATAACCTTGAAAAGGTTGGCGTTCCCAACTACTATTCCCACCATGGTCATAAAAATGATGATGTCTATATTCAAATTCAGGTCGATACTCGTGGTATTGGCTTCTATCATACCAGTTCGACATTCTTAATTGCAAGGGAATTCTACACAATCACAAACAAGGCTGACTCGACCAAATCAAACCTATAAAATCTAGCAAACAACAAGCATGATGGCTCCCTTAGATTGTTTCTAGACCAGCTTCTATCCTTCCAAGAGGCAACTAGGTATAGTTTTAGCAAACCTCTCTAGAACAATCCGAATAAAGTAAGTCGAAGAGAAGTAGGGGAAGCTCAGAGGATCTTTGATACCACCACCTCTTTGGCAACGCTTCCCTGGGTTACAAGGCGGCTCTAATCGACTTACAGTAATCTTCCTGAACTTCGAGTTAGGCTAACAAGATACCCAATACGATCCTTTTGAACGACTTTCCTATTAAGCTCATTACCCTATCGGTCTCGTTCTAGTTAATATTTTAATGCTTAGGTTCGCGTTAGGTATCGTTTTCCTAAGACGGGCAAGAAGAGAACGGTGATGAAATCCGAACCCTTATCTTGTATGGCCTGGCCTTGCCCTTTACTAGGAAATTAAAATCCGTATTCAAAGCCTCAACATATATGCACCTTAAGGAAGACAGTAAACCCGCTGACAGGGGATTCGCGGGTGTTTAAAAGTTTATCTCCCGTACCAGACGGGCGAAGAACCGCTGAAGTCGACTCGGGCCACCAACTCCTATGTCAGTGTACGAACCCGAGGGGCCGAGACAGTATCGTAACCGTCGTCCTTCCCTGCAAACAGTTTATATTTAAAAATATACTCTTCCGTAGGGTTTAAAAATAATGTCCAAAGTCCAATGTCCAAAAATAAAAAGGTTCAAAAATAAAAATTTACAAAAATAAAGTCCTATTTACAATTTCTAAAAATAAAATCTAAAAAAAATAAAAAAAAATAAAATCTAATTAATTAAAAAAAATATCTTCGTCTTTCCTCCGTTCTTTTCGCTTTAAGCTTTAGCTCCAAGTCTTTATGAAATCACCAAACTCCTTGACAACTTCTTTTTCTTTTCGATCCAAACTCCAAAACCTGTAGCACACATAAAAATACCCAAAGAAACGTAAAAAAGAACAAAGAAAAATAAATCTAAAAACTCTAAATCTAAAAACAAATCCCCGGCATTGATGTGATTTTAAAGTTGTTGTAGTAAATGAGTTCAAACTCTCGGACTTGTGAAAATTCGATTTATTAAATTTAATAAAAATATATAAACAAAAATTATAAACAATGGGTGAGAGTGGGACTAAGGATTTGGCCAATTCTCATGCATGTGGTTCAATTTATTTATTCTCAACAATTATAACCCAAATAAAATATGATATGGTGACTCTTATTTTTGCCTAAGTAGATTTTCAAAATATTAGTTGTAAATCCTAAGCATGATGTATCAAAACATTTAAGCTAAGCATACATCATCAAATTAAATGACAACTAATTAATTCAAATCATATTTCAATTTTAAATTAATGCAAAAGTCATAAAAAAAATAATTAAATTTACCATATGATGAAAATCGACTCCCTCCGTCGTCTCAATGTTTGGGTTTAGCTCCTCATATCAAAAACACACTCATAAGATAGAAACATGGCTCAAAAGGTGTTTTTATTGAAGGAAAATAATAATACAGCGAATCTGCAACGCTTTATAGTCGTTACAGAAGTCACAGTTACAATTGAAGTGTTGTTTATAAACGATAACTGTGTTCTGCTGTTGAAGAACGATATTTCTTTGCGACTGTTCTGTGTGGGTCAATGTTCTTCGTGTTCTTCAGCAGCAGTAGCAGAACCCGGTTTCTTGCACCTTTGATTTCTCGGCTCTGTCGAGTTCTCATCCCCCCCCAAACTCTCGACACCCTTTCTATATGACCCAACCAATCTATTTATATCAAAAAGAGCGATTAAATCTCTCCAAAATCTCTTCCTTTCTCTTCACGGCAAAGTTGCGGCAATTTCTTGTTTTAGATTTTCTACGCGTTTCTGAGCTTTCCTTTTGATTCTAAACTCTTTCTTAGATAGATACCAATCTTTGGGAAGGTTTATAGAACTTTAATCTCTCTAAAATTTCCTAAAATCGGTCACACACGTGACTTTCCATATTTTGTTGTTGAGATAAAAATCCGTCGATTGAGCCCAGTTTAATCGATTTCAACACCCATGTTAGATTCCTAAACCCATAAGGAGTCTATCCTATGAAAATCAGGGGTTTAGTCGACCTCAATCGATGAACGCCGTGAAATCTAAAGCTCAACTACACATTCTATCATAATCCGAGACATAGCTATAAGTAGACTAGAAATCAAGACTTATAGTTTTGATCACCTAAACTTAACAAACAAGCTTGAGATAGCAACGCTTGCGAGTTCGACCGAGCAATGCTCTAGCAATCTCCCTCTTTGTCAATTTTAGTGACAAAACTATCAATACACATGGATTACAAAATAAATAAACTTTGTAGCTTCTCATCCAACATGCTTGATTTCCTTGGTTCTTCAACATTCCTTGAATTCGTCGTCACTCCAAGTACTCCAGTGATTTTGAACATGTTCAACTCAGCATCATTGTTGTTGAAGATCCGTAGCTATAACAATAAGAAAACAGTTGTTCTCAATTATTGTTATACAGTGTCATAGTATTATTACGCAACATCAAAGTTCAATTGTATCACAACTTTGACAATAATACTACAATGATATGTATCACCCCCCCCCCCTAGTCAATACTTCATCTCACAATGAAAACCACTCCCCTTACATAGTGATCCGTAAACCATATGTATGTAGTGTGAACTACAAAATAATTTTCCTCCTTTTTGTCAATATAAATTGGTAAATCTACGAAAACTAGCAGGATCATAATGAAATTCTCAAAGAGATTATTCATGACTAAAAGAGAACATATCAACTTGGTTTCGATGATTTCACATAGTCGAAACTTAGTGTATTCATCAAGGAGTTTATAAAGATACAAGATAACTCCTACAATATTCCACAGCCGCACTCCCCACAAAGATTTGGCAATTAAGCACAAGTTCAATTAAGAATTCTCCCCCATAAAATGTCATTCCCGAAAGAACAACAAGAGCGACCTTACTTTTACAAGAAAATAAGGATTTTTTTGGACATTAACAAATCACATGAAAATTGAATTTGTATCTAGAAAACTCGAATAAATTAACCACAATAGGACCTTAATGATTAATTTAATCGGAAATGCTCAACATAAGAAAACTTACGGAGCCATACAGTACTTTCACATAGAAGTGGACTAGCGAAAGATCAATACTGCGGAATATTCAAAAGTTCATTCTATCTTTTATCAATATTTGCATAATGACATAATAGACTTAACTTTTGACATATATGAGATACTTATAGTTCACGGACGTAAACACACATATCCCATAAAAAAAATTGCAATATATAAAACCAATAAAGATTAATACTGCAAAATCATCTCTAAATAACTTAGAATTTAAATAAATAAATCTAAAACATTGCAAGATGAAAATCGTTGGCAATAGCTATGTGTAATTACAATCTTTGCTATTCCAAACCCTAGTTATCCTTCTTAAAAACACAAGAATAAATTATCATAAGAAGTTTCCTAGACAAAATAAAAAACTTTTAAAAACAAGACTGAGAGCCTTAGACATAATCAGCAACCATAGATTGAACAAAAACAAGTTCATCAGCTGCTTTCTTTAGTTCAGTCTTCAGAAACTCAAGATTCTTTGTTGCAATTTCAAGTTGATCACGTACAACCCAAAAATCTCGAAGAAGATTTCCAACCAATTGAGATGACATCTGAACTGGAAGATCGTTTTCATGATCAACTGCATGATAGCAGGTTATGAAGAGAGGGTTCTCATAAAACTCAATAACTTAGCCATCTTCAACTTTTTGCATCCATCCATTGTGCACTCCATGATATCACAAGAAATTTCTTGAGGTTACAGACCGAGCATCAGATAAAAAGGAATCCTTGATATATATGTGTTTTCATAGGGAAACCCTAGGATCACATGTTTATCTTTCCAAACTTGCCGGTGTTGGAACCATACGTTCGGTCATAAAGCGGGTGCACGGAAGTTCGTGGTTATAAATCAAATTCAGAACCAGGGAACCAATGGAGTTTATTTTAGAAGCATGTTTTGACAAAGATCAAAAACAAATTCTAAACTTATGACAAAGTGTCTTAGCCTAAAGGGATTTAGAGCATAAGACTTTTGTGGAAGAGCAACAAGTCAACCGTCTTAAAGGAAGAACAAAACGAAGTTTTTCAAAGTGCACAACAAAGAGTATTAGTTCAAGAGTTATCGATCATTTTTATTACAAAGTGTAATAATTAACTGGAGCAGGGCTCAACAGCAGGATGATCATTATTTTATTTATTTTTAAAACATACAACAAATACCACTTTCTCAAGAAGAAGATATCTTACAACAGTAGGATGATCATCAGGTAATCATGTGCATCCTTACACAGTCTCAAAAAGGACGCACAACTGTAAGCAGTCAAGTTGTAATTCGATGAGCATATTGCTCATCAAGGGTATTGACATTCTCAATTTTTCTTTCTTTAACAACATCAGACAAGTCAATAGGGTTAGTCTCAAGAGAATCAATAAAAGGAGGAAAAGAATTACCTGGTGATGCTTCCTTCCTTTCCTTCTTAATGCTTCGCTTGAGTCTATTTATACTGGTTTTGAGTTCCGAAACACGATTATTGATATGAATGTATTCAGGAATTGTTGACCTTTTTGATCCAAAACGTTCTTTAGACATGGAAGAAGCGTTTGAAGGTTTATTCTTTTGCAGAAATACCTTCCTACTTATTGGATCATCAAAAGGGTTATTTGTCCTTATAACCTTATTATTTTTACAATTGTAAAGAGATTTTGAGTTATCTTTACAGATAAGAATTGGCTCATCACATCACTGTTCTTGTCTGAAGATTGGACATTCAAAACCAGTAATATGAGAGACAAGTTTGATAATTTCCTTGGACATCCAGATAAGAATGTTATGAAGTTTTTTATTTCACAAACAAAAACGAAATCTCCTCTCAATGTGACCCTTGTTTCCGCAATAATAACATTTGACTGGAACGTTATTACCTGTTCTCATATGAGTTGTTTTTGGAGGTAGACTGCCCTTAGTTTTTGAAACTTCTGCCGCTGAAGGTAGGATTTCACTTTTGCCATCAGTGTGATTTCTATGCTGGAAATTACTATTAGAGCAAACAAAATCAATCTTACTACTGCTTGGAGCGTTTATTCCTTCATAGCGCAAACCTCATGTATCACGATGTTTCTTACAAGCTCCCAGCATAGTGGACAATTTTGTTGAGTTAAAGTTAAACTTATTCAAGTTTTCTTCCAGTAACTTAACCTTATTGTGAGCAGCAGTTAGGTCAGCCTCCAATTGTTTTTCTCGAGAGAGAAAAACACTTTCTCTGTCATTAAAACAACTTTGTTGAGAGCTACATCTTGCTTCAGATTCTGTAAGTTCTTCTTTCAACACAAAGAGATTTCGACGAAGATTTTCACATTCAGAATTCTTTGAAGGGATTGCAAGAGATTATAACCACAATCGTAACCTTTAAAGAGTCTTCTCGTTTTCTTGTTTTCTAGACATAGAGGAGTCAGAAACTTAGTCAAACAAGATGTTGACTTCTTTTTCTTTAAGAGATGATCAAAAAGCTTGATATATTGCGAGACTTCCTCATCAACGCTTTGTCCATCATCTGAATCACTTTCATCTGAAAGATCATCCAACTGCTCATTGAAACATCCTTAGAAGACGACAATAGCTATCTCACACAAATTATTAGCTTATAAGTAATTTTCAAGTGATTGAATGATCAATACGAAATATTCCGAGTTGACATCAAATGACTGTCTCACACAAATCATGTAAGATGTTTCAAGGCAATTTTCACATGATCATCTTTTGACTTATTATTTAGTTTTCAACAAATAAATTGTTTCCAACTAAACTCGTCAAGAATAATGATGAACGTAGCTAAAGCAAAAAGCTTCCAACACATATTTCGATAAATATATAAGCGAGTTAAACTCAGCTCGAAATATCAAATGTGTATAATGTAGAAGTCTATATAGCTATACGACTTAGTCTCAATAGGAGATAGAATAGAATAAACTTCTAAGATATAGATAAGTTTTAATCTCCACATACCTTTTGTTGATGAAGTTCCTCCAAGCTCTCCTCAGTAGATCTTCGTCTTCAATCGATGAACGTCGTGAAGTCTAAATCTCAACTACACATTTTATCATAATCTGAGACATAGCTATAAGTAGACTAAAAATCAAGACTTATTTTGATCACCTAAACTTGACAAACAAGCTTGAGATAGCAACGCTTGCGAGAGCACTGCTCTAACAATATCGATAAGATTGCACATGTGTCAGAGTCGGATGTGACGACCGATGAACAACATATGCCGACCACTTACGGATCCCAAAATCAACAAAAAATAAACAAACAAAAACAAAAACAAAAAACACTTCCTCAAGTTGTGATTTACCATGGGGACTCTCGAAGAACTCCATCATCAACAACCTTAACGCAAACCAGTTGTCTATTATCCTTAAAAAGAAATATAGAGGATAAAAGACTTGGCCACAGAAGTTCACATGAGTCCCTGTCAAGACACCAAGTAGAGGCGGAACAACAACTTCATCTTATCCATGAAGACACACGCGGCCAATATCTCGACAAAATCTCCACATATGTCTCTAACCCACAAATTATCATTTGCCATCCTTGAGGACTCAATTTCGTACGCTACAAGGGTCTTACTTTATTTTCCAAGCATCCCGAGTCACTGGGGACTAACCAAGAACCGTGCGTCACAAATCTGCATAACCAACAGGAGGTGACCCAGACATCCAATTCTTAGATAACATATTTGGAAACAATCAATGCAAGAGTCTTAATATAGTGGGACACATCAAAACTATTCAACTCCTTACACCCACATCACAACATGTTATTACTTGGAGACTAGGAGAATAGAGATCGACCTTCAAAACGACGAAGGGAATTTATCTGTGACTCGATATATCAAAGTCTCGTCTCTCTTTATCCTCGTTGAATCTGTCACAGTCAGCAACTTCTCTGCATTCAGCAACTGCAACTGTGTTCCGGATCCTGACCAAAGATATGAAGATTTAAATATGAATTGTTTTGTCCCTATAAGATGTTTTAGGGTTTTATACTCGTGCACCATAAATATATCAAGTAGAAGAAGTATTCAAATTATTCATAAACAATAAAAGCATGATACAAACTAGGGTTCGCAATCGGTTTGAAGAGGAGTATATAGTTTCCACTCTACCCAGGCGCGACTCATAATTTAGTCACATAATTTGACGAACTGGAAAAAATGGGTAGAGAATTCGACAACACGCCCTTGATGAAAAATATCCATCTACATCTTTCCTACCACATGTTAAAAGGGAATGATGTTTAGAAATGCGATCTAAGAGATATCCTCAAATCACTTGAAGGAATTACTGTCGAATATCTCTGAATCCCGAGTTCAACTTTACATGGATTTATCACCAGAAAAACAAGATCCAAATCCCAATTTTATTCTAATAGATAAAAGGAAGGTCTTTTATGTTCGATAGTTGGGGTCAACCGCTGAAATCGGACGTCAAACGAAGTTTCTACAACCTTTGGAGTGAAGCTTGCGCAAGGGAGGAACTCCTATTACGAATTTAACTTAGGGTTTTCACTTACTCACATACCTGATGGATCAATCTAGGATTTGCGTCAAGTTCGAACTCATGAGGGTCCTCTTCCTTTACCAGATGCATACGAGAAAGGTTCGGAGAGAAAAAATATCAACCCTGAATAAAAAAATTATCCGACAGAGCCCCCTATAGAAAATATCTTGTTTCATGTTCAGCTGCTTCACTTTGGCCTCTGCATCTCGAGCCACCTGCTTAGCATGTTCCAGCTCTTCATATACCATATGTACCTCCAGATTAAAACCTCTCTGAACTCAACTCACCCTGACGGACCCTGACAGAATTGAGCCATTTTCGCAACCACCTCATATTGAAGCGAAGATTCCCACGGTTGTCATAAAGATTTACAAGATCCTCAGAAGCAAGGCTGATCAGAGTTATCATTTTCATGACCCTAAAACCGCCAAAAAGCGTGTCATCCGAAGTTAAATAAGACATAGGTCCCGTGAAATCACCCCAGGCCGGTCGATTGTCCCTCTGCAATAGGAATCTCTTTCTTAAGGTCCTATAAAATTATTGAAGCCCGTTCATCCCCACTCTACCAAGGTCGAACTCGTTCTCACCATGAAGAGTACGCTACAAACGAGAGAGGAATTGGAAAAGGTAAACTACTGGAGAAACAACACATGATTAACGTTTGCTCTATATGAGGACCGTCCTTCCCGCTTAAAACCTTGTCCTCATACAATCCCTAAAAGTTTTGTCTCATCCAATCCTTTAAAGCTTTGTCCTCTCCTAATCCCTTCAAGCCTAACCTCATGCCTAGAGTCCTATTATTATCAATAAATCTATCTCACATCTCATGGGATACTCACGGATTTGTTTGGGTCCACACTTTCACAAAGGATCAAGGAAAAATATGTTTTCTTCACAATAAAGGGTACAAACATAAAATCAAAGGATGGGGGCATTCTCTAACCTAGGGAGGAAAAAATCATGACCTATTTTAATCTAATTAAGGGTAATTAATTCATAATACTCCAAGGGTCCTGATTGATGCGTCTGGACATGCTAAGAGTTCAAGGATTGCCAGGATTCCTCTTACAATTAGGATTGATGTAAACTACAGCGTGAATACGTGATAACTGGTAATAATACGTTAGGAATTTTGGGGTACTATCTTGATAAAATATGTTCCCCGATGTCTATGGTACAACATATCAAAAGGGTGCATCAAATTGACAAGCGAGCTAGGAGATGTGGTCCAAACACCAAAGTAAGTGCAATCTGAAAACTCCTGAAATTTTTATACGGGATTTCTGAAGTCCAAAGTATACACGGATTTGATTGGAAAAACGAACTCGGAATCTAGTCATTCTTTTGTAATTAGAAAGCCTATCCTATTTATTTTTTCAAATGGGGGGGTCGAGGACTAAAATCAGAGCCCATATGAAAAGTTTTCAGCCATTCTCCTTAAGTGTCTCAAATCTGAAGTTTTGTGACGAACTCCTAAACGAAGAAAATTCTTGACAAATATGACTACTTTTATTCATTTAATGGTCGAACAAGTATGCATCAGAGATGATTAAGGAGATATAAATTTCAAGAATTACCGAGGATGCTTCAATTAAGAAAGAACGATGGGTATCTATATCAGCAAACTCAAGATCATTAATTATTAACTTCTACATCATCAATTTGAAGATTAATATCGTTATGAAAAACGAACAAAGCTATCATCTAAGTGTTAGAGCACTGCTCGGTCGAACTCGCAAGCGTTGCTATCTCAAGCTTGTTGTCAAGTTTAGTTGCCAAAACTATAAGTCTTGATTTCTAGTCTACTTATAGCTAAGTCTCGAATTAAGATAGAAAGTGTAGTTGAGCATTAGACTTCACGGCGTTCATCAATTGAAGACGAAGAACTACTAAGGGGATCTTGTGGAACTTCATCAACAAAAGGTATGTGGAGACTTGAACTCATCTATCACTCAAAAGTCTATCTACTCTATCTCTTATTTGAGACAAAAGTCGTATAGCTATATAGACTTCGATTATACACATTTGATATTTCGAGTTGAATTTAACTTGCTTACATATTTCTCAAAATATGTGTTGGTAAGCTTTCGCTTTAACCAAGTTCATCTTATATTCTTGATGAAAGTCAAAAGATGATCATGTGAAAATCGCTTTATAACATCTTACATGATTTGTGTGAGACAGTCATTTGATGTAAACTCGGAATGTTTCGTATTGATCATTCGATCACTTGAAAATTTCTTTGAAGCTAATAGTTTGTGTGAGACAGCTATTCCCGTCTTCTGAGAATGTTTCAATGATTGAAATGGGAGTTTAGAACGATTAACCATGATTGGATATAACACAGTATGCGTACTTGTATATGTGTTGTCCAAGTCCGGGAACCATGTTATGCATACCCGTATGCTTACTGGTTGGTTAATGAAAGTCCAGGAACTTAGTATGCATACCGGTATGCGTACTGGCGTGAGTTTCAAGTTCCGGAAATTCAACTGAGTTTTCGAAGGTATGCGTACCCGTTCGCATACTGGCGAACCCAAACTTAGTCCGACCACTTAGGTATGCATACCCGTTTGCATACTTGAGTAGGTTATGTTCTATAATCGGTTTGTTCATGAACTAATACATTTATATAATAAGGAATGCAATCTTTTGCAAACCGTGGCTATAATGTTCATGAATTGATTTGAGTGATTTGAACTAGCTATGGTTAAGATGAATAAGGTTGATATGAAAGTGTTCATATGGCTAACTTCGGTTAACTATTGTTGAGCCAACAAGGTGTACACGTTTAGGTACGGTTACTCATATCTAAATGAAGTCACTTTTAGTTTGTGTGTAACAAGCTAAGTTCGATCTAACGGTTGAAAGATATTAGCTTGTGTCTAATCAGGTTTTCATCTAACGGTGAATATTGAATGCTTTGTTACAAAGGTAACATTGATTGCAAACCCTGATTTGAAGACTATATAAGGAAGAACTCTAGCAACTGGGAAACATAATCCCCACACCTCCTGTGTGATACTAGTTACTACTAGAGTCGATTCTCCTTTAACCTTAGGTTTTTCACGAAACCCTGTAGGTTAATGACTTGAAGACTTCATTGGGATTATGAAGCCAGACCCAACTATTTCTCTGTAGTTGCGTGTTCTGATCTTGTTGTTTTCTATCGTACTGAGTACTATCTTCTCTAAGATTTGCTCGAGATTTATTCTCCGATAGGCAAGATAAAAAGTAGTCATAAACATCTTCGTCTCATCATTTGTGATTCCACAATATCTTGTTTCGCTACCATATGATTAAGATTATTGTGAGGTGATTGATATCTCTAGGTTGTTCTTCGGGAATATAAGTCCGGTATATCAATTGGTTCCTGTTCACCTTTATCTATCAAAAGACGGAACAAAACTCATAGGTATATCTGTGGGAGACAGATTTATCTATTCAATAGACTTTTCTGTGTGAGACAAATTGGTTTATCAAGTCTTCGACTTTG
The DNA here is from genome assembly GCA_023531105.1 of Papaver atlanticum. Classification (NCBI taxonomy): domain Eukaryota; kingdom Viridiplantae; phylum Streptophyta; class Magnoliopsida; order Ranunculales; family Papaveraceae; genus Papaver; species Papaver atlanticum. Next base: position 5,234,736 of record JAJJMB010012081.1, read on the forward strand.
GGTCGTAGCAACTCTTAGTTGTGGATCAGATCAGCTAAGGGAATCAAGTGCGCATAATCCGGCGTGGTTCTAGAGGCGTAAGGAATGCGACTGTACCTTGATCAGTATGAGGTTGGTTAGGGATCAACTACATTCAAGACCGAAGTTAACTTGGAGTAGGCTAGTGTTTGTAGCGGCTTAATACAGTGTGGTGTTCAAATCTGGACTAGGTCCCGGGGTTTTTCTGCATTTGCGGTTTCCCCATTTGCAAAATTTCTGGTGTTTGTGTTATTTCCTTTCCGCATTATATTTTCTATTTAATTGAAATATCACAGGTTGTGCGTAAGTTCAATCAATTGTGAATCCAACCTTTGGTTGTTGATTAAATTGATTGACACGTGGATATTGGTTTTTGATACCGTCAAAATTATTTCTTATATTCAATCGGGCTCGTAAATTTCTATTTGTTTGATTGCAGATTGAATTGAAAAATATAGATATAACTCTTGGATATATTTTTCTTAAGATTGAGTTTGTCTGTCTAGTTGATTCTCTTGAAAGTATATTTGAGTTAGTCCATACAAATTGCTAAGCGAAATATTAAGTGTGGTTGTTAGACCCCCGCTTTTTCACTAAGTAAGAGGAAGATGTTCAGCACATTCATGCCACGATTATAATTCATGGGTCAAGAATTAAATTCAAACATTAAGTATACTAAAACGGTTCCCTGCTATACCAGTTATACTTAGAACAGAAATATGAATTCAGCTGGAACCAGGAATTCCAGTGCAAGTAGAATTCGTGGGGGTAGGGTGGATCGGTTTATAAACCTAAAACATGTGTAAAATATTTCTATTTTCAGTTTTGTTCCAAAAGGAAAGCTGTCAAAGCAAAAGAAAAAGGAATTAGAGCTAAAAGAGGAAATTAAAGGAATTTGGCTCAATTAAGGAACCCTAGGCTTTCCCTTCTTCCAAAATCTCTCTGAACGTGGCCAAGCCTCTCACCTGCGTATTAATTCTCTCTTAGGACAGTGGGACGTCACTTATTCTCTCGGAATTTTTTCGTAGGCACCATAGTCGAAGATAATTAGGGTTTTGACGAAAATAACTCTAATTTCAAGAATTTGACAAAGAAAGGGATTTGTTCTAAAAGGAAGGGATACGAGCCTCTCCCCATTTACTTGGACGGTCCTATACACCTCTCTCAACCCTTTTTATCTCACCACTCTTCAACAAAAACAAGCTCATAAGGGATTTTGACCAAAATACCCTTATTTCACAATTTTAAGTATTTTTAAAGAAGAAGGCCCTAATACAGCCAGAGATCGACCAAGCCCTCATATACTCATTACCAAGGCCTAATACACATGAATGTTAAATTCTCTAAGTGTTTGAAGAAGAATGAGATTGAAACGGACTCCAAAAAAGCAAAATTTCAAAGAAAATAAAGGGAATTTAGCTCAAATAGAAAGTTCGAGTTCATAATTTTCAAAAAACAAGAATGTGCCTCTCTCCTTCTCTCAAGCCGTGACCATGCCTAAGGAATCTCACGGAGTCCCTCATGTAAAAAAAAATAATCATGCTCATATTGGTTTTTGACGAAAATACCCTTGCTTAAAAAAAAGGTATTTTCTTTCGAAAAAGGGTGTCTGATTAGTATAAGGGATTAAAAGAGCTCTTGTCATACAAGGTACTAACCCGTCAAGACATATGCACGCCTACCAAGCCTCATCAAGTCTCTCCAGAGTATCTGAAGGAGTCAAACACAAACAAAAGAAGAATTAGGGTTTTGGTGTAATACAAGACGAACTCAGAATTCGTATGAGATAAGGACTCCACAATTCAGAAAGGAGTATCTCTCTTCTCTTATAGCTCTTCACCAATATCAAGGTCATACAGAAGTCGTCCGAATTCGTCTCTTCCCAAAATACTCGCTTGAACAAACTCGAAAGCTCAAGGATGCACAAAAAGAGGAAATTAGGGTTTTGGACAAATAAACCCTAATTTCAAACCATATTCGACCAATATGTAAATTTCATATTTGTAAGGCTCCATTCTCATTCTAATGATGCCTCCCAACGCAAACGCCCGGAAGGATTCCAAGTCCATAGTCGATTTCAAGTTCAGAGTCAAAACAAATGAAGACTAAGCATCCATTCAGGGACTCTACAAGTCTAAAAAAACGATTGGATTGTAACTCCGCATTGTCACCATCTATATACTCATCATAGAACAATCAAGGTTCTACTCTGAGTGGGGGACTTAATGTAGATGGTGAAATTTGGATAAGAGGCAAAAATGTTATTTCAAGGCCATAAGACAAAAACTCAGCTCTCACGGGAGAGATTAAGCCCTTGGCCCTCAAGGAACCCCTAGCCCAGATTTCTAGTATACGTCCCCTCGAGACATTGTTGGTCGTGATGCCGTGATTTCTAGCACACATCCCCGCGAGATACTGCTAATCACATAGGTTCTATAGAGTGTAAAACGTCTCTGGAAGACTTATGAACCAAAACAACCACAATTCCAGCATGTCTTTGCAAGACGCAGCTGATTGTGATGCCATGATTCCGAGTATACATCCTCGACGAGATACTGCTGGTCATGTAGGCTTTGTAGATACGTAAAAACGTCCCTGGCGGACTTATGACCAAGAACGGAGACATGCATGTCTCCTGTAAGGACGACTCGTCCTATTTGAGATCAAGGACTGATTCCTATCACATCATCGGGAGATACACTGGTCATGTCTGCTCTAGGCTCTGACTCGGCTTACCGAGGCTTCATAATGATTCCTAAGACATCCCTGTGAGATACGTGATTCTTCCTCTGGGCCCTTTCGACAGAATCCTAAAACATCCTTCCGAGATATGCTGGTCATGTCGGCTCCAATAAATACAGACACAATTTATTCCTAGCACATCTCTGCAAGATTACGCTGATCAAACAACAAATGAGCCGAAGTCTCGCAGAGACAATATTAGGTGTACAAGCCTTCTTTTCTCTCCCAAAACATGTCCCAGCTGACTTCAGAAAGCTTCCATTGTATTGGCCAAGTCTTGAACAGACTTTATTCCGTTAGCCAAATTTCTGACGGTCTCAAACCCGCCAGCCAAATTTCTGACGGTTTCAAACTCATCAGCCAAATTTCCGACGGTTTCAAACCCGTCAGCTAAATCTTTGACTGCCTCAAATCCGTCAGTTAAATCTCTGACGGCCTCAAACCCGTTGGCCAAATCTCTGGTGACCTCATCCGAACTGAGCCATCTCGTCTGAAGAGTTTTATAAACGCATGAAACTCAGGCACACGCCTTACCTAAGGCTCAAGACTATTTCTCAAGCATCTTATACACACTCACGGCTAGTAAATTGAGTCTGAACTATACATGTCTATCCAAAAACATGGATAAGCTCTCTTGAGATCCACATGCTCAACAAAGGGACCCACAAGCAATAATACGGCCTCCACATGACATACGTGACCGACCATGGAGAGAGGGAGCTTAGCCTCTGCTCTTCTCACACTCTACACATGATTTTCTGAGGCATTCCATGCCTTTTCACGTGACTCATCCTAGTCATTCTCACAAATCAGAGAATATCTCTCTATCTTGGCCAACTCGGCTATAAAGAATATTTATCTCTCTCTCAACACATCATCACAAAGGCTGACTCAGCTTCACACAAAATGGGGGATATCAATTAGGATTTTGGTCTGGCGGTCTACGACACGTGTGAGAAATACCCGGCTTATTTTTCACCGCAGAAGAGAGTAAAGGCGATGGAATAATGAGATAAACTCAACCTAGTTTATCTCTATCTATTCCTAAAGGGACGGGATAATTGCTTCGCACGGCACGGAAAACAATCCTTATCTTCACCGACCTGAGATTAGAGAATTCAACTATAAATAGGTCATCTATTTCTCTAAGTTGTCATCATATTTCTCATAAACTCTTAGAGTAATTCTTCTTCAAACCCTAGAATTCTTTGATCTCTTTCTTCATCTGCTTCCCTCCCTAAGACCGGCCCTAAAACTCTTCCCTGTGACGAAGCAGCCTTTGAATGGCCACTGTGTGTGGTTTAGGCAGAGACTGTCCGTGCTCAACCTCCCGTAACTCACTTTCAAAAACCCTAGAATACCACTTCTAGCCTCTCCCAGATTTTAGGTAACTACAATCAAACGCAAATATGTTATATGACCACCAAGGAAAAATTAATCACCATATGGATTATGGACACCGTGACCCGGGAAACATCATCTAACGTATTGTTATTTATTTATTTTCAAATTGGTAATATATTAAGAAGACTAACTTAGGGAGTTAGTAACCATGATTACGGAAGAAGTAGAGCCATCTAATGTGGAAGTACCGAGGTTTTTCCTGGCATTAGGTTTATCTACTTCAAGAGCATTGTTAATACTAAAAGGGGGAATAAGATCCCAATTTAAATTACAACTAAAATGTTTAGCTTCCTTAGCTAAAAGGTCTGCTACTTTTTTTTGTCGATTTCGAAATGAAAGAAAAACTTAGAAAATTTGGGCAGTCACTGATTTTCTGTATAACTTCTTCAATAATTGCTTGATTTTGCTAAAAGATGGGCGAATAAGTTCCATTGAGATAGTCAAAAAAGTTTTTGGAATCTTCTTATATGCTGAAATTTGTGGGATTTAGTTCTTTTACCCATTGAGCTGCCTGTAGAATCCCTACTGCTTCTGCTTCTTCCGGTGTTGCTGCTCTGGATGGTCCAGCCTTTCCTTGCTCAACTTCACATGTTTCTCTTCATGTTGATTTGGAGAATGAGCTAGTGAGAACAATATCGAGAGAAATGATTCAGTTTCTTTGAGCTGCTCTTTGATACTAGACTCATACTAATTGATTTGGATAAAGTTTGCTTTTCCAGTTGGAATTGTAATGCAATTGCTGGATGATGACGAGGATGCAAAAACCGGAACGGATGTGCGAGATGTAGGTTCAGAGCCATTTGGGTTGGAAAGGGGATCAGAGATTGGGAGTTTAAATCCGGGTTTTGGAGTTTGAATTTGAGAATTAAAGCTTTTGATCAGAGATGAATAAGAACACCAGAGAAAGAAGATTCAAAAAAGTCCCTAGCATTTTTGTAGGATGAGAACGATAAACATCTCCCTTGAATAGGTGAAGAACCGGTTCTAGCCAAAACTGGGTAAGGTATATCCCGGAACAAACCTCGAAATGAGTTTAAATCGGTAGAACGGTAGATCATTGACTCGGTTCGAAATGGGATTTGAAGACTGTATCATCCAACGCATCATATTGTCCATATAATGTCCACATTCTGGTGGCCACAAGGCATTTAAAAAAGAAAAAGAAAAAAATTCTTTAGAATCCATCGGGCAACCAAACATAGCAAAAGAATATGATGTGACGGCAGTGAAAAAGCCCATACAATGAACTTTTACCATAACCTAACAAACGGTGAAAAATGATAAGGTAAACTCCACCTCCTTAATCAAACCAATCTCCACCACTCTATCCAAAATTACAGCCGACTTTAAATTTTATACATTTTCGCAAGGGGTAGCCCACGTCAGCTATAGGATACCCCCATTACTTATTACAGCGCCCAATTTTCCGTAAAGTATAAACATGGCTTAAGAGATAGCTTAGCTTACGAGCATTTCTCTCTCTCTCTCTGAACGAACCCTAAACGAGAAGAAGAAGAAGATAAAGGAGAAGGAGATTTCACTCTTTCTCTTACCGACTTAATTTATTTGGAGAAGAAGGACTTTATTTATTTATTTATTGATTGATCTTCTTCATCATCGTCGAAGGAGGTTGATTTTGGTATTATTCCGATCATTTTTTTGAATTTTAGATCTTACCAAATTTCTAGGTCTGTTGATTCTTATTTTTGTTTCAGTAATCATCATCGCTTGTTTGTTGTGTGTGTTATGGGGTTATTTGAAAGTGTTTTTTTGTATTAGGGTTTTGATTTGAGGTTATGGTGGTGGTTGTGTGGTTGGATTTGTTTGTATTTTTTAGATGTTAGGAAGGGAAATTGATTTGGTTTTGTGGGTATTGAGTTTTTTTTTTTTTTAGTTTTATGAATTGATGTGAGGGGTGATTTTATTCTTCTATATCCGATTGATGTAAGTGAGATATATGTAGATAGTGGTGTGGTGAATTTGTAGGTTTATTGTCATGATGATGATTAGTGGATTGAGATTGGGAGACCCATTTGTGATTCTCAGTTTTCGGTTTAAGTGTGTTAATATTGTCATGATGATTACTGGATTGAGATTGGGAGACCCATTTGTGATACTTAGTTTTCGGTTTAAGTGTGTTAATGTTGTAAGTAATGATTGATTGATTGGGAAGACTAATTCTATGGGTCTTTTCGCAGAGAGTTATTTCAGTAAGAGAAAGTAGGGGAGTGGACAATGGGGTATGAGAGATTCATTTTCAGCCTTGTGAATGTTGGGAGTAGTATAGTGGCTTCGTGGGTCTATTCTGGTGATGAGATTGGGAAGACTAATTTGTGATACTCTCTTGTTCAGTTTAAGTGTGTTAATGCGTAGAAGGTTATATATTAGTAATGGGTGATTGATTGATTGAGTACATTCTGTGGGTCTTGTGCAGAAGGTTACCTTAGTAAGAGAAGTAGAGGAAGGGATTAGTACCTATGAGTTCTTGGGCGTGGCAGAAAAATTAATATTGTGGAGAATTATGAAATGGGGCCAAAAGCTGTCGTATTTGCTTCTTATTTTTCGTGATGTGTGGTGAGGAAGGATCACCGAGTGAATGAACTTCTTAAGATGCTTGATTATTTTGCATGCAAGTATGTAGCTAGTGTTGGTAGTATGTTCGCGGTTTATCTTCAGTTGATAGTATTTCTTTTGAGATTCTGATTGTTGGCTATATTTGTGATTTAGTTAGGAGTAGTTTTACTGGATCTCTTCTTGTAAGTGAGCCTCATTGCACTTTAGTTCTAATCAGGATCTTTCGTTCTTTATTCTTACCAGTTTATATTTCAGTATTCCGAGTGTAGTGTAGTTTCTGATAATTGAATATCTAATTTACATTGCTTCTTCACCGTTCATGACGTCTTAGGCCTTCAGCACAAATTGTATTTGAAGACATCAGGTTGGCTTAAACATCTTACAATGCCTAAGGATAGGAAAGATCACTCGCTGCCAACGGCATCTCCTTACTGCAGTTCTGGCCGTACCTTGCGGTCTTCATCCAAAAGACCTTTAGATCGTGTGGAGGATATAAAGGAATGGGAAGAAGCTAGGTGCCCTGTGTGCATGGAGCACCCTCATAATGCTGTTCTACTTTTATGTTCCTCCCACGAGAAGGGGTGTCGTCCTTACATGTGTGATACAAGCTACCGGCATTCAAACTGTCTCGACCAGTTCCGGAAGGCATCTGATGAAGCACCAACAACTTCTCCTGCAGAAGTTCCACAGTCTAGCTCTACAAATATGGTTATTTCAGAAGCAATTATTGAGGATCCACAGGAAGAATCGAGCAGTGAAGGGACTCCACCTCCACCCACTTTAGCTTGTGAGAGGAAGATACCCTTAAAGCTTTCATGCCCCCTCTGTCGAGGCCAGGTCAATGGGTGGGTAATTGTGGAACGTGCTCGTCACTTCATGAATGCTAAGGCAAGGAGTTGTGCTTGCGAGACATGTGAGTTCAATGGGAATTATGTGGATCTCAGGAAGCATGCAAGGCTCAAGCATCCCTTTGTGCGTCCAACGGCAGCAGATCCACAGAGGCAGCATGATTGGAGAATGTTAGAGAGAGAAAGGGATCTTGGAGATGTGCTAAGTACAATTCAGTCTGCGTTTGGAGAGGATAGAGGTGATGATAGTATTATGATTCCTGCCAATGGTGGATTGCTTAGTGTCCTTATCTTTTTTAGGGTTTCGTCGCATGGCTCTCTACCGATGTCGGGAGGCAGCACCACCACTGCTGCTACTACCAATGGCGGTATTTCCAGATCCAGAGGGCAGACTAGGAGCCGAAGGAGAACGTCATCAATATTACCTCTTTGGGGGGAGAACTATGAGGCAGAAAGTAGGTCCAATACTGAAAGTAGGTCCAATACTGAAAGTAGGTCCAATACTGAAAGTAGGTCCAATGCAAGAGATGGGGAAAGTGGTTCGGCAGATGGCACACCACCACCAGGTTCATGGCGGTTACTAGAACGAAACCGGTATACAGCATCAGATGATGAGTCCTGACAAAGACCTTTAGATGCTTATGTCCCGTCGTTGCTGGTTCGGGTCAGATCTTCTGATTTCAGTGGTAAGCATCATACTTTATATTCCCATTCTTAGCATGGATCAAGATGTATATTCTCTTGATATACTATTAATTCAGTTTGTTTTCATAGCACCGTACCATATAGAACTGATTGAATTCACATGATTCTGCATACCCTAGTTGTAGAATATGAAATAATTAGGTTAAATAGAAGTAGATGTTGTGTTGTTGTTGAATACCTTCCTGGTGGTGCGCTCAAATCTTACTCATAAAGAACGCAGAAAGAAGCTGGCTTTTAAAGTTGTCCAACTGGCTCTAGATCTTGCATGAGGGTTGAGTTGATGTCGGTTGAGAAATAACCCTAGTAACCAACCTCTTGCTGGGGCAATGGATATATATATATATATATATTACCAGCCATAATTTATTTTTAAAGAGTTTTCGAATATTCTTCTTACATTTCCATTAGTAAAGTAAGCTAGTTACAAAAAAGAAAAAAAAGACCTTCTACCCATTGACAAATAAAGATAGTGCTATGTAGTTCTTTCTTTCTTCTAAATTATGTCGTGTATTATGTTGTTATGCTGCTCTTATTGGTGATACCTAATTCAGAAATAGGATGTATGAGTTGTTCTGCTTCGATACATATATCCCTGCACTCGAATCAGAATTTACTCACGGTGAATCATTCCTGTTTCATATGCACATATTGCTATGTATACGGTGGTTCTAACTTGTAGAATTTGCTAATGCTAGGGTTAAGAATGTTTTCAGCATAAGGTAACTATATAATCATGTTTAAATCTAATGAATGATGATTATGAAGCTAAAATTCCACCATATACTTTTGTTTGCTCATTGCTTTACTTCAAACAATACAAGAATAGTTCTATTCTGAAAACTTTCTTGTTATGTTGTTTCCAGGTGATACTGAAGGGGGAAATAGTCGCAAGTTTTCTCGCTTGTTCGTCCTAATTTGTTCAGCTGAGTGTCAGGCAGTTCGGCTTGCAGTCAAACAATGGTAGTAGTATATGTATAGCAGTTATTTCTTTTCCATATATGTAAAACCCAGCAAAGCAAGTAAACAATTGAAATGCCTGTAGTTTGAACCTCCATTTCTTAAATTGATTTTTATTTTCTTGGGTTATTTTGGCTGTCTCTTTTTAGATTTGAGCTTGGATGAGCTCTATTACCCTTATATTAATACGTGTTGACTGAAGCTTTATGATACCACTCTGTTGCGCCTTATTTTAGGAAGATTCATTATTAATGCAGTGATGCCCACTCCAGTTTACATTGAGCATATAATAATAGCAATATGATAATAGTTTACATTGAGCATTTATATAATAGTAGTAGCATTTAATGCAGTGATGCCCACTCTAGAATGCTTGATTTTTTGTTGTAATTTCGAAGATATATGTTGAAGATTCTTTATTCTTGTTTCCTTGGCGATTTGATCCGCTGCCGCATTGTATTTTCTCATTGTTAACTTTACCTGAGCTTGAGGAAGATTTTTTAAGATTTTCTTGGCTTCTTGAACTGTGTTTTCAGCTGTCCACGAAGGGTTTGTGTTTTCCTTGCTGATCAAAAAGAGGGAAATAGTGTAGGGGGCATAAGGATCTGCTGTTGTTTCTGGGGGCTGTATATCTCCTCTCTAAAATAGTAGACCTTAAAGACTTAAGGGAAATGTATAAAACAGTCCCACTATTAAGACTCGATTTGCAAAAGGGTAATACTGCTACAAACCATTAACAAAACAGTCCTACTTCCGTTAAATGCAGAGTTATGTCACTGGGTCCCACCAATCCAGATTTAAATGCAATCGTAAAGTTACGAGTTTGTCCTTAACCTAACCATAGTAGATCTAACACCGCACACGATTGATACATCTCGAGATGATACGGACGGACAGGAACTGAAGTAGCAGGACTCGAATCTATAACAGTTTAGGGTTAGGGGAAATCGATTTCATTTCCGTCTCAGCCATCTCTCTCTCTAAAATCTCCGGAGAAATGGCGATTCACTCAAAAACTTGAGATTTCATGTGGTTTTCATCGCAAACAGATCCTGAATAGATTATGATGGTAGTGTGTATGGTTTTTATCCATCTTTAGCCCTGATTCGTGAAGATTTTCAAGCAAAGAAGGTAACTGGTTGTAGGACGGCGGTGGTTTTCTTACAAGATTTCGTGACTATGTACGCGAACATCATGAGGTAATCACAACCATATTCTGTCAATTTTAGTCTAGATTTTAGTAACCCTAATTTATCGATATATATATTTTTTTAATAAACCCTAATTTCTGAAAATCGGGTATTTTACAAACCATTTTAGTAAACCCTAATTGTGAAAATTGGGTAAGTTATCTGTTACTAGTTTATGGTGTATTGAATTTGATTATGTGTATGTGTAGGAAATATGTGAAGAACCCAACTAGAAGCTTTAGGGTTGAAGAATGTGATACAAATAAGGTTAGGTTTTTTGATAATATAAGTGTGAATTCTGGTGGATTGAATGGTTTTAGTGATGTTGTTCATGCGGCGTATCAGTTACCACCTATTAAGAAGGTTAATCTGACTTGGTTCAGTGACACATACCCTTTCTATATTGGTAACAATGAAGAATTCTTTGAGATGTGGGATAAAGGAGTGGTTGAAGATGACGGGTATATTCATCTTTACATGAATGTTACCAACAGGAAAGTTCCTCTTAGTGATGAATGCCCTTTATCTTCTTGTGTGTCAGTTTCAAAGAGTTTTTTTTCAACACCTGAGAAGGTGCAGAGTACATCAAGGATACACATTGAAAGAGGTGCGGCACCAGTCAGTATTGACCCTTCTTTTTTTTAACACCTAAGAAGAGGATTATATATAGTAAATCACCTGAGCTACTAAGAAGAAGTCCTAGGCTGGTGCAGAAGTAAATTGCTGCAGTCACTGGTAGTTTGGGTAGTGTGAATGGTAAGAAGTTATTTTTTAATGTGGATGATGATGAGGTTGTGGATGAAGAAATATCAGTTGAATCAAGACAGGCTGAGTTGGAGTATGAAAACATACAACTCACAAATATTGAAGAAGATATGTGTCATCCCATTGATGACTGTAGAAGTCCAGTTGCTGATGATGCAGAAATGGGTATTGAAGTGTATACTGAATTTGTGAACAATTACTTTGGGGGATTAGACTCTTTTGAATTCTTACATCCACAACTATATAAGAAAAAGGGAAATGCAGGTATGATTTCTATATCTCTGTTTTGATTAAATACATTTTAACTTGTTTGTCTGTATTTTATGTTGTAGATGAAGCCCACAATGACAACAATTGTGGTGTTGTTGAGGAGTGTGGCCCAAAAGGAAAAGCAATAGCTGTTGTACCATCTGATACTGACAGTGGTGATAGTTCTAGTAGCTATGATTCTGAAGATGAAGAAGGTACATTATCAGTCCAAGGAGTTGCAGAGGATGATGGTCAGAAAACAATTTGGGTCAATCAGTATGAGAAAGTTTGGGGGCCACATGTAGAAGCTGCTGAAAGAACATGTGCTTTTGATGATGACACTGGAGATGCTGAGGAATTTGTGGATGTTGATACAATGTTTGTGGGGATGGAGTTTATGGATAGGAAAGACTTTAAGAATCACTTAAGGGCATATACAGTGAAGAACAAGTTTCAGTACAAGTTGAAGCCCAATGACAAAGAAAGGATCAAGGTTAATTGCAAGTATAACAAGTCTCAGAGCAGAGAATAGGGTTGTCCCATTGGCTATAATGGTTACTAGGAATGAAATTGGTGAGAATTGGCACTTGTTTATGAAAGCATTGAAGCCATATATTATCAACCACCCTAGAGGAAAGCTGACTTTTATCTCAGATAGACAAAAAGGGCTGTTAGAAACCATTACTGAATTATTTCCAGATCATAACCAAAGATATTGTTTCAGGTAAATTTTAGTTTGTAAATTTGAGTTTGAATTTTACTGAGAAGAAGTTGTCCTTACTTTTGTTATGTATTCACCTGCAGACATATGTATGCAAATTTCAAAAAATACTATAAAGGTACAAAGCTACATCAACTGGTATGCAATGCTGCACTATGTTATAAGGAAAGACATTGGAAGGTTAGTATTACTCTTTATTTTTATGTTATTTGAGAATTGTTTTGGTTATGTAATCATGTTACCCTTATTTTTATGACTAGGTCCATATGGATGAGCTTGTGAAGTTGTCTTCAGCAGCAGCATAATACATGATGAGGGAAAAACCAAAGCAATGGTCTAGGGCCTTCTATGACCAATCTATTTGTTCTGAGCACACCAACAGCAACTTAAGTGAGTCCTTCAACAACATGATTGGCCCAATGAGAGACAAGCCCATTTGTACCCTTGGAATGATGTATGGTCAACTCATTATAGGTATGTTTTACAAAAGAAGAGCTGAGGCTGATAAGTTGGAACTTGGAACCTTGGTGCCAGAAGTTATGAAGTTGATAAGGAAGATGGAGAAATGCACAGCTCGCCTGAGACCAAATGGAGTAGTTTATGGCAGGTTATATGAGGTGAAGAACATTGAAACTAATGCTCTGTTTCAAGTTGATATTGTTGACAAGACTTGTAGTTGCATTCAATGGCAACTTAGAGGAATACCTTGCATACATGCTGTATGTGTATTCATGGATATGAGAATCAATTGGGCTGAGTGAGTTTTTTTTTTTTTTTTTTTAATTTTTCATTTATAATGTGGTTGAATTCAAGTTGAACCAAGTCATTATTAATATTCTTATCTTTTTGGTGGTAGTTATTGCAAGAAGTGCTATCTGGTTGATGCTTTGAGAGCAACTTATGCTCTTGAGATGGGTTTATTACTAGGCAGAGAAGACTGGGATGAGGTAAGCACCAACTTTACCCTTATTTACTCTCTTTTTTGTCCTCGCCTTTGTCCTTTTATGTAATTTACACTGTTATGGATTCTTTCACTTTATGAAAAATATTTCTTTAATAATTAGGGTTTGCTTCCACTACTTATTGTCCTCTTTCATTTCAGGCCACTATTTTGTTTCCACGTCACCGATCTTCCACGTCACCGATCTTCCACGTCACCGATCTTCCACGTCACCGATCTTCCACGTCACCGATCTTCCACGTCACCGAGTTGCCAACCACGTCATCGACAGGTTAACTCCAGTTAAATAGGTTGAGTTAGGTTTGAGGGCATTTTGGGGACATTTAACACCGTTTTTTTGAAAAATTGTTATGTCGCCCACAGTATGACTCTTTTGTAGACGATTAGCAAAAGTATGATCAATTTGTAACTGAATTAGAAAAAGTATGACGAATTTGTAATTGGCCCAAGACTTAACTCTTACGGTGCTTCAAGGCAAGCAAAAAGTGTGGCATTCTCCCTTCTGTATAGGTTCACCGTTCACAGGCTGCTGCATAGAGCCAACCTCTTAATCACGTCAAATTGTAACCTAATCTCTTCTATTAATGAAATGCAAAAAAAAGGAAAAGAAAAAAAAAAAGGAAAAGAAAAAAAAAATTTGTTGCCCACTGCTGGAGATCTTGAACGCTTTGTGCTTCAAACCTTCACACCCATTTGAAGGAAAAGCTTAAGTCTCATTAAGAGTTCGTCTAAAGAAAAACTAAGTTCAATTTTGTGCACTCTCTCAAGTATTACAACCTCACCGTTTAATACTCTCTCCGTTTCTGCAAAAGAGGGTATAATTTTACGAGTAAGCTAAGAGATACGGAACACACAGAACCATCAAGAGCTTGGGTTAGGGACACAAAAAGGAAGAGCCGTTATTATTTTCCCTTATTAGTTATTAAGAAACAGCTAGCAAATTCCATGCGCCTTACACACCACAGCACATTTGCAGGCCTGTATTATAATAAGATCCTCATTGCTTAAAAAAAAAACAAACAACATCCGCATTCCTCAACCAACGGAACCATACAAACAAACCACACAAACCTTAAAAAAGACAACAGCAAAACTCCTCCTAAATAATTACTTTCCATTTTATTTATTTTTCTTTTCACATTATTTTCTCTTTTGATTAAGAAGAATCAACCTTGTTTCTACCGACCCATCAAGATAAATTCTCAGACACCATCAAAACCACCAAAAACCTTTCCTTGTTCTCCATGTTTAAGCCATGATCAAAACCACCAGCATCTCCACCACCACCACTACAAAGCCATTCATATTAAGAATCTTCATTTTCTCTGTTGTTCTTTCTATAACCATTCTTTCTTTCCTCCTCTTCCTCCAATCTCCTCATCATCTTCTTCCATATAAGAAAACTATCACCCCTAAAACCACGTCCACCACCACCACAACCACATATTTCTCCTCTAGAAAATCATTTTCTCAGGCCACCACAACGCCACCTACCACCTCCACCACCAACGAATACAACAAGCAGAACAACGGGGACATCATCGACACCACCACCGCCGCCACCACCAACGTCAACAAAAATGGCGCAGCTAACGACGTGGAAGGCCTCCGAATACGACCAGGGTACGAATCCTACGAAAAATACGTCCAACGACAACTCGATAAAACCTTAAACCCAAAACTAAGAAAGGTTTGGATAACAAGAGATTGGGATCGCAAAGTCAATGTTTTCTCAAAATTCTTCTCAGACTTGATAGGAGAAAAGCTTCTTGCAAACGATTCAAAAGCTTTATGTATCGGTGCCCGAGTTGGGCAAGAAGTTGCTGCATTAAAACGAGTTGGTGTTCCTAACTCGGTGGGTATTGATTTAGTGCCTTATCCGCCATTAGTAATGAAAGGAGATTTTCATGATCAACCTTTCGATAATAGTACGTTCGATTTCGAATTCTCGAACGTGTTTGATCATGCATTGTATCCATCTAAATTTGTCAGAGAAATTGAACGTACGTTAAATCCCGGCGGTATTTGTGTTTTGCACGTCGCGTTATCGCGGCGGGCTGATAAATATTCTGCAAATGATCTGTTTAGTGTGGCTCCTTTGATGAAATTGTTTGAAGAATCTGAAGTTGTACGGGTGAAAAATGTTGATGGGTTTGGTTTGGATACTGAGGTTGTTTTCAGGAAAAAGATTAAGAGCCACTGGCCTTGATTTTGTGTGCGTTAAGTTTGTTCTTCACTTTTTTTTTTTTTTTTTTTTTATGCCTGATTACAAGATACAAGCGCATAGCCGATGCCGTTTTCTGACGGAGAAAGCAATTTTAATGGGCAAAAGCGAGCAGTCGAGCAGTGCTCTAACACGTCGAATGACAAAAGAAAGGGACTATTTTGTTTATCCCAGGAGGATCTGCCATCAATGAGCAGCCGAGAAAATACGCGTGCATTTCTTAATATGCCAGCTTCCATATTTTTGTTTTCCATTGTTGTTATTTTCTTGCAAGTTTTTGTATTTTGATTTTGATTTGGTGACCATATTCCAATTAATAGACACAGTGATACATAAAGAAACATGTGGTGGTATACAAGGAACTCGATAGTCGAGAATGGAAGACAATTCGATAACACAATTCTTACTAATTTTGTAAAGATTTTTGCGAAATTTTGAGTTAACAGGGGTAGTCAAACAAGATTTCTGTGGACTTTCATAGATTTTTAATTTGAGTAACTCGCGTAGATTCTCTGAAAATTTAGAGATTTCTAGTGATTCTCTGAGAGTATTTTAGAGCGTTTTTGTGACTTATAGAGACAAAACATGAGACTTGTAGAGACAAAAAAAAATGAGACTTGTAGAAAGTTTATGTGATTTTTAGAGACAAAAAATTGTTTAATATCCCCTGACTAATTCCAAACATCTACCAATTTTTTATTATTATTCACGTTATAATAATTATAAAGTACCATGAATACCTAATGAAATATGTGTCTGCTGTCAAGATAAATCTCATTGTTTCCCTATGCCTAAATTTTCGTTCTCTTTATTCCACCCGTCTCACATTTTATTTGCTATGCTATCTCGCCACTGATTTTTATGCGGAGTTTTAATACGGCGCAAGTGTCACATAAGTGTATTGTTGTAAAAGGAGAAACAAAAATGGTTCACTCCCAAAACCAAAAAATCTCCAAAAATTTCCAAGTCTCCCAAAATATCACCTCTTGAGGAGAGATTTCCCCCATGCCTATTTTCAAGAAAAAGTCTCTCCAAATCTCTGAAAACAACAAATCAATGATTTTCAATTCTCATTCGAATAACAGGAGTGTTGGAGTGACTCTTATGAAATCCCAATCCAATAATATGGAGTTTCGGAGAATTTAAATGACTTAAAAAAGGTCTCTAACCAATAACAAGAGACATTAAAAGGAACGCGCGATTGGGGGATACTTGAACTAATTTGGGGATATAAATTACTTCCCCCAACCAATAGTGTCTATTAAGGGGTGTTTTTGGGGGGCAAAAATACTAAAATACCCTTCCCTCAAAATAAAAATAAAGAAACTTAAAATCAAAAAACAAAATCATATCCCCCATTTCCATCTTCACCTCTTATTAATCTCATTTAGGGTTAGGGCTTTGAAACCTAAATATTCCCTAACCCCTTTCAAATTCTAAATTTTTCCCACACCCTTTAAAATTCTCTTCTCCTTCTCTGCCGGCTCCTCACTTCGAAAACGATTTTTTTTTTACATTCGGAAGTGATGAAGACCATGCCGGTAGTGATGAAGACCATGCCGGAAGTGAAGAAGACCATTCCGGAAGTGATGAAGACCATGCCGGAAGTGATGAAGACCATGCCGGAAGTGATGAAGACATGCAAGAAGTGATGAAGACTGGTATAGATGAAGACCATGCTGGTAGTGATGAAGACCATGCCGGAATTGATGAAGACCATGCCGTAAAATGGTGCCGGCATGCTTGGTAACTAACATTCAATGCCGTAACTAAATGCCGGCATGCTCGATAGAAATCTATCAATACCGGTAGTCAAGTGAAAAAAAAGTTCAATTTTCTGGATACTTTACATCAAGTGCCGGCAAAGAAATTTAAGCCACATGCTCGAGAATTAACTGACTGTGCCGGCAATGGACTGATTAAAACCAGAAAAAATTTAAAATGGAATGGGTTTTGAATTTCAAAACCAGAAAAAGCTACGCCCCCCCGGGCCCCCCCGGATAGTGGCAAACATTTATGAAAATTTCCAACAAATGCCGGCATGGTTTTTTCGGTTAAATACAATGCCGGCTTGCCTTTCAAAATGGGGGATAATGTTGGACGGCATGGACGTAGTATGAATATAATGCCGAGAATGCTGCTGCCGGTATTGTATTCATACTACGTCCATGCCGGCACCGAGCTATTTCAGCTGCAACAATGGTGGATTTAAAGAAAAAAAAATCAAATTTTCAACACATTGGCACCTTTACCTGAGTATTGGGAGTTCTTGTACAATCATCCTCCATTTTTGCCAAAAAAAAGTTCCCTCTCAATTTTTTTCCCTCCTTCTACTCTCACCTCACTCACCCAAATACAAATAAAAATACACATTAATCATTTATCAAATAATCTTATGAATTTACTAATTATAATTAAGCACTAAGCATGATTAGTGAAGGGTAGATTAGGTATTAGGTAAAATACTTAGATAAGGGGTGACCCTGATTTGATATTTAAATCCAGTTTTTGTCCTTTTCCTCTATCCCCCAATTAGTTTTAGTATCCCCCAATCGCGCGTTCATTAAAAGACTCTCCAAGAGTCTCTATGGACTAAGAGTAGATTTGCGAACTCCCTAGGAGTCATTCAAAATCTCATTTAACTACTTCCTTGTAAATTTTGGTTGTTCGTACAGTACAACAGATTGATTGATTTTTGATGGGTGTGGAATGTTTCTGTGTCCAAAATTGGTTTTATTAAAGTTTCTTTAAGGTAACCGTCCCTCTATTCATATGAATTTTTAATCTTTTGAATAAGGATTTCAATCTTATCTAAAACTACCGGTAATATTTGGGGTTGATATGTTTCTTCATAAACTTGCATCCAGTAGTAAATGTAATGTGTACAATCGCTAATGGGGAAAAGTTGTTAAATTGTTTTTCATTTTTACCAATTAAGTCGTATGTTGGATCATGAATCCAATATTCATGATAAATCTGATAATACAAATACACATATTGGAGTTGTAGATTAATAAGTTTAAATATATAATATCAGTATTTTGGATACGAATAATGAAGAATACATAACACAAATTGGCGTCCAGATCAGTGGTTGAGTAATTAATTAGGAACGCGCAATTCGGGGATATTTTTATTAATTGGAGGATATAGGAAAAAGACAAAAACGGATTTATATAGTAAATCAAGGTCACCCCCTATTCGAATAATTTATATAATTCCTAATATACCCCTTACTAATCATGTTTATTGGTTAAATATAATTAGTTAAGTTAATAGGTTAGTTTGATAATCATTAGAATAAATCATTATCATTGAATTTGTTGATGCTAACAACATCAAATCAAGATATTTATGATCATGAAGGTTTAGGTGAAGAACCAACCCAGAAAAGTAAACAAGCCGAACATATAAGTGCTTCAATTACTCATATATAGGTATTAATGTATTGAAATTTGATTTATTTTTTCATTGAATTCGCCATTGTTGCGCCTGAAAAACTCAATGCCGGCATGGTAAAAGTATGAATACCATGCCAGAAGTGACCAAATCGGCATGGTATTAATACTTTCACCATGCCGATACACAATATCCTCCAATTTTGAAATTGTAAGTACATTGCCGGCACGGAAAGTTCATTATCGAGCATGCCGGTATTAGTGCCGGCATGGTCGATTCTCAAGTGTACCGTGCCGGTTTGAGGACAAAAACATACAGAAAATTTGTCTGAAATAGCAAGTATCGGCATGGTAGTCATCCCTAAAAACCATGCCGGCACAAAAAAATAGTAGGATATTCATCATGAACACAAGCCGGGAGTGGATTGAAACTGAAAAGTTGCAGTTTATGATTCTAACCCAAACGAAGTTTTAAAACAACAACAACACTTTAAATATGATTGGGTATCATGTACCTTCTCAATGAAGCCGTTTCTTCTTCTTCTTCTTCTTCTTCTTCTTTCTCAACAACAATTCAATTTAACCTATCTTTAAGAACTTGTTAGGGTTTGATTTTGATTTTGATTTTGATTTTTAGTTTAAATTTTAATTTAGATGGAAGGGTATTTTAGTATTTCCACCCCCAAAAAACACCTCTTAGCGGACACTATTGGATGGGGTTAGTAATTCATATCCCCCAATTGCGCGTTCTTAATTAGGTGGTCATGGCTCTTGAGTTGAATCTTGTGCTCTCGCGCGAGTCAAGATATTTATAAAAATTAAATTTTAATAAAAATCACTTGGAAAATACAGATTTAGACTTATCCGACTTATAAATCGGTACGCATAGTACGAGTCAAAAAGTAAATCGTGAAATTAACAGCAAATTTGTTTCATAGTTACGATTCGGTTTGAGAAAATTTTGTAGCGAATCATAAGATTCTTAAACTTATGGATAGGGTGCTTAACCCTCAAATTCAACATACTACATTTGTTTGTTCTACATCAGAAATTCAACATGAAAATGCTGGATGCGTACTCAATTTCCAATTGCTAGCAGCTACCTTTATAGAGTGTCACAATAGGTATAATTTGGTTTCTGCGCTTGGAATTCGAAGTTTCTACCAAAAATATTGTTTTTTTTAGTGTGCTTTTAGAGATAAATGAGATAATCTGTATTGGTTTTCCCCTTCAACCAATACTAACTTCTTTTCTTTATTCAGGTTTGCAATGGGATTTACAACGTTTTGGTTTATTACAAATGTTTCCTTCTTGTATAGTTATTAGTTTTTGTATTAGTAACCATTAGGGCAAAGACAGTGGGACTGGTAAACACTTACATTGGATGGGCAAACGCTAAAAATAGGGAGTTACCCATTCTGTCTCGGGTTGACACGAGCATCCCAGGCCTAGGTAAGGTCGAGCTTCGGCCCATTCTAAGACGTGGCTCGTCTTAGGTTGTACTGAGCAGCCCTCTCTAAGCCGAAAACGACTACTTCCATCCAACGACTCCATCTTATTCCCATAAATTAAATTATTTTCAACTCTAAAATCACACTTTCTACGTCCACAAATTTTTATAATTTCACTACCAATTCAAACTTCCACTATCAAATTCTTATAAATTCTTAATCTCTAAATCTGAAAAAGAAAAAAAAAATCCCAAAAAAGTGACCACTTCATCATAAACACAAATACTTCAAAAGAAAATGTTTCACAGAAAAATCACTGTCAAAAATACAATCTAGATGAAGATAAGGATAGTTGCAGAGCTTATGTAGCACTTACGCTTGATTCTATCAATAGTGCTCAACAACACCATAATGCTCTTTGGGGGAACTTCATAATCTTTTTAGTTGGGAAATTGAGAATATTCAAAAACATGATGTTTTTGGGTTGTCAGGTCATTTTAATGTAATCAACAAGGATATGAACCTATGGGTAAAGGCTCGTCAAGTTGCGAGCGACGAGAGGGAAGTTGATTTAGCAAGTCGTATTCAAATGATTTAGATTTTTAAAACGTCTTATGTTTGTTGTAATAACTAATTTATAAATATTTAAACTGCAGCAACGAAAAAATTGAAAGGAATGGAAAAGAAAATACACTTCGAGTTTAAAACACGGAGCATGTTTCCACGTCCCCAGAAAACTATACCAATATAACCCCGATCTGTTGAATGGGAATCACCTTATAAGACTGCAAATGCTTCTTAGTAAAATGGAACTCCTTATTCTTCATCGGGAACAAGCTCAAACCCTCGTACGAACATTGAAAGATTCCCACATGAAAATTATAATCTTAATGTTAATGGAAATACATATAGATTTGATGGAGTGGGTGTCAAAAAAAGCAAAAAGAAACGAAAAGGCAGCTGAACAATCATCAACTTCAGAATACAACCTTCAAAACTTTTTGAAAAACAAGAAAAATCCGATATTGCTAAAATT
This sequence comes from Papaver atlanticum, assembly GCA_023531105.1. Taxonomy (NCBI): domain Eukaryota; kingdom Viridiplantae; phylum Streptophyta; class Magnoliopsida; order Ranunculales; family Papaveraceae; genus Papaver; species Papaver atlanticum. The sequence continues at coordinate 5,255,979 of JAJJMB010012081.1, forward strand.
GTAGAACGTTAGAAAATGGTTTCAGAAATGAGAAAAGGGTCGTAAGGCGATTGAACATAATTTGTTTAGTGCGCACATGAGAGAAATCACGGGAATGGACATGTCAAGAATGAATGTTACACAACTACGATTCTGACAAAATGAATCTAATGAAGTTCAAGTGCAGAAGGCACGACTCGATGAAGATGACTTAGATAAGAATGATAGTGAAAATAATGTTATTAGAATTGCTTAGTTTTAGTTTTAAATTCTGGATTTAATAGTTAGTTTTAAATTCAGTATAATATTCAGTTTCAATTTCAATGTTTGTTTGATCCAAATTATAAAAACAAAATTACATCAATATAACTAAGATAATTGAAATGATAACTACAAAGTAAAAATAAACTAAATCATATAAGGATTTCTTGTTCCTAATTCAGTCAAATTGTGCACAGTGATATCCTCCCTTAGTCTTAAATGTAAGCCTCTATTTTGAATTCTGTCTTCTACCATTTTATACTCTTTTGCGGGCACTCCATGAAGGGGTTGAACTTCTTTCTCAAATTTTTGTCAGCATAACTTGTTCAACTGGTATCTCGTCAGGACTCATCTATTACCATATTATGCAAAATGATGCAGGTGAGCATAACTCTATTCATTGTTATTGGTTTAAATGAACGATATGGTCCACAAATTATATAGAACTTCCTCTTCAAAATTCCAAATGCCCGTTCAACATCCTTCCTACACGCCATCTGCTTCCCGTAAAAATTCTTTATAACACGGTGCTCCTCGGCATCCAGTAACTCTGCGTAAGCTTGAATTAAAGTTGACCCACTGGATAAATTGTGTCCGCCAGAAAATACCCCATGTTATAGTTATTTTTGTTGACTGTGAAAATTACAATGAAAGAATTTTCATACTTCAGTTCTTCAAACAAAGGTGATATACGCAAAATATTGATGTCATTATTTGAACTCAGGAGCTCAAGAAAAGCATGCTATATCCAACAATCATAAGAAACCCGTGCTTCTAGAATAAAATTCGGTTTTGAGCAGTGGCCCTTATACTGCCCTTGCGCGCCAAGCATAAGGACATCCATGCCACAACCAATGCATGCAATCGAGTATATCTAGCATTTCGGGAAAGTCTATCTTTGCATTTGCAACTAGTAGTCGGTCGATATCATCTTGCGTTGGTTTTCATAGAAAACGTGGACCTAAATGGCTGACTACAGTTTCACAAAACATGCCGATATTTTCGTATATTGTTATTTTTTCCATGTGAATATACTCATCACAAGCATCCGCTGGCATACCATCACCTAGAATCTTTATGGTTGCTGTGACCTTTCGTTCAGGACTATGTCCTCGTACATTTCGTGCATCAATAGTTGAATGTAGGGTTTACCCGACAAAGCTCTCTGATAAGCCTAATAACCAAGTATTGTGTCATACAAAGCGATGTTGAAAATATTCATCAGGGTAAATAAATTTATTGATTTTGGAGCTCGCAGAACTTTCCCTGTGTATAATTGTAACATGGTGTTTGTCATCGTTCACTCTTGTCTGAATCTTCATCGATTTGATCCAGCTGATGGATCCATTGTTGTTCTTGTTACATAAAAAGCAGCATAATTGTTTGCGCTTTCTCATTTTTCCAATTATGATCCATAAAGAGAATTTTTTTTGATTGAAGCGACTGAAAACAAGTAATATATTGATTGAAGAAATTTGACGAATTTTTGTGAAAATAAAAAAATAGATAAAAGTAGTGTGAGTTTATTGGTGGATGGCCTAGGTGATAGGCATATATCCGTTGGATTAATGATTAGAAATGTAGTCGTTATCGTCGAAAATATAGACGAACGGCTTCAGTTGCACCGAGTCTTGGCTCAACCTGGGACGATAGTTCAGACCAGCCGGCTTAATCTTCGCCGGTATTCTCTTTTCCTATTGCGAGAAAATGAGTTTTCTATCCACGTGGACCATCAAATGAGCAGATTTGATGAGTCCTTCGGACTTTCCCTTATGTCAGATGTCTAATTCATGTACGTTGATAAACGTTAACACGATTTACCGTACATTCAAACACATGAAAAATGAAATAACTTCCACCCAAAACCAACATAACTTTTTCAAGAGATCCTACGTTCATAGGGTGTCTGGATACCAAAAGCAAAAGCGGAAGCAAAATGAAGTCTTGTGTTTTTACTTTCCCAATTCAAATAGCCACTTTTCAGTGTACATCTAAACACGTACTTCACAAAATAAAAAATAAAAAAAATTCTTCTTCTAAAAATTATTCTAAAATTGTGTATCCAAACTAACTTCTGAAATTTTCGCTTCCAAAAATCAAAAAGTAATTTCGCAAGTGGTATCCGAACATGCTTTTAAGTTCTGATTCAAGTGAAAAGTTAAGAATAAAACTACAATAATGTCAATAAATCAGAATCATAAAAAGGATGAATGTAACAAAACTAGTTTGTTTTTTTACTTTTTTGAAAAATGAAAATTTACAAAAATGGATATTTTGACTTGACATTTCTTCTTGATTACTTGGAAACTACAACACCATACGAGAAAAATCTAGTTGAACTGCTAGAATTTGGATAAGTATAAATTATATAATTACTCGTTAGTAAGAAAATCAGGTTTGAAAGAATATAAAAATCATTCTTCACACAAATGTTCGGAGCCCAACAAACCAAAGTGCTTAAATCCTTGGTTAGCATGCAATTTATACTAATACTCAAGTCGTACTCAGTAAATCTTATCTAAAAGCATAATGATTTAGATTATTTTTTTCGATTTTTCCATTTTTAAAATCATGAAAACTTCATATTTTTAAAAATTTATCCAAAAGGCTAGAAAAGAGTCATAGTCATAAATATAATTATTTGATCGAGAGTGAAGTGGTACACATGCTCAAGAACCCTAACTTGTTTATACATTTATGAATATTTCCTTTAAATTTTCGATTAAAAATATTATACTAAATTAGATGTACGAGATTTGTGGTATGAAGTTTTTCTCCGTGTGAAGATTTGGAAATAAGTGTCTTTTTTCTTTTGTACATAAGTGTTTCTTTAAGGATATAAAGTTTTTCTATTACATATAAATATTTGTTATTTGTGTATGTTTTAATATACGAGTATTGCAAAAAATAGTTTAAAAAAGAACGCGCGATTGAGATACTTGAACTAATTGGGGGATATAAATTACTTCCCCTAGCCAATAGTGTCTCCTAAGGGGTGTTTTTGGGGGGAAAAATACTAAAATACCCTTCCCTCAAAATAAAAATCAAAAAACTTCAAATCAAAAAACAAAATCATATCCCCATTTCCATCTTCACCTCTTATTAATCTCTTTCAAGTTTAACTTTGAAACCTAAATATTCCCCACTCCCTTTCAAATTCTAAACGATTTCCTTTAAAATGATTTGAAAATGATTTTTTTTTACATTCGGAAGTGATGAAGACCATGCCGGTAGTGATGATGACCATGCCGGAAATGATGAAGACCATGCCGGAAGTGATGAACACCATACCGGTATTGATGAAGACCATGTCAGAAAAAAATAAAAAAATTACATCGCCAGAAGTGATGAAGACCATGCCGGAATTGATTAAGACCATGCCAGAAAATGGTGCCGGCATGCTTGGTAACTAACATTCAATGCCGTAACTAAGTGCCGGTAGTCAAGTGGAAAAAAATTCGATTTTCTGGATACTTTACATCATGTGCCGACAAAGAAATTTAAGCAACATACCATGCCGGTAGCAGTATCGGCATGCTCGAGAATTAACTGACTGTGCCGGCAGTGGACTGAAAACTAGAAAAAAAATTCAAAACGGAATAGGTTTTGAATTTCAAAACCAGAAAAAAGTTCTACGAGACGTTGTCTCGCACTCTGCTAGGGAGGGGCTACGCCCCCCGGATAGCGGCAAACATTTATGAAAAATTCCAACAACTGCCGGCATGGTTTTCGTATGAATACAATGCCGGATTGCCTTTCAAAATGGGGATATTGTTGGCCGGCATGGACGTAGTATGAATACAATGCCGGGAATGCTGGTGCCAGCATTGTATTCATACTACGTCCATGCCGGCACCGAGCTATTTCAGCTGCAACAATGGTGGATTCAAAGGAAAAAAAATCAAATTTTCAACACATTTGCACCTTTACCTGAGTATTGGGAGTGCTTGTACAATCATCCTCCATTTTCACCAAAAAAAGTTCCCTCTCAAAAAAAATTCCCTCCTTTTACTCTCACCTCACTCACCCAAATACAAATAAAGCACACTAATCATTTATCAAATAATCTTATGAATTTACTAATTATAATTAAGCATTAATCATGATTACTGAGGGGTAGATTAGGTATTAGGTAAAATACTTAAATAAGAGGTGATCCTGATTTGATATTTAGATTCAGGTTTTGTCATTTTCCTCTATCCCCAAATTAGTTTGAGTATCCCCAATCGCGCGTTCTTAAAAAAATCATAACAAAACTCGATAGTGTGTTCACTTTTCTTGATGCATTTACATGTTCATTAAAAATGATTTACTTATAAAAACATGTCTCATACATTAAAAATATAATATCTCATGATAACGATTTTATTTTTTGCATGCAAATATTTGCAAAGGAATATCTAATGTTTGAGTATGATTTTTGAAACTAAATTTTTACAATGTAAATGTTGTCCGTATTTTTAGCTCCGTAAGCTAATTTAAAGTATACATGTCAACTATCAATAAACTAAAACAAATAACCTTTTCTTCACATCCATAATCCTTTGTGTTTCCTTCAAATCTTGATCGTAGGGTTTGTAACCACTCTTCAAAACTAACTAATTCTAATCCCTCAAACTCGATGTATCTTCCTAAAAAGGAAAAAACCTTCGCGTGTCTCCCTAACTGTTCTTCGACTTTAAACTTCAAATTGTTTGTTTCACCTTCAAAACATTAACAGGTACGGTCAACCCGTCCAATACGATAGGCTCATGATTGGATAAATTAGGAGTAGTTCTAAATTTTCTTATTCTGCCTTTTGATAATAAATTTTGTCTCACTTTTCTTTGGTAAACAAAAACTTATCCAGTCTACAGTGGAGATAATTTTTTACTGTTCCAAGCCATTATTCAAAAGAAGATTTTCTAAGTCTTTCTTGGTAATATACTCATTTAGAAACCGGCAGTTCGGGTTCGTTCTCTCTATACGGATTCTTTCAGTGTCAATTCTAATAACATTATAGTCAACAACAATACATCATACTTGTATAGTGCCTCTATTGTTTCTAATTCTCTCTGAAATCCAACGTCTATACTAATTGTTTCCCACATATTTTGTTTTCAAAAATGTGAAAGAAATGTATTTTTGGAGAAAATATTGGTTAACTTAATTGGTTAAATTTTATTCTCGATATTTTTGGAAACAAGATTAGTTGACATAATTAATATGCAAAATACATGTTAACATCTGATTTGTCCTCCATGCTCCCATCAAAAATTTATCCCTAATGATGCAGTCTCGTCTCGTGGTCTCAAATCGCCAAACCCCTCCTAATACCGAAACCTCTACATCAGTCTGAACCATCAAACAGTGTAGAAATAAAAATCAAGCGACACAAATCGGACATTAACAAGACTACAATAGCCCCAATACCACTATATCACCAAAAAATCTTCACAACAGAAATAATTTTCACAATACCAATTCTAACCCTGATTGAGGATAAATTGTTTATAAAAAACAACTTTCACTCTCTTCCCCCGTCTCCCAGTTTCAAGATACTCTATTCAGAGATCATAACCTAGAAGAAAAACTCATTAATGGCAGGACTACAAACCAAAACCCAACTCATCTTCATAAAAAACTTAATCTCTTTTGATCGAGACCTCTCAATCTGTAACTACTGGAAATCCAGTAGTACACCCAAGTAGTGAAATACACAAGATCTAAGACATGGTTATAAGAACAAGACATAATTCTTCCTTTTGATTATTCACGAAATAGAAATACTTTATAAATAAGTTAAGTCGATGATTGTACAAGAATAGAAACTCACAAGAACCCTAATCTACTTTCTCTCAACATGACCTCCAAATACCAAAAATCCAACCTCTATTACAATGAACCAAGGTCTCTATTTATAGGCAAAACTAAATAGTGGAGTACAACTCATTTTACTTCACCGGAAATCACACACTTCACGTGATTCTGCTTTATACTTCACCCAAGCCGTTTTCAATAAAGTTATCCCATTCTTTTCGCCGATAACTTCGGTAGCTTGTCGGTACAGCTGTCCCATTTCTTGCGCAAAAATTCATCTTCGTCTGAGACTATTGTTTACTTCGTCATATAATTCCTTCTTCGTTAAGTATCTTCTTGCTTGATTAAGTTTAGCTCACCTGTTGGTTATGTATTTCGCAGATCTTTTTCTCAGAAAGGATTCATACTTCGCAAATCTAATATTCGTAAAAGTAGTTCTGACACTTGATTTGACTTATCACTGACATTTACTCTCGGATATTACAAAGGATCTTTTGTCTAAGATTTACTTCGCCTATTTCGTTCAACCACGTTTGACCACGTGGAGAGTAGGATTTCTGTACCTACATTTTGCCTTTTCTCGTTCCATTCGCAAGGATTAAGGATGGAAATAGAATCTTACATTAAAGAGAACCTCGTTTGACCAAGTCTCCTTAAATATTGCTTCCATGTCTCCCACGTTTCCTCGTAACCGCTCATAACCGGTTCCACTTCTTCCACTGTTTCGATGACCCACCATAGCCGGTAAGTAATTGCCTTACTATAAATACCTCGATTCTTCATCTCTCTATTATTTTTTCATTCTTCATCTTCTTCCCTGCTGCTGCTTCTTTTACGATTTTCTTCACCGCAACTTTCTTTGTTTTTAGATCTTCAGAACTCCTTAATCTTTAAAGCAATGGCTCCTAAGAAATTTCCATCTCCAACAACATCTAAAACTCTTGAGGATTTTCAAGCCGAGTTCGAGAAGAAGGTTTTAACTCTAACTCCAACGATCGATTCTTCGGTTACTCCTCTTGTTACTGCAACCAAGTTCATGGAGTTGAACTACAGATGGATTCCATCGGAATCTTGGTCCTCTACCAGAATCATCATCACACTAGGTCAGCTGAAGTCAGGTCTTCCCTTTCCTCTATATGATCCAGCTAATCCCCTGTTCTACGAGATACTGACCAAGCTCCAGCGAGGTGTTTATCAGTTGAGTGGAAACGTCATTCGTATTGCGAATGAGTTCGTGGTACGCTCGAAGGGTGGTCCGTCTCATATTCCTTTAGTCGTGAAGGAATTTGATCCTGAAGATTACAATATAGACTCCTTCGTAGTGAACTACACTGATAAAACTATGACTTCGCGGAAATATCAAGAGTGGGGTGTTAAGATTGCACAGAAACCCATGGATGACCTCTCTAAAGCTCTCATCCAAGATGTTGAGCCGTTCGGTCGTGCGAGGAATGACCGTCTTCATTTTTATAATGACGAAGATTAGATGATGTTCCCCTTGATCGTGGAAGGTCCTTTGGTCTGGGGTTTGAATAGCAACGGCTCTGTTTGCACTGGTCCTCTTTCTAAACATCGTCACTTCACGGCTTACGAGCCTGGGAGGTTCCAATGGTCTGAGATGCCAGCTGGGGTAAATTTTGTTCTCTTTTTAACTTGCTTGTTTCTTATTTGTGGCATTCTAACTCTATTCTCTTTGTTGTAGTACCCACTTCCTCCTCCTGGTTTAGTCAAAGACTGCAAAAAGAAGGAAGATATTGTTGAGTCTCCTGCTTCTGAACAGTAATTATTTTAGTTGTTGTACTTCGCTTTCTTCATCGTCGTATGGCTTTCTAACTCTGTACTTCATAGGATGATGAGCCTGTTGTTCCCTAAGATGCTCCGGGGTCTACTAAGGGTCACAAGAAACGTGATCATTCTCTGGTTCCTCCTTCTTCGAACGAGGTATCTTTATCTTCTTTATTTTGTGTTTCTTTATCTTAAGGTGGTTGTCTAACTTCGCTCTTTGCAGAGTGGCTCTGCTATTTCTACAGATACTTCTACTCGCCCGAAGCGTCAACAAAGGGTTTTGGATTTAGCTGCTCTGACCCAGGTCAAGGGTTCTAAAGTGGCTTCAAGTCAATCTACTCCTCCTCCTAAGCACCAGCCGACTGATCTTCCCCATGAAGTTATTCCTCCTTGATCAACAGAAGGTGCAAAGTCTTCCTCTTCTATTCCCACCATTAATGTGGAGGATTCTCCAGACGATCTTTCTAAGAAGAACAAGGATAAGAAGAAGGTTTACGAAGTGGAAAATCCTGCCTATATCCACGACATGGATTTCTTGAAGAAGATCTTCATTTTGGATCGGGGAAATGCTTCTCTCAGATCGACTGCTCTCAAATCTTTGGCTTCTTTCAGTTCTGCTCAATTCCTGGTTGAGGATCAATCCTTGTTGGTGAACTCCTAGTTGAATCTGTCTACCCAACAACATGCTGCTATAATGGGCTTGGTAAGTCTTAAATTTCTCTTTAATAACATTTCATGATTCTTTATTTTAATTCTCTCTTTCATTTCACAGGAATTTAATCGCCATATGGCTCAGCTCGTTGAGACCAGAATATCTCGTGAGCAGTTAGAGAAGTCTAGTGCTCGTATTCGAGAACTTGAAGTAGAACTCGCTGAGGAAAAGAAGCACTCATCCCAGCTGGAGAAGAAATTTATTGAGCTTCGCATTAAGTCCCCTTTTCGTCTGTGCTTAATTCCTTCCTTAGTTTTACCTATTTTATTTTCTTATTTTGTTCTTCGTCAAGATCGATGTATGAAACGTCAAATGGATGCTTCTGAGGCGAAGGACTTACTTGGAGATATTCGTGTGGAAAATTTAAATATTTCAACTCAACTCGTTAGTTATGTGACTGAGAATGAGATTTTAAATGAAAAGGTTGAAACTCTGTTTCTGCAAGTGGATCGGTTAGCCGCTGAATCTGCGAATAACGAAGAACTGAACTTTCATCTTCATAAAGCGAATGAAGGCTTGAGAGTTGAATTATAACGAGTTGGGAATCTTCTTAGTACTTCGAGGAATCTCCATTCTACTTCTTTAGCTTTGGTTAAGCGGTTAGAGGAAGATAAAACTCGCATAATCAAGAGGAAGGACAAGTCTGTAGCTGATCTTCGCAAATCTCGCAATGAAGTTGACGATTTGAAGGCTGATAATAGTCGTCTTAGAGACGAAGTAGATTTTCTTCTTACTCTTATCCTTGTAGGGAGGACTTTCACACATTCTTTCAAATGAAAGAGTAGTTGATTGAGTTTGAGGTGAAGGAGGGATTATCTCTACCCATAGTAAGACCTAATCTGATCAACTCTTTCATTTTGAAAGAGTCTCTCAACCCCCATGGTCCTTGCTCTAAGCATAATATTACAAATACATATAGTGGGTTTTAGAATTTGATCAAAAATCTGATTTGAGTAGGTTATAGGGATTCCATGAAATGGGTGTCAACAGAAATCTAAAAGACGACTAAGAGCGAAACTGTTGTTTCCAAGTCCTATAATGAGTTTGCTTAAATTGTTTCAAATCAACTTTCTGTTCTAAGTTATAGTCCCACATTGTTCAAATCAGAGCCAGGGATGTAAATGAAGGTATTATGAAATGCAGTTGATCCATCGATTGTAAGGTATCTTTGTGCTTAGGGAAATGACGCAGCTAATGAGGTAATAACCGAGGCGCATCAATTGCTGGTTCAAAACTATTTCCAAATCCACTCCTTGGCCTTAGGGCCGTCAAAATAATTGTGTAATTTATTTATTTTTTCATTTGTTGATTCAAGCTTCCAACACCTGTTGCCCTGCCACAATATGGTTGTAGCTTTACAAACTTCAATTTTCATTGCAACAAGAGATCTTGAGAAAACTCTTGAATGGGAGCCTGTCACCTGTGACTTGTTAAACTCAATCCACTGCAGTTAAACATCTCTTTTTATGTTAATAAAGCTCTTGAGCAGAATGCTGGCTCCCACTGTAATTCCTTGGCCTTTTAGCAATGCCTTAGATTGCTCAATAGCAATTGCTTCCCGGCCATCTGAATCAACAAATTCAAATGATCTGTTATTGTTATAGACATAGAAAACTCTGCCCTCTCTATGCAAAAAGATGGATTGTTAGAAATTAGAACACGACAAAATTTTGTAAACTAGTCAGTTGCATATTTTTCTTTGTAGATAGGAATCATAGAAAAAATGGTTCATGCTAACCGGCAAACAGTATAATTTATGCAGAAAGAAATTGTTGACAAAGTAGCGTCCATGAATCTGGGTATAGTTTCGACAACCTCTGTCAAGAATCCAACAGGCGTGAAATCATGGTATCAAGTTAGCTTAGGTTTAACGAAGTTAGAGAGCAATAAATGTTGGGTTCGTTTACACCAAGCATGACTAACTACTAGCTAGCACCCATCTCAAGAGTATGATCTCCATCCTTCATGATTAACCATCTGAGAATCAAGTCAGTGATAGTGCGTTGAGGTTCATTTTCAGTTCCAGGAAACAGATTGGACGCAAACATGAATAACTTTGCAATGTATGAATCAATAGTTGATGGCCTCAAGCTCTTCATGACACGTACATATTGCAGATTGGATAACATCTATAGTTCGTTTTAGATTGCTAGACGAATCAACCGAGAAAAGCTTTGCAAGATCACCAACGTAACTCGTAGTCGCACAATGTTATAAATAAATGCCATTTCAGTAAGATAACAGAAGCCCATTGCAGTACATGGGCCTGACACTGGAGGCACCTCAATATTGTTAGAACCATCTCAAACGCAGATTTTGATTTTTCGACCACAAATATTGCCGAAAAAGACATACCGCCAATCTTGCAACATTATCTTGCGTTGCAACTGTTGGAAATATGGGCATCCATTATGTGTGTGCATGCCCAAAATCCATCTTGAGTGGTTATATAAAGTCATGTGCTTGACTTTGTCAAAAGAAAAATCCTTCTCCAACTAACCAAGCCATGGTGAAACACGTGTCTTGTTTCTTGCCACCATGTGTTTGCATGATGCTAACAAGTGTTTAATCACTTACTCCATGTGTTTAATCATGCTAACAAGTGTTAGAACTTACTCCATGTGTTTGGTTCTTCCTTGACACTTGCCAAGAGAGGATACTTGAAGTTTAAGTATAAATAGGCTTCTAGTTTCATTTGTAGAAACATAAGAAGTAGAAGAAAACACTAAAACTCAATAGTAGTGAGTTTAGCAAGAGATAAACCAAGTATGGAGATTAAGCTAAAGAGTTCTAAGTGAGCATTCAAGTTAGCTAGCAAAGTCTTCTAGTATTCAAACATTAGTTGTAGAATCACCAAAATCCATTAGTGTCTTTTGGAGAAGAAGTTGAAGTTCTATACGGTATTTAGTTTGTGGAAATATAGTTTGTGCTCTTTTTGTGGAACCTACTCACCGCCGAGTTTGAAGGTTCAAGAACGTGAAACGTAAGTGATCCGTTGGTTCGACGTCATCCTCATTTGGAGCGATTACAAGGTACGAACTAATAACCCGCTTCCGCATTTGATTTGTTCAACTTACATATATATTCGTTATATATGACTTACATTGGCATCAGAGCCTTTTATGCGTTTTCGTTATTTTTTGAACCATAGACTAAATGGCCATTCCCTGAAAGGACTATGACCTAAAATTAATTATGTGGAACCATCACCTTTGTGGTTTAATGTGTTCCAATTTCTGGCCTCACACCGACCATCCAATGGACCATGGACTAAACGGCCTCTGCCCGAAAGGACTACAACCTAAAATTAATTATGTGAATCATCACCTTTGTGGTTGATTTAATTAATTTCATATAAATATAACATGCATGATATTAATATTTTTAAATTTGATTAATTTGTTGAATCATGTTGTTTAATTTAATATCATAAGTTTGATCATAAGTGTCTTGCTCAAAAAAAATACTTAGTGTATGTGTTTGCGAAAATATATATTACTTTGTGTACTTTCAGAATTTTAGAAAAATATAAAAGTGGATTTTCATTACTTCTGAAACGGGGTATATATTTATTTTTCATTAGTTGAAAATAATTTTACTTGCTTTATTTTCATTAGTTGAAAATAATTTCAATAATAATTGTTCCCGAAACAGTGCATATTTTTGCTTTATTTTCGTTAGTTGAAAATAATTCGTGAGCGAGGTACTTTGAAAATTTGTAGCAAGAAACTCCTGATTTCGTGTCCGTTTTCCACATGATGTACTTTGTTTATATGAAACTTATTTATCTCCGTTGATAGATAACTTATCATCATATGTTGGTTGATTCTAAGTGGTTTTATTGGCTTAAGTTATGTGCTTTACCAATATTTATTAGTCCAAATTAATTGATAGAGGTTATATTAAAATGCATACTTGGGTGATGATTATGAGCCTAGCAAAATTTTCGATCTCGAATTTGTGTGTAGATATGATTTTATCAATTAGATTTTGAGACAATATAGTGAGTGTACACATAATAATAATGTCCAACTTTGTGCAACAAACGTGTAGAAATGGCTAGCAAAAATGTGATTGCTGATCTCAATAAGGGTGACAAACTTGATGGGAAGAACTATGATGTGTGGCATAGAAAAATCCGATACTTGTTGGATGAAGGAGGACAAATGGAACTCCTAACAAATGAAATGGTCCGACCCGCAGAGGGTCAAACTGCCCAACACCGTCGTGATCTTGAAGCCTACGATGCATGGGTTAAGAAAGATCGTAGTGCACACCACACTATGTTGAGTAGCATGCACAATGATCTTATTGGAGAATATGAGGATTTTCCTACAGCCAAGCAAATGTTGGACCAACTAAAATTTGACTTTGGTGGTACGTCCACTACTAGACTTCGCATCTTAGTGCTGAAATTTGAGGTTTGCCGAGAGGATCCCAAGCATTCAATGACAGAACATCTAAGAAGGATGTCGTCAATGATTCGTGAGTTGAAATATGCTGGGAATGTTCTTAGTGATGAACAACAAGTTTTAGCTGTGATAAGGTCATTGCCTGATTCTTGGGTGCATATGAAGCAAATTCTGACTCATAATGAAAGAATCAAGAATTTCTCTGACATCTCTCGACACGTTGAGCTTGAAGCTGAGCGCCAAGAGGCGACATGTGTGGCTACCTTGTATGCTCAAGGTGAGCGCAAACCACAAGGGAAGCGCAATAAAAATATCCAACGGGATGCTGAAAAGGCAGAAAAACCAGCTAAGCGCCGTCGTGGCAAGCGTGCTGGTAAAAGAGACAAATCTAAGATGAAATGCTATAATTGTGGAAACAAAGGACCCTTTGGCCATGAGTGCACTGAGTACTTTGTTCATTTAAATCTCTTTACACATCTGTGTGTTCACATGTAATGGTTGCTCACTCTCTCCCTGAATGGATTGTAGATACGGGAGCAACAAAACATGTAGCTCGAGATCGAGTGGGGTTCGTAGATTATCGACGTATTTCACGTGGTACATATAGAGTTTATATGGGTAATGGCACATGTGAGGATGCTATGGGAATTGACACATATCAACTCTCTATGCGCTCTGGACGCATTTTAACACTTCACGATGTGTTATACGTACCAGGAATTCATCTTAATCTACTTTCAGTTATTTCTCTTCTTAGTTTAGGGTATTCTTTTAAAATAGAAGACGGTAGGTTGGACATCTTTTTTTATGGTACTTTGTTTGGACATGGTTATTTATGTAATAATTTCTTTAAATTAAACTTGTTTAATTCTGTTTCTTCTGAGACTTTAGTGTCTGATGCTAGTAATAGTAGTGTTATTGACTGTGTGACTTGGCATGCTAGACTAGGACATATCAGGCAAGATAGGATGATTCGGTTAGCTCGAGAAGGCCATCTAGGTTCACTCGCTAAAGTTTCCTTACCCGTATGTGAACCTTGTCTAGAAGGAAAAGCTTGTAGAAAACCTTTTGGTAAGGCCAAACGTGCTGCTCAACCTCCTGGGTTGGTACATTCTGATATTTGTGGACATATGAATGTTAAAGCTAGACATTGTTATTCTTATTTTCTCACATTTATTGACGATTATACGCGATTTGGTTATGTATATTTGATTGCTCACCGCTATGAAGCCTTGGATTGTTTCAAGCGCTTTGTTGCAGAAGTTGAGAATCAAACTGGGAAGAGTTTAAAGACTCTCCGTACTGACCATGGACGCGAATATTTATCCGATATGTTCAGGGAATTTTGTGAGAGTAAGGGAATAACTAGGCAGCTTACTATTCTAAATACTCCGCAATAAAATGGTGTTGCAGAAAGACGGAATAGAACATTACTAGATATGGTTAGACCAATAATGACGCAAGCCAACCTCCCAATATCTTTTTGGGGGGATGCTATTATGACTGCGGCCTGCATTTTGAACCGTGTCCCAACTCAATCGGTTCCTTCTACGCCATATGAACTTTGGAAAAGAGAAAAACCTAATTTAGGAAATTTGCCCCCATGGGGTTCAGCTGGTTATGTTCACAATGCTTCTCATGTGTATGGAAAGCTAGGTCCTAGAGCAAGAAAGCTTGTCTTTATAAGATATTCTGATTGCTCAAAAGGATATGTGATGTATGGTGAACATCCAAGTGGAGGGATGACTGAGATAGAGTCCAGAGATATTGTTTTCATTGAAAATGATTTTCCTCGAATCAGTGACATTAACAAAAACTTGGAACTCTTTGAAATAGAAGAGAGTGAAGATATCTTACCATCTTCGAGCGAAGGTAGAGAATTAGTTTTGGTACCATACTTACAATATGTTTTGGTACCAGGATTTTACAATAATGTAAGATACTACAAGGTATATTATCTGATGAGAAGCGGAAGCTTATAATTGAAATGATAAATAATCTACCAAATTAGTTTCTTCTGCCCTTTAACTAAAGGAAGAACCTAAAAATGGAGATTCTTCTCCTACAACTTATAGTTTCTCCCTAATATAAATTGGAAACTAAAAAGATACTAAGAGGCGTTTAGTTGAATCTCTAGAATTAGATGATCTAATTCCACCTAGAGAACACAAATAGGGTTGAAGAAGAGAAAACTCTCATTCTCACAAATATGGTAAAACCAAGCTAAAACTCTCCCTTCTCTTACCTTATCTCTACTAATTTATACTAGCTCCAAGGGCATATTCGGCATATTCAAAGTATTTCAAAGATAGAAGATAAGTGGTGCTCAAATATTGATATGGGACATCCACAATACATCATCCTCCCCTTCTTTGAACAAATTCGTCCTCGAATTCTTCAAAGCATATTCTCCATTAGTGCTTGAACTTCTCCCTTGTTTGAAGACAATTCTACCTCTACACCTTACATTATAATTACTCACCAAATGTAGTACTTTGTGGTCATAGTTGAGAGCATCCCCAAGTAATAATGACACACCAAGTATTTATTCGTTTGTAAATACATCATCCTCCCCTTGTTTGAACAAATTCGTCCACGAATTCTCCAAAGCTCTGATACCAACTAATGTAATGTAACACTTATAATTGAAATTGGAATGTTAAATTATAACAAAACACCATGAAATAAAAGTAACCAACCTTCAAATGATGCTTCTTCTACCCTTAGAACAAGGAAGATACAAAGATTTTAGGTTCTTCTCTAATAATCTTCAAATTTCTACCCAATTTTAAGATTGGAAACTAGAAGATAATAGATGCATCTCTTACAAATTGAAATTTCTACCCAATTACAAATTGGAAATAACAAAGTGATGGAGGCTCTTCTCTTAGGAAGGATTTAGGGTTCTTACACCACTTTTCTAAACAAGCAAAACTTCCCATTTTGTTGTAGCTTGAGTGAAGGCTCGCTTCCGGTAATTGTTGGTTCACATACTTGAAATTGTTCTCTAGATCTCCTCGATATAACATCTTCCAATTTGATATCATGCAATGGTTCCCCATCTTCTATTTCGTCACTAAGTACCTTGCCAAATGTGGGACACAATAATGATTTATGTTCTTCTTTCTCTTGACTTCTTCTTGATAATACTTGGTCCATGATAGTAAAATAATCAAATATTTGATCCACATTCATGCCATCTTGATAGATTGGAAGAACACCCACTATTTCATTTTCTTCATGACTCATATAACTATCAAATTTTGGTGGAGACATTTTATCAAACACCTTGTGGGAAATATTTTCATCCTCATATCCACCAACCAAAATTGATACATCTAGTTCACTTACATCATCACAATCATTAGGTAGAATCCTTACTTGGTTATGGAGACTTACAAGTTTCCAAAAATATTCTTCACAAATTTCTCCCATTCTTTGATGCATATTATCAAACACTTCATGTACAAAATTCATTAGCTTTGAATGAATCTTATCCAAATTAACTTCTCTTTTATATACCATAGTGAAATCAATATAAGATTGAAAAACCCAACTTGAAATCACTATCAAAGAAAACAATCAACAACCAAAACTACTTGATAATGAAAGAAGTAGATTTTTACCTCAAAAAAAAAAAAAAAAAAAAAACTTCACCACCACTTTCCCTTGAGAATCAAACCAAAGCTCTGATACCAAATGATGAGAAGCGGAAGCTTATAATTGAAATTGATAAAATGAAATGATAAATAATCTACCAAATTAGTTTCTTCTACCCTTTAAATAAAGGAAGAACCTAAAAATTGAGATTTTTCTCCTACAACTTATAGTTTCTCCCCAATATAAATTGGAAACTAAAAAGATACTAAGAGGCATCTAGTTGAATCTCTAGAATTAGATGATCTAATTCCACCTAGAGAACACAAATAGGGTTGAAGAAGATAAAACTCTCATTCTCATAAATATGGTAAAACCAAGCTAAAATTCTCCATTCTCTTACCTCATCTCTACTAATTTATACTAGCTCCAAGGGCATATTCGGCATATTCAAAGTATTTCAAAGATAGAAGATAAGTGGTGCTCCAATATTGATATGGGACATCACAATATATAATTATCTATGAAAATTGTTTTAGGTGTGGCAAAATTACTATAAATTGAAATTCTTAAAGACTTATAATTGCACGGCTGAGATGCAATTCCTTGTCGCCATTTGTTTAACCTTGTTGAAAAGTTGACTCTTCCCAGTGCCTTTACTGACTTGGCTTCATGAAGTGATGTTATTCTGCAGGGTTAAAAACACTTTATGGTTTATAAGTATTTTTGTATAAGAAAGTCTACTGTGATCTTCTCGCCAAATAGTATTCGTTAGTAGCATAGTTGAAATTTCCCAGTAGCTCTAGCCGGCAAACGTCTGATTGTCTTAGATGCCTACAAAATTCTAAATTTAATGTTAAAACTGATGTTTGTGGTAACGATATAATGTTGAAAATTCAGTTGTTCTGAATAGCAAGCACCTAGTGCCGCTGCAATTCTCCACTTAGCTTATCAACTCCAAATTTAAAACTGTATAAAAACCAGAAAGACAAAATTTTCATTCGTAAAACTCGCTTTGGTACGGGTTTTTCCATTCTCATGAACATTAAACTGAACTGAAAAATAGATAGAAGAAGGGGTTGTTGATTCTATAGTCAAGCCAATTTTTAAATTAAACATTGGCACTTGGATGGGCTCGCAACTTGTCCAAGGCACTGTAAAATATGATTTAGTCCCATACAGACTAGTTAATGCAGAAGGATGGAATAAAGAAACTATAAAATGAGAAGCTGAAATCCAAAATAGGTATACCTTTCTCGGCCTTTGGGCTCAGATCAAGTGTAGTTTCTGATCTTATCAGTTTAATATCTGATATTGTGAGCGATGGCTCACATGGTAATAAATTTATTTTTTTCGTGGGGGAGTTCCTCTCATTCGTCGCCTCTGTGTGGCGCACCCCTACTAAAACTAACTAAAACATTTCTGTCATGGCCTGGCGCCATACCTATTTTATGTTGTTGCAGTTTTTGGTTTTCAGTTCTCGCTGTACTTCCCAGGCGTGGTGCACCACCACCGAATATCAAAGCTAATCTTTTGCGTATGCCAGACTACTTAAAACCAGTGGTCCTAGAGCTGCTGAAATACAGCTTTTAAGGACATCATTATTTGTTCCTCAGTGGGGTGCACGTTCCCGCAACCCCTGCCCAATTCTATCAACTAAACTTGTCTCTTATCGATGGAATGCAGTTAGCTATGGTTGAGCTGGTGGTACAGCAGCAGATTTATGTTGAACCTTCAGGCCACTGCAGTGAATCTTGCGTCTTGTCTTTCTCTTCATCAAACATTTCAGGTAAATTTTTCTTGAGTCAGGAAAGTGGTACTCGAAACATCATTTCGTTAATATGCGGCTTTCTTATTCTGTTCATCACCCTAAAGATAAGATTCCTTTTGCAGCATTATCTTGATACTGCAATCTGTATCTCCCATTTCTTCATAATTACTTCTTGTAGTGTATGAATCAATGATCTAATGCAAATAGGTATCGAAATGGATTTGATGGGTGGAGAATCTCAACTCCCACCTTCCAACACCACATTACTCATCATAGGTCTTGAATCAGCAAAATCTTGAACGCACCAGAAAGCAGTCATGAACATTCGTTCTGCCTTCTCTTTATCTTTTTCTTCAATTCCAATCTGGAATATTAAGTCTGTTGGTCGACCCTTCTCGCACTCTTCCCAAGCTTTGTTCGGAAAACAGTCTATAATTTCTGAAACAGTAACATCCCAAAGCTATAGAATCGGTTTTCCCACTTGGCCATTTTTCTTGCAACTCTTAATTTAACATGCTTTCAGATTAGTAACTTGATCTGTGGTCTGTACTCCAACTGATCAGTCATCTTCTCCAAAACTTTATGTACCTCCTCCATTTGAGGATGTGTTTTCTCGCTAGCAACAAACTCATGAATAAACCCATTAACCTCAATTGAACTACAACCGGGTGTCTTCTCTACTCCTCTCTCTTTCATATCTTTTCCTTGTTCTCCTGGCATCATCATATTTACAAAACCAGCATGCATATTTGATAGTAAAACATACACCCCACATTGACGCTCTAACTTTACGAGTCTCTAAGCAGCAACTTCTGCAAAACTGGTTTCTGACTACAACAAGAACTCAGTAATGCTCTCCAAAGTCATTGCTTCGTCTGAAGATCTACATGAGGTTGGCATTCTCAGAATAGTTTCTTTAGCCTCCTCAAAAAGTGCAGCTCGATCAAGCAAATTGATCATACATCCATAATGCTCACTTTTAGGTTCAATCCCGTAAACCGACTTCATGCTATCAAAAATCTGCAGTCCTTTGTAAGTTATACCTGAATAGCGACCGCAATGAAGGTTATGTCGTTAGGTCTGAAACCATCTTTCTCCATTTGCTCAAACAGTGCAAGTGCATTCTCGGCATCCCCATTCATTGTCAATCCAGAAATTATCACATTCCAACAAATTACATCTCTTTCCTGCATCCCATCAAACAAATTCTTAGCTAAACCCAAATTCCCACATTTTGCACCCATACATATCTATAAGAGCAGTATTAATCTGAACAGTCATCGGCAACTGCATTCTCTTCAAATGCTTGTGAATCCATATTCCAATATCCACAGATCCTAAATGAGCACAAGCACTAAGTAAGCTAACAAAAATTCCTTCGTCAGGGTTTATATCTGTCAACTGCATCGAGCGAAACATTTCCAACCCCTCCTTGAAACAATCGTTTTGCACATAACTAGAAATCATACAACCCCAAATTCCTCTATCCTTGAACGGTGCTTGATCAAATATTAACTGTCCACGAAACGGCAGTTCTTACCCAAATATTTATAAGCGTAGTAGCATAGTATTCCAAATACATATAGTGGGTTTTTGAATTAGATCAAAAATCTGGAAATTGCACGCTTGAAAGTGAAACTCTGAAATCCTTTCCTAACACCAACAACCTTCAAATACATTTTTTTTTTTTTTTGCTCGTTTCTGTCCACAGCTATACTCCCACATCTTCAAATACGAGTCAGGGATGTAAATGAAGATGCTATAACAGGAAGTGAGCGCTATCATTCTCAGTCATCTGTGACGCAGCTAATGAGATAATAACCGAGGCGGGTCAATTGCTGGTTGAGAACTATTTCCAAACCCCTTTCTCGGCCTTAGGGCCGTCGAGAATTTCTGGAAGGGCTCCCTCTAAGCAATGCCTAAAAAAAAAGAGATCATATGGCCAAGGTTTTCTCCAGGAGTTTTCTTTAGGGCTTCAGGAGGAGATCTTTCGTGCTTGTAAAATCATTGCTCGGTGGTTACATCTTTCTAGCAATATTTAAACAAAAAATTCCATGCTAACTGAACAATATGGGACTAAAAAATTTAAGATAGATTTGGAGATTTAAGTAATGACTATAAGTCTTTCTGATGGTCTTATTGTTGATTTATTTTAGAAATGGGGAACTCGCGCTTCAAGATTTGCAATCAAAACCTGTTCTTGTCCGGATATGGACTGAAATTGGATTGCTAAATCAAAAGTTTCAAGGATAAACAGTTCTCGTTCGTGGCCGAACTCAAACAACCAGTCTTGTTGGTAAAAATACTGGATTCTTAGTTTTGAGAGAGAAAGGTATCACTATTCAGCACGGAGTGAAGCTAATATCAACAGATCGTTCACGTTATCCTAAAGATTTGTTGGAACCTATACACCAAAATTGATAGCATGCTTAAGTGAAGGTGGCGCATTTGTTGTCAGCCGCCCTGCTTGCCTAGCTCAATCACCACAGCTTCACAAGCAGATGACAATTTGTGGTGACTTTGGGCGTTTCATTGAGATAGGCACTGTTTTCAGACCAGACATTAGTGTGAATATATTGGTCTGGATGTGGAAATGGAAATTAAGGAGCATTATTCTGAGGTGACAGACGTCGTAGACCGCCTATTTATTGCAATATTCGACAGTTTGAATGAGAACTGTGAGAAAGAAGGCCATTGGGAAGCAGCATCCCTTTGAACCTCAGAAGCACCTAAAGGAGACTCTGAGACTGACTTGTGAGGAAAAGTCCAAATATTGGAGGAAGCTGGTGTTGAAGTAAGCCTCTTGGTGGTTCAAATACAAAAACGGAGAGGAAGTTAAGGAAGCTGCTTGTACTCGAAAAATATGACACTGACTTCTATATACTTCACCGGTATCCATTAGCTGTTAGAACCCTCTTACACCACTCCATGCTATGACATCCCTGCATACAGAAATTCATTTGATGTCTATATTCGAGGCGGGGAGATCATTTCAGGAGCACAACGTGTGCACGATCTCCTGTCAAGCAGACATTACCATGTCTATAGCTGGTGTCCTTTTTCTCAACCCTAATATATGTGGCACCACACTTATGTCTAATGACAATTTGTAAGAGCCCATGGTGTCCACCCAGAGTCAATTGCGCATAATCTAAATCTCAGTTTTAGTGTAGCAATATGAACCCAGTCTAAAATACCTATCAGGTATCAGCGATGGTTGGAAGAATGGTCCCCCACGGTTGTCTGGTCTAGCTTCTTGAACTGTCCAAATTTTGTTAAATGTAGATATCTGAAGCACTTCTAAACCTCCAAGAATTTTCTTGCACTTCCGTTCCAAAACCTCCTCCATTTGTGATGAACATGCTCTTCTTACAAGTGGGAGCAAATCCTACTAAACTAATAAAAGAACACACAAATTAAAAAAATAAAAACTACACTCTAAACCAGTGGAATAAGTTTACACACTATGTGAACTGAAAATGTGAACACGAAAAAGAGGCGAGCAAATGCACCTCCTTACTCAGAAACAAGCAAAAAATGCACCTCCTTAATCAGCAGTCTGACAAGCAACCGCAGCAGCATTCGGCAGTGGATAAAGTTTGGTTCCCTGCTACACTAAGTTTTAAGTTTTGTAGCTGCAAAACACCTTGTTTTTGCAAGACTGGCAAGGGACGCGTGACGTAGACTCTCCCTCAGTGGGGAAATCTTAGGCGAGCGCCCTTCCAAAGTGCAATGGAATCCACTAACCTAGGCCATGATCCTCTATGATCAACTATAGACCCCGTCCAGGTAAGTATGATTTCAAGGATGTGCTTATTTATTGTGTTTAGCAATCCTGGTGCTCAATAATAATATCATTTTATTTATTTATTTTGATCGGTCGCTCAATAATAATACTGGCTTAAAGTTCTTCAAACCAGTAACTTTACTAGTATCATAAGCAAAAACACCATTGCCCAGTTTATATTTTTTTCGCATTGACTGTAATCACTTCGATAGCTCATTTCACTCTTCTGATTGCTGGCTTTTTCACTCTAAGAGGAAAGGGAAAAAAAAAAAAAAAAAAAAAAAAAGAAGATAATTTTCAAGAGGTTAACTGAATTGCTCGATCTTGAAATGGTAGAAGTACTCAAATTCTTCCATTTGTGAGTTTGTTCAATTGTGTCAACTAGACAAACATTGTGCAAACATAAATCACACCACTTACGAGTGCTTATTCTAGTTTGTACATCTATAGTGAGTATTCCTTAATGGGGCTTGTCTTGCCAGAATATATATCAACTTATCTAGATTACTTGAGATCAAGCTCGTACCCATGTTCTTAATCCTCGTTTGACCTGTAGGCTTATTTACAGGCATCGTCCTCCATAAATATTTCTGATCTTGGTAAACCATGAAGTCTTTAGATAAACACAAATTAATAGATTTCACAAGTTGGATGGGAAGTCGGATATGAAGTGATTTTTTTATAAACAAAACTCCATGTATTTTGCAAGGCTTTGTAGCATACTAGAGTCAAACCCCTACACATTGCTGAAAAATTAGTTTTAACAATAAAATGTAAGATTCTGAACTTGATTACGAGCATTAATAAACACTGGTGTCCATCAGTTCACCAGCAAAAGAATGAGGCAGCTGAGGCAGCATGGCAGAAGACTAATTCGATGGGTATCCAGCTGATCCGAAGGTTAATTCGATGATTAAACGAGCAGCCTTCTAAGAATTCTAGGAAGTCCATTTACTAAACTCGCTCCTTTCAACTGCTTTTACATGCTCGAAGCTTGATTTGTTTGCAAGCTAGGATTATCTAGCATGTTCATTGACAGAAATAATTCACTCCCTTGAGCTTATCTAGCAACTCAAATAGTTCTCTTTAACCAATCTTTTTTTTTTTATTTGAGATGATAATTACCTGTTCTTTGCTGACACCAGTCTCCAGTTTAACTTCGTTACGAAATTGTCTTCAGAAAGTTCAGAACCTATAGAATGGGCAAAGATCGATAAATAATACAAAAACACCAAAATGAACAAGTTGCCACACCTAATCCCCTGGCTGCCACTACTATCCCACCACTGTTATTTCTGCCAATAAATCCAAATCCTGCAATTTCAGGGTTTCCCCTAGTGGCACCATCAGAAGGATAATATTTGGTTCTCGCAGGGAAGAGTGAAAAAACATTCCACCACTCTGACATTTTTAATCCTCCTGCATTTCATCCCAAAATGTTTGAGAATTTGTAGATCATATGAAGTATTCCACATTATACCACATTCATTCGTGAATTTTATAATTCTCCCCTTTAGCATCTCTGCATTGAATTTCTCATTGTCATAAACTATCTTGTTCCTCATAAACCATAACTCTTTCATTGTTATAAGAGCAGCTGTTCTCCATATTTCTTTCACAGCAGGACTTTTGTGTTTAGCCAGAGCAAGCACATCATCTATAGAATGAGGATTCCTAAAGCAGAAAATGCTGGACAACCATTGCCAGATGTATTCACTATGAATGCAAAACCATAACATATGATCAATAGACTCTTCAGCTTGTTTACAGAAAGAACATCTAGAAGCTAGGTTAAATCCTTTTTTCCTTATCTTGTCATCTGTTGAGCATATACCGCCAATCAACTTCCAGACATTACTTGACACACTAGTGTGTATACTACAGTGCCAAGTGAGGCAAAATTGAAATCTTAGGATTTCTAAGAGGATTGCTCATTAAATTAAAATAAAACTAAAACTAGAAATTGTATAAATAACCAAACAAAGAAAAGAATTATAGCATTCAAAAAATATTAAAAACGATAAAAATAAAACTAGAGTGTTTTCCTAAAAGTTGGAATTGATATTGCCCACTAATTAAATACTAAGCCAACCAAAGGTGATCTGGATCATCTATAGGTGTATTGCCTTGTGACCAGTCAGGTTCAATCCAAGTGCAGTTGCACATCTCCTTTGTGTCATAGAAGTTGGTAGCAGATGCAGGAGCAGCAGGATCATCAATACTCTTTTGTTGTGCTTGAATCCGACTAATAGAGTAGTGATACGTACCTGTGTCGAGAGAATAAAATAATAAGCCTCTTCCATCTTTATGTAATCTAGGAAAGTATACTTTGTTCTCCATTTGACTATTTGGAGGAGCAATTGCCGAAAAGCTAGAGGTACTACTGATGAACAACATATGTCTTCCCAAACTTTCAATTTTAGTCCAGACCTTGTTGGTCCAATCCAAACTAAATACTCCGACCGTTTCTCCGACAGGCCCTACATTCACTAATAAAAGATTCCCGTCACACTCTACCAAGTAACTTGGAAATGCATCGTTGAACTGTTTTAAAGGCTTACTAAAAACTCCCCAATGTAGTCCGTTGTTGTCGCCATTGTCATTTACAACACAACGTCCTAAAGTTCCCGAATAATCTAAGCAGAAGAATTCCATGCGGAAGAAATCAGGGTTGTTGAAACATGGCACAAAAGAGCCATCTAAGTTTTCAAGGACAAGATACCTCCAATATGCACAACTTCCTCTTTTGATTGCATAGATTGAGATTGCGTTGCGGTTCATAGGTTGGATTGCAAAAACTGCAGAGTCTGGACTAGTAGGTGAAGACGAGAATGACATGCCACTTAAGTGTAACATGCGGCCCACATCTGGAAAGTTAGGAAGCCGGATAATCACCTTTGTCAAGGGATCGTAGAAGAATGGAGTTTTCATGTCTTTCGAAATTAGTAAGAGCCAGCCATACTTGGAAAAACGGATTGTAGCACCCTCCAACAGCAAATGTTCAGAACTAAGATCCTTCTTCATGGAGTACTTCTCATTATGCATTGGATCTACAAAATTGAAGATGGCCCCATCATCTTTAAAAGAGTTAAAAACCAACAAGGCAGGGGAAACATTTGGTCTTGGCGGATACACTTGAGGAAACATCGAGCGATTTCTTTTACATACTGAACGAAATCGTGAGTAATCCTTTGGATTTAAGTAACCAGCTATTAACTCCACAATGTCGTTATCAAGAATGTCCCAACGTGGTGGTGTTTCTACTTGTACTTCCATTTCCCTTACGGAGTTATTATTATTCTGACCATCTGCAGCCTCATCATCATCTATACAAGTTTTCTTTAGTTTCTCTACCATAATTTTATAGCCCTCTGCTTCTTTGTCATCTCTACTCAATAAATTTTCTGTTATTCTTCTTCCATTCCTACAGTTTTGAAATATATATTAGTATAAGAATACTGAAAGTATCAATTATATATATGATTGGAGAAATATTCAACTATGCTAGCACATGGATTATTAGTTTCAGGTCATGTAGTAAGTACGTACCTGATATTATCAGTAGGAATCATCATCCAATTCCCTGGCGACCATGGCGTTGGAAGATTTGGAAACGGCAGGACAATTGTAATACCATCATCCTCCACTTCGTAAATGTAGAGGGACTTATCCTCGGGTAATGTGTAAAACAAGCAACCCCTTTGAAGACCCATATCTGCCGCTGAGCAATAAGATGACGTCGAATCTGTGCCTATGAAGAGTACATCATCACCTAAACTCCTCACATCTACCCAAGCCATTAAAGATAAATCTAACCTCAAGATTTGAACTGTCGATGCAGGTGCACGAGGTTCATTGATACCTCTTTTACCATAAAAAATACTAACTTCGAATATATGATCAAAAGATTCCACGTAAACAAGTACAGACCAAGTCGTAGATCCTGCCGCATGTGGAATAAATGGGTATCTCTCTACTCGGAATTGCCTTACGGAGAGGGTTTGATTATCTTTATCATGTCCTCCTCCTGCTAGTTGTTGTTGTTGCTTTGGTTCAATCTCTAGTTGCCAATCCGAAGAGGAACAGATAACGTATAACTTACCTTTCAAGTAATGAAGGGAATAAATTTCGAGGCTCCCTTCATAAGCACTTAATCCGCCATTGTTTGGCTCCAGGGTGACTGAATACAAGTAAATTCTTAGAAGTAGTCTCGTGGCTGATGAGGAAGAAAACCATAAATTCCCTGACGTTAAGAATATTAATGTTGTTATTTGGTGGCAAAGTCAGAACACAATCGTAGATCTCATAATCCATGAAACCTTGAAATAATTTAGGCAATTTAATCGACACTGTTGAGAGAGGATTCCACAAAAAACAAGTTGGATCATCTTTCTCCTTATCGAGAATAACTATCCATCCCTGATGACAGGGCTTTTGCCAATAAATCTTTTCACTTCCACTTAGTTCTGGTAAATATTTTGTGCTTATTTTGTTATTGGGTTCACATGGATTATACAAAGCCTGATATTTCATACCTTCTCCATGTTGAAAAACAAGCCATGGTGCAGCTTTTGGAGATGGCGGCCGACGACGTTCATTTCTCTTGTTTAATAACAACGATCCCGATGATGTTGATGATGGTAAAGTTCTCTCCATGGAAGAACAATAAAACTTTTTTTTTCTTTTTTTTTTCTGAGTGATGCTTAATTCTTGATGCAAGTTTTATTACACAATCCCAAAACCCGTGTAAATAAGGAAACCTAATTTTAACACGATTTGGAAGAAAAGTTTGTTAAGGATTATACTTGTTCGATCCGAAATTTTAGGGTTGGAGTTATATGTTAGGAAATAAGTGTATTTCCTCTTCTGGGCTCGAATCTTTGGGTCCGTATTCCGCTCTACTTAGTTAGGAAACAGAATCAAAACTAGTTCAGTTTTGATAATCATCTTAGTTCATAGAAAATGTAGAAAGTATTTGACAGATACAGACTATCATAATCCTAAGAAAAAACAAAAAAACACATTAAAATTCTAAACCGGCTTTTAGAGCTTGATGGAGCCTGGTCAGAAGGTACGATTCATATGAATACAAAGAGATTTTGTATTTCAACATATGAGATATACATGAGTAATCTGTTTTTGTGTTTGTCTGAATACCCTTGATCTCTTCTACCAGAATTTTTATTTCTGGTCAGAGGGTTCAAGACTTCAAGTGATGATGTTTTGCAGGATTCATGGTTTATTTTAATTTGTTTTGACATTCACTCCGATTAATAGTTACAATGTGTAAGATGTTAAAAGTTAAAAATGACGACACTTGAAACTTTTTATCTTAGATTTTTTTGATGGTCTTGTACGAACCAAACGTACCCTAATATTTACTTTGAAATTTATTTATCTTCTGCCTCCTAAATTTGGTAACGGAATCGATATTGATTCTGTTTCCTACTCCCTCAGTCCTATTTTACTTGGTTAAATTGAGTTTTTTTTAACAAAATTGTACCAAATAATTCCTATATTTTCCACTATTTTTTTTTAATTATCAAGAATGAAATAAAAACTAGGATATGAAAATTATTATATTAAACAACTAATTTGGAAGACGGATGGTGTATTTGGAAGTAATTTGAATTTCTTTCAAGTTTTTGCAAAACTCAATTTAGGCAAGTAAATTAGGACGGAGGGAGTAACTAGGAAGAGTGAAATATGGAAAACATAGCTGGATCTTCCCTTACAAATAAGGGAGTACAAGTGTCGCCTTCCTATTGGCTTGGCATAGATGGCTCACATTCACTTTGGCACAGAAGATACGGACCCCGAAACTTTGTCAGAGTATCGTTCTTTCTTACGAGTCTGGTTCGCTGCTCTACAAGATCTCTTTATCGTTCTCTTTATGATGAAGTACCTCTCTTAATCGTTCCAATGTCATGTTTTCTTCATTAACATTTTCTTCCCTATCCTCACCGGCTGTTTCACCTCCTACAGCTGTTTCTGTATCAGTAATGTGGACCGATCCTTCTCTAAAGTTATTCTCCTCAGGATCGTTGTTCTGTCGTTGATCCACACCACGTCTCCCTCCTGCAGCTGATGTTTCCCCTATCTCCATTCTCCTTCCTCTTTTGGATTCTAAGCGCTCACTTCTCCTTGATGCTATTATGTTCCTTGCTCGATCCGGAACTCTTGCCATTAACTATCTTTCATCTGACTTGCTTCCACTCACCGATTCACTAATGATCTTTATCTGAACAAGATTTTCGTACTTATGAACTTTAAACAAGTTTTAGGTTCTAATAAATTTCATAAAACGAAGCTTTAACTACTCTTCTTCTCAGATCTTGAACGTAAACTCACCCTCCTGATTTATGAAATCATGTTTTCACCAAGATTAACTCGTTAAAACTTTCAGGAACAACTTTCACCTTTTCTGAAGATCTCAAGTGAGAGTTAACTCTCAGCTAGAGTTCCCTGTTTCTGGACGCCAAAATGTAACTACTGGAAATCCTGTAGTACACCCAAAAGACAAAATGATAAGATCTAAGACATGATTACTAAAGTAAGATCAAACTCTTCCTTTATAATTTCACACGAAATATAAATTCTTTTATAAATAGTTGGGATGATAATTATACAACTATGAAGACTCACAAGAACCCTAACCTACTTTCTCTCAACATGATCTCTACAAAATACCCCAAAAATCCCCTTTTACAATGAACCAATGTCCCTATTTATAAGCAAATTATGTAGTGGAATAAAGCTCATTTTACTTCGCCAAGAGTCACA